>JAZEWU010000016.1:1871518-1896009 GCA_036362915.1 Geotria australis
GTTTGGAGCCTGGCCTGTGTTGACTTGGCCCGGCCCGGGTTGACCTGGCTTGGGTTGGCTTGGGCTGGCTTGGGTTGGCTTGGCCACGCAGCCAACCAGCACCAAAATTTTCCAGACATTGCGTCCTATACATTATGATGTTATGTGCCAATTAATTAATGAGTTGGGTTTTTTGAGTTGTCGGAGAAAACCGTAGAAAACCTATGCAGAACAGGGGAAAAACACACGAACTCCACATAGAAAAGTGCCCGAGGCGAGAGTCGAACCGCCTCAGGCGGGATTTTTTTCTGTGAGGCGCAGATGTTACCACTGTGCCACCCTGCTTGGCCAGTCTAAGGGAGGACATAGGAATGGTGGGAATACTAATTGTCGCTGGTGTGGTGCGTGATAAGACATTCAACTAGGGCTGCTTAAATTGCACTCAAACCAATACAACCACAATCACACTCATTCTATAATCATCAATATCTCACAAACCACTGCAACATTAATTCAGGAATATTATAAATGGCTATAGATTCATACGTCCAACACCAATCAATATAGCATGGATTCATATACTGGGCATGTATATGTGTACAGTATACAGATTGGCATTTCCCTCCTTTTATTATACAAATCCTAATGAGTTCAACACAACAGAAATAATTTTCATTATTTCCTCTGGCAAATTCCACTGACACCTTTAAAACTCTTGAAGTCGTAATAACCCTAGCCCCAACTTAAATTGGTACGTGTATTGTGTGGAAGTTTTTCAGCCGTATAAATCACAAAGCATTTTCTTCAATAATCGTTGTCCATTTTTCCAATCTTTCCTATAAACACTCCGTTTCATGTCATATCGATTCCTTTTCTTCATTCTTATAGGAATTATATTTCAGGGAGACATCGTCGGTATTTCGTGTATTCTCACACGTGTTAAACATTGTGTGGTTGTATAAGTGTAACAAGCATAACAAACAGTGCCAGAGGTGGGCCAGCTTGTCTCACTCTGTCTGGGTTCGAATCCGGGCAACTGTCCATGACGACAGCAAGGTTTTCAAATGCAGCGTATTGATGGTCTCAGCTGAGTAATTATTATCATCATTTGCTTCCAATGAGTGATTCGGTGTAAGTTAGTGGACTGCTACACCACGTATAGGAGAGGTTCCGTCTCACGGGCCTGTGACGTTCGTGGACAGAAGCCGCGTGTGAATGTGTGCTCATGTTATTAAGTGTTCTTTAACCCGACTGTCTGTCAGGCTGAGTAAGTTGACCTATGGGAGGTCCAGGATGTGTGTCTGTGTGTGTACGTCAATCCTGCCGTGTACAAATCCTAACCCTTGAGATTAAATGTATTGCTTTTCGTGTGTGCTTAAAACCATACCACATGTAGGAAATGCATGTTTTTGGGGGACTAACACCAAACATTCACACAAACCGGTCAGAACCCTATATTCTGTAACTGACATCCATGAATGAGTCTGTCGGAGTGACCGAAAAGGGATGGGTGTGTACCAGTGCAAAACTAGGTTTAATTAGTGATGTTTGTGCAGGTAATGATTTATCTCCAGGTACTCTGGTTTCCTCCTGCAGTCCAAAGACATGCTGCTGCCTTGCTTAATTGGCCTGACTAAATTGCTCCCAGTGCCCTGTGAAGGACTGGCGTCCCATCCTGGGTATAGCCCTGCCTTGCACCCTGTGTCTGCCGGGATAGGCTCCGGCTCACCGCGGTACCCTCCGCAGGGTTCAGCAGTTTCTTGACCGTGACATCGCCCTCGTTGAGCCGGCGCGCGGGCTCCCTTCCGCTGGTGTGGCGCGCGCAGGGCGGAGACTCGCGGTGCAAGCGCGTGTGCCAGTCCCGCTCCGACCTGCGCATGGGCGACTTCAGCATCGTGGGCAGCCTGCCGCAGGACTTCGACCTCACCAACTACGACTGCTACGGCAAGCCGGTGGAGGGGCTCGCGTCGCGGGCCAACGGCAGCACCCGCAGCGGCGGCGCCAGCGGCGGCAGGAACGCCAAGAAGCCGCCGCCGCCCAAGGCCGTCATCCCCATGGAGGCGAAGCGCGTGGACCATTACGCCCGCGCTCTCTTCCCGTTCTGCTTTTTCTTCTTCAACATAATCTACTGGTCCGTGTACCTCTGATGGTGGCCGGCTTGCGTAGGTTGGGTTTTTAACGGGGTGGGGGTTTTTCGAAGGAGGGGAGTTGGGACGGCAAAGGCAAACCCTTTCACCTAGCAGCTCACCGTTACTGCCAGTCCCTCAAAGTACTCCGTGGCGATCGCTGGGGGCGAGAAGGAGTCGCGGCATTTGGCTTCGTGTAATGCGGCTCCGCAACCCTGCCGCCGCGAACGGGATCGCTAACTCACAAAGCGTACTGATAGCGACTCATTCTAAAATTACTCACGATTCATTCTGCGGGTTTAAAAAAAAAAACACTAAAACGACAGGAAAATGCATTTTATACTCGCACACATCAGTATAACAGTATATTTATATAAAACACGCATATAGCATACAAGACATATAAGGTATATATACTTTTATACAACACGTAAAGTGTATATATATTAACTTACACATATATGTGCTTGTATGCAACACACTCAAGTATTTATCCAAAGGTGAAAGGGTTGTGGCTTTGTTTCCCTTAAATAAATTACATCTCTAACCCAATGGTGGACTAGTCTCACCAGCAGGATTACATGACCTGCTGTTGTCATAAAACGTCAGGGCTAATTCACGGCACCGGAATGCTCGTCAGCTAACATGTAGCTCCCATGGAAATTACACAAAGAGCGTGCTCGGCATTTGACTCGAGGAAGACAAAGCGTTTTTAGCAGCATCCAAATCTTTCTGCTTGTTTCTTGTTGATAGCAGAGCGTCTCATTAGTCGAATCGGTCAGAGGTAACAAGCCCCGTGGAGACGTTTAGACGCACACTCGTTGTTTACATGGTAAAACAAGCCATGTCAGATTTATAAAAATATGAATATATATTCTGATCACGTCGAGGAAAAATCAGCTCAGTTTTGGAGATAACCTATTTTCAGTCAATCAGATTTACATCGCTCAAATAAGGGGTTACGGTGATTTGCGAGTAACCCAACATTTGAGGAATGCACCGTGAAAATGAAATTATAATTTTTTCAGTGTCTTAATCAGTGTTGATGTAAAAGTCACCCGTTTACAGTGAGTTTTCGTTAAAAAGCACAAGAGCCCAGCTCGGTTGTCTCGTACACTCGCTATACGACACTGCATGCCGACCTCTCATGATCGCGGTCACAGTGCATGGAGTGCGAACGCAACAAATATAACGGGGGTCGTTGTCTCACTCGCAGACAATCGACGACACTCGCCAGTGACTTTCAAAAGTCAACAAGAGCCACATTGACAAGCTCAGCTCATTGTCAGAAACCGCTTAATCCTGTACAGGGTTGCGGTGAGCCAGAACCTATCCCGGCAGACACAGGGCGCAAGGCAGGGCCATACCATTGATGGGACGCCAGTCCATCACAGGGCCACATCGACAAGCGGGGACAGTTACATCCTCAGTAAGAGATCTGCTTCACAGATTCCACGGGTGTAATTGGTACAGCGTTGTTACAGAACTTGCGCCTGTGAGATCGAACTCGGAGCTCGAATCTCACCAGCGTCAAGAAAAACGTAGAAGCATTGAGATGATGGTAAGCAAGCTGTGCTCCGCTATAACCCGAACCAATGATCAAACCGCAGGTATATATGTAGATTATATCCAGTGCCCTTTATATTATGAATATGCTTAAGCATTATAAGAAGTTTCAAGGCAAGGTGCGTTATGTATATTTGTGACGTGTCTCCGGTTTTACCAGCTGAGGCGGGTTTGATGAGCTGGCGATGTCAGTTGTGTTAACCTTGAAACTGCTGTATTCGTCTTTCAATCCAGATCTCACCGTTTGGGAGAAATCTGTCATCAGTGTGGGAGTAGGATAGCAGGCCAGTACTGTGCTGATGACCCCTAATTAGGTAGAACCAGCATACCTTTTCCAATGTCTTCATGATACAACGTTTTAAAATATATACTTTCAATGTTCTAGGCTGGTGGCTAAAGTTGCGGTGCATATGCAGTATATATGCGATTTGCTGAGACGTGCATGCCATTGTGGGTTAGCCTGGCCACAATTTAATCTCTGCATTGTTTATTTGACCATTTATGTCCCGACCTGGTCATGTAAATTCTGGCTGAGGGGATTCTGTCTCACTCTCTGGAGAATTGTGGGGTTGTTCTTCAGAATCTTGGCAATTGGATAATGGCTCAAACACACAAGGACAGTGACCTTTAGCTGAAGAGCAGGTTGCAGCGTGTTGTGCGCCTGGGTCAGCCTGCGAGCACCATTCCCGGCGGGATTCATACCAGCGACCAGGTAAGAACGACTCCTGACACGAACATAACAGTGGGGATTATTAAGTGTATGTTACTGAGAAATGGGCATGCTCAGCATTTGATATAAGCCATTTAATTCTTACTATAAACCATTCACTCGCTGGTATATGTACAGTAATTAAAGACTTTATATTCAAAATACAATTATTTATATAAAATATAGCAACATACCATCAAACATATAGTCCTCCATTGCTGCTTTCATGATTACATTTTTAATCAATAAATAAAATCTAGTAGATTGTGTTTGTAAATACATTCTTTTGGTATTATATGTATTGTTGATATTTTTATTTAATGACGCTGACATTAAATTACACTGTACTGATGGCGGTTTCCACGGTTTGATGTATGATAATTGCTCCATAGCTGCTCTTTCGGGATACCTGTGTTGAATGTTCTCCTCCCACGTTGGAGGCATCATCAGGCATTCTGATGATCCCTCCAATGTGGGAGGCATCATCGAAAGAACAGCTATGGAGAGCAAGTCTCATTAAATGACACATCACATGAATCCTAACTATAACATCGGTCGTGGCTGGTTGAATAAATGTAATATACAAGGTAACGGTTACCGTATTAACGTTAAAGATACTCTGGATGAGTAAGACGCACTCCAAACGTGTGCCCCTTGTAGATAAAGTTATACAAATCTGGTCACAAACACACGTTCCTACTGAATTATGCGACTTATTCCAACTTTCGCTCTACAAAATATGGGTAATGAGTGCAACTTATAATCCAGATAATACGGTAACTAATGTCTCGAAGTGTATATTAGTCGTAAGAATGTGTTCCAATTGTTAAGGCAGGTAATGATGTGCTATGTCTTTATGCAGAATGGACTTCTTAAATGGTTACAATCAGATACAAGGGAAGTACAGGAAATTGATATCTATGGTAATGAAGGAGCTCTGTTGAACGGAGCATGGGAAAACAAGGGGGCATATGAGAACAGAATCTCTATGAGTTGTGAATTTAATTTGTGATTATCCACACTCGGCGAGCACACACCGTCACGACATTATCACCCTGCTCTCCGCACCGTTCGCCACGACCATGAGCTATGGTGAAGAGCAAAGACCCTCTTTCAGGCACAGATGCCCCCTGAACAATCAACAGCAGCATCCCTCTTCCTTAAACACAGAACACTCTGCCGTCTAGACTGTGCGAAAAGTAATTTGGCGAGCACCTCGTTAAGGTTTGTATGATAATTGAGCAGATGTGCAGAGTTTCCTGGCCAGCTCTATGTATCTCTCTAGTGCTGATGTTTACATGCTTGCCACTAGGCCCTCACTTGAGACAGAGTTGACCTGGTGAGGAGTGAGGCCAGGCTACCTGTAACATCACTTGCCGACGTTATTATGCATAGCAAGCAATCAAATCTGAGAGACTGGCATCGTCACTTCTCCCCTCTACAGTGTATTACCTTCACTAACGCACATGCATATGTATACGATGCGTAAGTAGGTAGACGTTTGCATCGCAACATAATATTTAACAAAACAGTTCATACCGCACATGTATTGAGAGTCCATGTAATGTGCAGATGTTGGTTTTCACGGCTCGATTCAAGATAGTTGCTCATCAGAGCTGTTCTTCCGAGATAGCCGTATCGAGCGATGGTCCTCTCTCTATCGCGACGTTTCGCCTCCCACATTGTAGGCATCATCAGGCTTCTATCCTGAAAGAACAGCTCTGCAGAGCAACTACCAGTCCATGTAATCTCTGCTCTATTTGGCTCCAAACAGCCTTCCTATGCAGTCTGAAAAAAAAAACACACCAGAAGGCAGCCACTGTTTGTCACAGTCACAGGTGGCGTTGGTTTTGAGATTCTGTCTGATATGCCCGGATGCAAAATTCCCATTTAAACCGTGAAATGTCGTGTGTGTGATAAACTGTAGCACAGACCTTACAGAGTTGCTGTGCAATGGACTGCAGCGTGTATCCTAGATGACCAACACTGTTGTTGGGACTAACCATCTGCCAATAAAGCGGTTGATATACAGATGCAGCTCGTTAAGGGTATCTATTATGGTTGGGGAACCCATAACTTGTACAGCATTGACCCAGAGATGGTGATTACAGTAAATATTAAAATATTAAAGTTGCAATTAGTATGCATGCCACGGTCGTATTTTTCAAGTGCGAGTTTGGATGGAATATGAACACACTTGTAAAATTCATCGAGTGTATGAACCGTTATGTTAACTCTGTAGCGGCTAGATGATGATTCAATCCAGCGTTAGGAAATTTGGCAGATCGATTGATTATAACGTGTAGATTTCTCTTTGGATGTTGCAACAAATAATACAAGTGATAACATACAGAATAACAGCAACATAGGCAGCTTAATGGCAGTGCTTAATTTCTCATGGAATCAATTCCGGAGCATCTTCCCGACCCCATCCCCTCCTTCCCACACATATTTTCCAGAGCTCAGCCCCAGACAGCTCCCACTGAAATTAAGCCCTGTTTGCAGGTGATGAGGTCGATTCTCATGGTTCACGTTTTGCATTGTTGCAATGCTGTGTTTTATTTGACTGTACATTTATATCCTGGGATCTTATTTACAACAATTGCTCAACCAACTTGTTTGCGAATTAAATTAAAACATGACATTAAAAATACAAAAGTGTTTGTTGTAATGAAATAATTTTATCGGTTTAAAATGCGGTTGAGTGGATACAAATTCAAGCAATGTTTATCACGCTATGATGAGTTGAAGTCAGTTCAGCTGCTCTTGTTGAATACGAGTGTGTGTGTATATTCACATGTGGGTGTTGTAAATTGGGATGATTTCCCTTCAAGAGGTCACATTAATTGGTAGCTGCTAAAGTGTCATTGTTCGGCAAGAATTTCAACGTTGTACACTAGCAAACTACCGTTATATTATTTCTATTGAGTTGGACAATCATTGGCTTTTGAGATTTTCGCTTTTATGCTTGGTAATGAAATCTTCTTCTTTGCGATTCTTCGAAGCACGATGGCCAGCCTCTGGACATGGTCGTCTTTCAGCTTGGCTTCGAAGTGTTTGGTAGAATTCGCAGGCAATACCAAGTACTACCTGACAGGGATCGCGACGTGAACGAAATAAAATAATGGTACAAGTTAGAACATGCCGCGCAAATTCCACACCGGGTCATACTTGGAGTCTCCCGGAAGTGAGGGACACGCGCTGTAGAGATTACTCATTACGTATTTCTTGCTCTTGTCTTTTTCTTCATTGTCATGCTATTGTTTAGTTTGCGTATTTGCCGTTATTTGTTTAAAGTGTTAGCCTTAATCTAGTGCCTGAAAGGCGCGAGCCGCAGCCTAGCCCAGCCCAGAAGCCCCAGCCTTTCATGAAGACTACGCCTGCTGCTGCTGCTTCATCACTTGGCGGCCATCGAGTCGTCTCCCCTCTTCCCTGCTCAACACTCGCCGTCGTCAATACAGTAACTGCACGGGAGCATATCATATCTCTTCACTCGTCACCCATCTCTTCCCTCTCAACCTCCCTCCATCATAACAGCCTCCCACGTGTTTCTCACAACAGCCTCCCACGTGTTTCTCGGGTCGGGCGCCAACCAGGAAGTGGTGGTCGCCAGCCTCCGCCGCCATCACGCACGTGTTAAGGTCTGCCTTACTAATTGAAATACAGTACCTGCATCAGATCTCACTTCAAATTTCGTCTCTCTTTCTTGTCCTTCCTCGCTCATACCGTCAGAGTCTATTGGCGGATTTGACATTGGAGTCTATGGGAGGATTTAGCATTGGAGTCTATGGGAAACTTTTACATTGGAGTCTATGGGAGCATTTCACATTGGAGTCTATGGGCGTACTATAACATTGCTGTGTCTGGGAGAATTTAACATCGATACAGTCTACATATACTGTAGTTACTCGTGCGGTTTGCAATTAGGGTGTCACGTGCGATTGTAAATCTCCCTGCCTTGTTCCTTCTCTCTTTCTCACATGTTAATCCCTGGTCAATACCTCAACAGTATTACAGTAGGAACTCGTCAATACTAGTGAGATAAATATAGTTAGTTTTAGTGGGCGCAGGCTGCTGCATATACAGTACCTGCATCAGATCTCTCTAACACTTACTGTCAATAGACTTTATTATCTCCCCACATTGCGTATAGTGCAGTGATGGGTTACACCAGGCCCCTGTTCAGTATGATAACTTACACTTCTGCAGCTCTGAAGAGCGTGATTCCTTCACCAGTTCACTGTACCCCTAGCCTTTTGGCTGTTTGCCGTGAGCATAGGATACTTCGATGTCCCCCTTACATTCACCGAGGACGTGGCACTCAAAAGCCCTCTGTCCTGCTTACAGTTGCCTTCCCTACCGCCATCCCCATCTTAATCCCTATTTACCGGCTACAGAGGGAACCACAAGACAGATCGGTTGCAGCTCGACGTTGCTTGATCAAAACTCCGCTGGTTAATGTTCCTCTCCCAGCACAAACATTGCCTGCAACCGAAACCAACTTTGCTCTGCTCAATGTGTGCTCTCTGAACACAGAAAAAGCCCCACTCATTGCCGAGCTGATCTCAAACATCAATCTGGACCTACTTTGCCTCACAGAAACCTGGCATCATCAAGAAGATTTCCTCTCATCGAATCAGGCTTTACCGTGAGACTTTACATTCCATCAGAAAGATCGTTCAAATGGCCATGGTGGCTGCCTTGCAGTTCTCCACCATACTCCTGGCGATATCCGACTGATTCCGTCGCCAACCTTCAATTCATTCGAGCATATGTCTCTGGATTGGAGGTCAACTCAACCTGTGAAGTTGGTGCTGCTCTACCGTCCACCTGGAGCCTCCACTTCTTTTGTCAATGAACTGTCTGAGCTGCTTTCTAAGATGTGCTCCTGTTCTGAAAAGATCCTGATCCTTGGTGATTTCAACATCCATGTTGAGTCTCTAAAGAGCCCTCTTGCAAGGGATCTCATGGCCACTCTGACCTCACTGGGCTTCACTCAACACGTGACATCTCCCACTCACAGATGCGGCCATACTCTTGATTTAGTTTGCTCCCGGGGCATCTCGGTAACCAACATGTCCGTCACTGATCCTGGTTTGTCTGATCATTCCGCTGTATGCTTTTATCTCCAAATACCGCCTCCCACTTCCATCACCAAGCGCCAAATCCAATTTCGAAACCTTAGCGCTGTCACTCCAGACATATTTGCCGCTGCAATCAAAAGTACTTCACTCTCTACCTCGGCTCATTCTGCCCCTGATGCAACAGCAGAATCTTACAATAATGTGCTATTAAGCATACGTGATGATTTGGCCCCATTGAAATCACACTATATCTCAGACAGAAAGCCATCCCCCTGGACACAGCTAAACTCTAGGATCTCAAGGCAAATCTACGCAGGGCTGAACAGACTTGGAGAAAATCTAGCCTCACCGTCCATAGTGAAATCTTTAAGGAACAACTCCTCCATTACTGGAAGGAACTTATCTGTGCCCACACCAGCCATCTTTCCAGCATTCTGGCCGATATCTGTGACAAGCCCAAGTTTCTCTTTTCGACCATTAATCAGCTCCTTCGTCCTGCCAGTCACTCAACCTCATCTCCCATTACTAATAAAGATCAGGTGGATCAGTTGATTCAGTTTTTCTCTGAAAAAACTGAAGCCAATCGTATCTCTACTCAGCCTCAATCACCAACCAATAGCCCAATAATCGTTCCTCCACCTTCCGTGAGATCATAACTTCTGAAATTTTCCGCGTTAACC
Organism: Geotria australis; assembly: GCA_036362915.1. Classification (NCBI taxonomy): domain Eukaryota; kingdom Metazoa; phylum Chordata; class Hyperoartia; order Petromyzontiformes; family Geotriidae; genus Geotria; species Geotria australis. The sequence continues at coordinate 1,881,663 of JAZEWU010000016.1, forward strand.
GAATCTGAGGTCTCCTCCCTAGTTACCAGATCCCGGCCCTCAAACTGCACCTTGGATCATTTCCCATCCAAAATCATCCAGGCAAATTTCGATCCCCTGGCCACGTACGTTACTAATATGTTCAATAACTCATTCCACTCCGGTATCTTTCCCCTACTGTTCAAATGTGCCGCAGTTACCCCCCTGCTTAAAAAACCTGGCCTCGATTGTAGCATACCAGATAATTATCGTCCCATCTCAAATCTACCATTTATCTCTAAGGTCCTTGAACGAGCGGTAGTTGCACAACTGCAGAAACATCTTCTTAACAACGACCTCCTCGATCCCTTTCAATCTGGGTTCAGACTCGGCCATAGTACCGAAACTACCTTGGTAAAAGTAGTTGCTGATCTACTCATCGCTGCTGATAAAGGCCTACCAAGTATTCTTGTCCTCCTGGACCTGAGTGCTGCCTTTGACACCATTGATCACCGGATCCTACTTGAGCAACTTGAGAGTATGGGGATCTCTGGATCTGCCTTGAATTGGCTGGGATCCTATCTTTCCGACTGGAAGCAGTTTGTCACCCTTGAAGGACAAAACTCGGAGATTCATCCGGTTGTGTCTGGAGTTCCTCAGGGTTCAGTCCTCAGCCCACTCCTCTTCAGCATCTATTTACAACCTCTTGGCTATATCCTGTGCAGCCTCAATCTTAGCTACCATTGCTATGCCGATGACATCCAAATCTATATCCATGCAAAGCCATCCAGAAATGCGTCTGGTCTTTGCATGTCTTCTTCACTGTCTACTGTGAAGGACTGGCTCAATTCAAATTTTCTAAAACTAAACGGCAAAAAAACAGAGGTCTTGCTTGTCGGAACCACGCAGCAAGTGACCAAGGCTGAACTTATCCAATTGATGCTTGGCGACCAGACAACTGAAGTTGCTAAGGCAGTCCGGAGTCTAGGTGTGACTCTTGATTCCTCACTCACTTTCGAGACACACATCAACAAGGTGACGAAGGTAGCCTATATTCATCTCAGAAATATAGCCAGACTGTGCAACATCCTGGCACCTGCTGATGCTGAGAAGCTAATACACATCTTAATCTCCACACGAATAGATTATTGCAATGCACTGCTTTCTGGCATCCCTGCCTACATGATCAATCGTCTCCAACGTGTGCAGAATGTAGCTGCCAGAGTCCTCACTGGCACACCCATCCGTGATCACATATCCCCAGTACTGATGTCTCTCCACTGGTTACCCGTTAAATACAGGATTGAATTCAAGATCCTCCTGCTCACTTACAATGCTCTCACTGACGCAGCTCCGACATACATGCGTGACCTTCTTCAGGTACCCTCCTCAACATGACAACTACGATCCTCCAATACTCGCATGCTGCATGTTCCCAGGTCGCACCTCCATACGATGGGAGACAGAGCCTTCTCGCGTGTTGCTCCAAGACTCTGGAATGCTCTTCCATTGGAAATTCGTTCAGCGGAGTCCTTGAACATCTTCAAATCTCGTTTCAAGACTTACTTGTTCCGTAAAGCCTTCAAGCCGTCGTGCTAGAACCACTTATGCGGCTCAACACTGTCTGATTACCGTTCTCTGTCGCTGTTGGTTTGTCGTTCTCTCCACGCCCTGTGCGGCGCTTTGTGACCCTCGGGTGGAAGGTGCTCAGTAGTTGCTATTATTATTATTTTTCTGCTGTCTTTATGATCTATGTCCTATAATTTATCGCGATTGCTTGACTCTCAGTGTATCTGTCTTGATGTTATTGACATGCCGTTCTCTCCACAGGCTTGTGCAGCACTTTGTGAACCTCGGGTGAAAGGCGCTCTATAAATGCTATTATTATAAAACGCTATTATTATATATTATGATGTTATCGGCCAATGTATTAATAAGGGTTATTTAGTTGTAGGAGAAATCCGGGACAACCTCGGAGTAGAGTCGCTGCTTCTTCAGATTGAGAGGAGCCAGTTGAGGTGGTTCGGGCATCTGGTAAGGATGCCCCCCGGAAGGCTCCCTCGGGAGGTATTCCAGGCGAGGCCCACTGGGCGGAGACCTAGGGGCCGACCCGGGACACGCTGGAGGCTGGCCTGGGAACGCCTGGGAATCCCCCAGGAAGAGCTGGAATCTGTTGCTGAGGAAAGGGATGTCTGGTCCACTCTCCTTGGACTGCTGCCACCGCGACCCTCACCAGGACAAGCGGTTTAGATGGAGAAAAAAAAACAGAGAACCCGGAGCAAACCCACGCAGAACAGGGGGGAAATACACAATCTCCACACAGAAAGACATCCAAGGCGGGAATCGAACTGGAATATATTTCTGTGAGGTGCAGATGTTATCACCGCGCCACCTTGCCGCAGTGCTGGAAGACAGTTGTTTAATAGCACTCGTTCAGCGGTCCCTTTCAATTTGTACTACAAACTTAAATTGCTGTTGATAATAGCACCGTGTTATTTTGCCGCATAAGTGTTGGAAAAAAAACGGGGGCGAATGTGTTGTAAGTGGTGACTGGCAAAGTGTCCTGAACCGCGATGATTCATTCCCATTAATGTTACTCACTGGCTGCATCGTCGCCACTACAACATTAAAACTATCCCCTTAGGCGGTGCGGGACACGAGTGGAGAATTACTACCCCTTGTCGAGTCAGGGCGGCAGGGTGTCTGTGCAGCGCTAATATCCGTCCTCACAGAAAGAACGTCCTGACCGAGGCGGTTCGATTCCCGCCTAGGGCGCCTTGCTGAGTTTGTGTGTTCACTCCCCCTGTTCTGCGTTCGTTTCCTCCGATTTTTCCCCACAGCTAAAAAAATACTCGTTAATTAATTGGCCGATAATATAGTATATCGGGACGCGGGGTCTGCCGGGTTGGCACCGGTTGACCGCGTGGCTGCCTCCCCCCACACCTCTCTGCGGTTTCCTGCAACGCCTTTTGACCTCTGGGTAAAAGGCGCCACTATATCATGTAATAAATTATGATTACATCTCTGGCAGCTGGGTAGCCGACTTGCCTCAGTAGCCATGCTCACTGTGAAGGCAGATTGCAGCGGCTCAGTGATTTGATTCCCCCAATTATAAGGTATCTACAATGCCCGACAAACACTCTGCACAATCGTGTGTCCTCGTGTCACCGATAAAATGACCACTTTGACATTACTCAAAACAGTAGAATATAATTGTGTAATTTTTGTTTATTAATCTACCCAAACTGTATGAACGTGTATAATGAATATCAACTATATCTACCACGTTTGAATACCAGAGTGTGACTCCAATGCACATGGCACAAAACTACTGCATGTGTCAAGCAGGGCGGAGTGCACTGAGACCACGGATCTCTGTCTGAAGAGAACCCAGGCGCGGCCCACTGGGTGGAGACCTAGAGGCCGACCCAGGACACGCTGGAGGGATTATATCCTTCGGCTGGCCTGGGAATGCCTGGGAATCCCCCAGGATGAGCTGGAATCTGTTGCTGAGGAACGGGATGTCTGGTCCACTCTCCTTGGACTGCTGCCACCGCGACCCTCACCAGGACAAGCGGTTTAGAAAATGGATGGATGGAATGGATATATCATGTCATGCTCCATCACGGTCAATCCACTGCTAGATGAACGCCTTCCCAAGCTGCCGCCTCCTCTCCCCTTCCTGCGAAGTAATAATCCACCCAGCATCTGCAAACGTCTGTCGCTCTATTTTTTTTGTCAATGCTCGTGTTTGTTGTGTCGCAGGAATCCCGTAAAACGCTTGCAAGCTCACATGGTATTTTTCTGCTGTAATAACATCTATATATCTATCTCTCTGTCTCGTTGTCCATCCTCTTGGATGCATTACATTGCTTTGGTGCCACTCCATGAGTATGTCTTGCCCATTGGCTATTATCCCTTCTCGTGATGTGTCCTGCCCCAGTCCATCCACTCTTCTTCATCAGAATCATACGGTTAACAGGCATGTGTCATCCTTTCTGTGTGTTCCTAGTTCCATGTTTGTTTAAACACCTTTCAGTTTTTGTTCCACTATCTTTAGGCAGATTGCTATGTCGGCCTCGGATATCTAAGTGGACTGGAACGAAAATTGTGAATCAAAGAGGGGGGCTAGCACATGTTGGCGTGCCTTTAGAAACTTGAACTTTATAATGAAAAGCAGGCGAACCTTCTCGTGCATAAAATATTCGCACCGCCACCCAGCTATGATGGGATCACCGGCACTCATTTCCTTATTTACACAGCTTAGCACGCATACAGCTTCAGTCGTATTATATGCCTATGTTAAGAATAACAATTTATGAATAACTGATGGCAGTAAACTAAACCATAACAAGTAAACCCTGGCCATAATCACTTGCATTAAACATGCCAGCAATTTTAAACAGATGCTTTGGAAATATTCGCTAAAAGCTATTTTGGCAAGTTGGAAACTCATTGCTCATCCTTGGTTTGGAAATTGTAAAAGGGGTCATTTAGAACGTCTACCTCAAATCACTCTGCTTTCGCTTTGAAAATGCCATCAAATTTTTGACAAATTGAAAAAACGAAAGGAACGATTTTACAACGTGTGTGCTGCATGCCAAACGAAATGCCACAAGTCTGCTGTGGCAGCTGCAATGGATGGTATTCCCATTCGCACATCCACAAATGCCATCACAGAGAGTAAGTTTCTCATACGAGTCCTTTGAATTTGATAAGTGAAACTGGGCAAATGGTCAACTGTTATCGCTTGGAGGATGAGTGCGGCATAAATTTTACATTTGCTAAATATGACTTTTCGTTGCCTTCAGCGGTAAAAAGAAGTATGGAATCACATCTTACTTTACACTTTCAAAATGTAGCATTTCGATATATACTCTGCATATGCGAGACAACAATTATATTTGTGTATGATACGCAAGAATACGTGTGACATATATGGGTGATACAACTTCGCATAAGTGACTCGATTGGGACTGAGGTGTAGGTGGATGTGAAAAGATCTAGTAAGTGAATATCTATAGCAAATAAGAATTACACTGTCGTACACAAACACTGCTGTGGGTCTGGGCATTTAATTGACCAGAATGGATATGTGACGGTCAGATTTATGATCCCGTATTGTACATCCATCCATCCATTTTCGGAAACCCCTTAATCCCGTACAGGGTCGCGGTGAGCCGGAGCCTATCCCGGCAGACACAGGGCGCAAGGCAGGGGAACACCGAGGATGGGACGCCAGTCCATCGCAGGGCGCCTGGGGAAATTTAGTCAGTACGCCAATTAACCTGGCAGCATGTCTTTGGACTGTGGGAGGAAACCGGAGTACCCGGCGAAAACCCACGCAGACACGGGGAGAACATGTGCAACCGTGCCGCCCCACATCTAGTCATCAATATGCATATTACATAAGTTTATTTCAAAATATGTCGTGGCTTTACAGCTCAATTGAATGTGTTAAAATGTCCAGCATCTAAACAGGAATATATTTCAAATGAAACTGACCAAGATTGATCGTTGCTTCCTTTGAAAGGAAATAATAACAGTGACGATTCTAAACAGGTGTCCTTGTCATTGTAATTTACATGCAGCGCCGCTCGGTTTAAACAGAAATGTCACGAATCCAAATCCACTTTATTCAGAGTTTTAGCACGTTGGTTTTAAGCGCTGCTAAGGTATGACATTTTCTCTAAAGTTTACAAAGATATATTTATTGTGCGCAGTTTGCGTTGCATAAATACACACGCATACAGTCACGCGTGAATGCGCGAACATTTAAATAACCTGTACGTTTTGGCATTTTAAAAACTTTGCTAAAATGTTTGCAAATATGACTCACACGTTTTGTATGTATAATGATTGTGTATTTCTAATGATTGTGGATGCAATTTGAAAATTTCCATTCGCAAAATGCTCTTCAATTCAACAAATTATACTGCACCTGTGAGAATGAGCATCTGTTAAACAATTCTCTGCAGTCTCATCTGCGAATTTCCACACCGAAACAGGCACTGTCACAATATCCTGATGTTTCACAAGCATATAAACATTGTGTGGACACATGCCAAATACATAACGTGTCTTTAGAAGCAATAATATGTATTTATTTAAATGGGTATATTAGCCACTATTATATTAAGTTTGTAATTCATTTAACATATTTGTTTTTTCATCACCAGCTATGGTCAATCCATTGCTGGCGCTCCAAGTCAATCCGACCTCTCAGTCAGTCAGCTTGTATTTAACCTGGAAGGAACCGCTGAGCTATGTAGCTATTGTTAACAGACGTCCAACGGGGATGAGTAAGCAGACACGGGACGCAAGGTAGGGTTATACCCATGATGGGACGCCAGTCGATTCCAAGGCACCGGGGGCAGTTTACTCAGCAGGCCAAATAACCTAGGCAGCAGGAGCGTGTCTTTGGACTGTGGGAGGAAACCAAAGTACCCGGTAAAAACTCACGCGGACACGGGGGAACATGCAAACTCCACATAGAAAGGCGGCACCCGAGCCGGGAATCGCACATGGAACCATCCAGCTGTGAAGCGGCAGCGCTACTCACCGCGCCACCGTGCCGCCCACAGTGGCGTGAACAGCCTGACCCGCTTGCCCACTTTCGCAGCCCGCACCGACCAGCGTGGTGCAGTATGGTCAAATATGGCTCGTGTGTGGAGGCCGTCATCCAGCAGTGTGGGGGACAATATTTGGCTGAAACATGAACACCGTGAGCTGCATAGTGAATATTACTCAGTGATTTGATTCATCGTTACGCCACCAATTTACACTCACATGTTTCTTCGATGTAAATCACGGCTTATACAATGCTTATCGACTACAAAGACTCTCTCTGAGACTCTAGTAAATCAAGCGTGTTGTTTTTTGGGGCATCCCTTTCAAAGTTAGGCTCCATACAAATGTGAATGGTGGCACCAGCCTTTGCTGCTGAAGGTTCGGAGTGAGCCTTTCAAGGCGCGCCGCCTGTACGGGGTGAGTGTCCGGGGGCGTCCTGCTCGTGTGTTGGGATGAGAGGGCACTGCCACTCAGCCCACCCCTGACATCTAACAGAGAGTGACTCCGAGCCACGAGCCGGGCTGAAAGGTTGGGCCTGTCCCCGGCTCTGAAGCTTCCACAGCAGTGGCAAAGTCAACAGCAAGCCGCCTTTTATGTGGCTTACGTAAGACCTTTCTCAAAAGCCATGGCAAGACAGATGACAACATTGTTTTACATGATTGTGTGTTTGTTTTTGAAGTGATGTTTTTTTTATTTATCCGGGCTTTTACGAAGTGAGCCCCGGCTGCAGCTTCGTATGTCGCTGTGATGGATGTCTTGCGTAAGAATGATAGGAAATGTGAGAATTTCTTTCCGAAGCTATTCTGTCGGAATAAGCCGTGTCGAGCTCTCCCTCTCTCGTTCCCTCTCTCTCCTTCGCGACGTTTCACCTTCCACGTTGAAGGCATCCACAGGGCGCAGATCAGGACTAAACCCAGGATGGGACGCCAGTCCATCGCATAGTACCGGGATCAATCCGGGTCTCAACCGTGGTTAGGGGCTTCATCACAGATCGTTCAGCAAGTCGTTCTCTGTCCATTGATCCACGTAGATCACAAAGACAGCACAGCGATCTGTGAGTGGGAGCGCAACACGATGGGCGTTGTTAGCAGTCAGTGCTGCTCTGACGCTCACCAATCGTGTGGCCTAATTGACCATAATGGGTAGGCTGAATTGTTAATGCAGATTACGTTGGCGGTGAGCTTTTCGTAAACAACTTAAATATCTTAAGGACCTAGTTGCGGAGGCCTCTCCATAATGACAACGGAAGGGTGCCAATCGCATCTCGGAGGACAGCACCATTATCATGTATAATGGAGCAGAGCTAAATGGAAAACTGAGTCGAGACAAGGCAAGGCTGTACTGTGAGCAGGTCTGTAAATCACTTCTCCAAAGAGTTAAATAGAGTGGGAGTGACAAGTTGTCAGAGCCCTGAACCGGCACTGATGATGAGAGCAAACTTCAGATATTAAACGGCGCTCTCAGATGTGCCGAGTCTCCCCTTTCAGCCGTGGCCATCAATGGGCGCCAGGCAAACAGAATGGATTTTGAACCGAAAGCGCCTATTTTGCAGCAGTGAAGGCGTTTTTGTGAGATAAGCGCCACAAAGCATTCAGCCTACAGCTGCGATACAATGGGGTATCAGGTGGAGCCACGTGATGCGGCGGAGCGTCATTCCTCCCGAAGTAACGCATGTCTGTGCTACTTGTGTCACGGATATGTGAAGTAGTAATATTAATAATCTACTTTTGTAACGCGCGCATTTTCTCCGGGCGCGTTGCACCCGTTGATTCGGAGGCGCGGAGCCCTGCTCAGTCGGTTTGTTGTGAGTCGGTGAAGAGGTGACTTTTTAAGAGTTTTTTTAAGGCTGTGGGGGACTGTGTTTGACGCAATAGGTGTGGCTACAGGCTGTTCCAGGTTGTGGGTGCCGCGACCGAGAATCGGCGTTTCGCGAAGGTTGTGCGTGAGCGCGGTGTGTGGAGTAGGTGCTGTGATGAGCTGCGCAGAGTACGGGATTGTGTTGATGCGAGTGACTGGAGTAGTGATGCGAGGTATTTAGGGTGTCCTGTGTGGATTGCGCGGTGGCATAATATTGCAGTTTTCTAAGTGATGCGTTTGTGGATGGGTAGCCAGTGTAGAGTCTCCAAGCGCTACCATGTACATATGGGCGGCACGGTGGCAAAATGGTAACATCTGCGCCCCAAGTAAAGAATGGTTTTGCCCGTATGCGGTTTGATTCTCCCATTGCGCGCCTTTCTGCGAGGAGATTGTGTGTTCTCTCCCCCTGTTCTGCGTGAGTTTCCTCCGGGCAGTGGCGTTCAGAGGTTTGGTGATGCCCGGGGCCAACTCCGACTCCTTGATTGTATGCCCCCAAGACTCAAGTATAGAGCCTAGTACTGATAAATGTGAAAAAGGAAGACAACTTTGGGAACTATCATTCATTCATAAAATGAGTTGTAAGGCAGTACTATGACGTGTCGACGGTCGGCGACAGGGCACAGAAAGAGTTAGTCAGCATTATGCACAGTATTTACATGTAACAGGTTCTCTACTCTGGTCTCGCTTATTAAAACACGGATCCACATTCACACCAGCTTGTGGCACTGTTTAATTTCACTCTTTGATTGGATGCCCCCCTGAAATGGATGCCCGGGGCCGACGCCCCCTCTGCCCCCCTCTCTGCACGCCGCTGCCTCCGGGTTCTCCGGTCTCCTCCATTTCACCAACACAAGGTTAGGTAACAAAAAGGCTGAACGTAAAAACAACATTTCTCATCAAAACACCAAAAGCCGCCGTTAAAGTCCATAATAGATAACGGGCGCAGGCTAAAACGACATTAAGTCAGCCTCTGGGAAGGCTCGATCATTTTCCCTTCGCACAACCGAAGCCATTACAACCCATTAAGTCAAACGTCCCGACGCTGAAACGTGTGTGAGGTTGTGTTTATCTCCACTGGAGGCCCTGAGCCGTCCTCCGACAAAGTAGTGCTCAATTTATTGACACCGTGTTGATGCTAGGCCGAGTCAACTCCCGACTCAAGAAGAGACAGCCTGCTGCGGAGAGAATTGCTGTTCGATACAACATTATCGTCGGCTCTCCGCGTGTAGATCACGTTTGGATGATAGCTCTCTGACCGTACTCTCAACTCGGACCGCGTGCTGCTCACTACGTCTTCTTCTCGGTACCGTATCTGTTCTGTCTCGCCGAGCGATGCGTCGCAAGGCTATACAGGCAGCTTAACCAAGGCCATGTTCACTCACTCAGGAACCAGAGTCAGGATTGCAACCTAGAACTCCCACCTCGTTTAATACATAAATCAGCACGTAAACAACAAGGTAACGCGTGTGTGTGTGTGACTGTGTTGTAACTGTGTGTATAATGAGAGAATCAGAGGGTAATAGAGGTAAAAACGCAATCCTCCTGGCTGGCCAATGTACAGCTTCACAGAATACGGTCGCGTGTCAAAAATGGCATCCGGTCACTCCGGTTTTCTCCCACAGTCCACATACATTTCTGGTTAAGATGCTGCAGCGAGCAGTGCATCATCCTGCGTCACGCAGCCGTGACGCACGTTGCATATGTTCTGTGAAGAGTGTTTACAGACACAATACGCACAATAGTATAGTTCTTTTTATGAGTTAGGTCACGTAAAAATAACTGTCTAAAACCCACCTCCAACTGACACAGCCAATTAGCAAGGGGTTGGCATGTAAATAAAATGTGCCAATTCTTTACCACTTCAGCACACATGTATGTTGAAAGCATACACATTAAGGTATGTTGTTCAATTATGTATCTTGTAGCGCAAATACGCGGATAATGGATTTCACATTTTCTATGAAAATAGGAACATTGTATTCTTGTGAATTGTGAGCCTTGCAGATGAACGCTTCCACTGGTAGAGGTTCAAGAGCTTATTGGTTGAGTGATGCAGACACCGGTCGTAGGTTCACGATTATCATCACCCATCGTCTGTCCACTGCTGGATGAAGGCCTCCCACCATCGTCGCCATTGCTCGCTATCGAGCGCTGCTGCCATCCGTCCCACGCCGGCTCTGTCTCTGCGAGTCCCAGGTAGCGAGTCCCAGGTAGGTGGTCCAGGTAGCAGGTCCCAGATAGCGGTTCTCAGCTAGCTGTGCTGGAAAATCCTGGGAAATTATCTCGACCGCACATAGATCGATGGAGGAAATATAATTTCCCTTCAGAAATTCCACAATCCCTCCTGCCTACTTAATCGTGTTGATTACAATCGTTAATCTAAGCAGCAGGAAGCCTCTACTAACTTACCTCGCAGTTGAAATCATTGTACACGTGTAATTTGCGTATATCATTACTACGCGTTCTGTGCTGCAAAAGCGCCATCTGTTAGGAGTATTAGTCCTTGGGGAAGATGTTAATTCAGTTGATACATCTGTTTCCAACTTCAAACAAGATACCATTTGCAAGTGAAGGCTTTTGTTTGTTGCAGAGCCAAAATTAACCGCAGAACTAATTATAAATGCTGCAAGGGCCAAACTGTTTTATTGTGTTTTTCTCTTGCATGGCCCTTGCTGTGTGAGCTTCCTCATAAAATCATAGAACGTGTGCTTCTTGCTTCAGAGATGTTCGTGTTTCCCATTCTTGGTTGTGTGACTCAAGAACTACAGCAGTGGTTCTGAAACTTTCTCAAAACACGTTCTCGCACCCTTAATAAACACATATACAACACACATATCATACATTAAATACAAACATCTGGCATGTCTCGTACCCCCGGCAAGGGCATCTTGCACACCCAGGTGGTGCTTGCACCCCAGGTTAAGAACAACGGATCTAGAGGATCAACAAAACACGCTCGAGTTTGATTTGCCTATGTTGGTCTCTTTGAGGACAATATAGGCATTGCTTCCAACGTGGGAGGCGAAACGGAGATCGCTCGTCACGGCTATCCCGAAAGAACAGCTCTGAAGAGCAACCATCATGAATCGAGCCGTGAAAACCTACATCAGTACTATGGAGCTATTTGTAACAGTTGTCCGGCGGGGAGGGGTAAGCAAGTTACACCATCTCAAGGGTTAATCAATGTTGGCAGTTGAGAGTTGTTCACAACTGCTACATGAGAGGGGGTGTCGCCTGAGAAACACGAAGGGGATGGATATGACGCACGTCGAGGGAGCGCGTGGGGTGGCGCGGTGCGTAGCGCTGCCGCCTCACAGCAACAAGCACCCGGGTTCGAATCCCGGCCACGAGGCCTTTCTGTGTGGAGTTTGCATGTTCTCTCCCCGTGTCCGCGTGTGTTTTCGCCGGGCACTACGGTTTCCTCCCACAGTCCAAAGACATGCTGCATAGGTTATTTGGCCTGCAGACTAAATTTCTCCCGGTGCCCTATGATGGACTGGCGTCCCATCATAGGTGTAGCCATGCCTTGCGCCCTTTGTCTGCCGGGATAGGCTCCGACTCACCGCGACCCTGTACAGGATTAAATGGTTTCTTACAATGGCTGGATGGATAGAGTGAGTGTGTGCCCCAGGAGAGGTTCAGATAACACCTGATGCTATCCGTGGCCGAGTATCGAACACGCAGTGAGCGGAGCTTAAGTCCACTAATGACTGCACTACAACTCCCCACACAGCGCACACACAAGCGCGCTTACTGGTGACTGACGTTTCAAGAACCATTTGAAATCATCTCGAGGTCTCTTAAAGTAGCAAAGTGCAGAACCTAAAATGACCAAAGTAACACCATTAGTTTTAGTGTGCCGCTCTTGACTGTAAGAGAGATATGAGGTGCTTTGGATGAGAAGTGGATTTAGCTCAGATAAATAGCCCTACAAGAGAGGGAAACTAATGAGCGCATTAGGAATTCGTTATTTGCGGAAGACGTTTCAGACAAGGTAGCTTAGGTCAAGATAAATTGCCGCTGATGTCTGCATAATTGGGAACATTTATTCAACATTTGCCGAGATGGTTTGAAATTATTATTTTTAAGTAGATGAAAAATGTGAGGAGTTATAAACACGCTCGCCCGTACGGCTAATGTAGCCGCGGGGAACCGTTACTTTTAGGTCACGTGTTCGGCACAAATATGAGCACTTCTAAATATCGCAACCAGCGGAAATATACAAGTTATAGTTTATATTACAATTTGAACCCTGTTAATTTTTTTTACAAGATATTCAAAATACATTTGAGCTAGAGTTTGTAACTGGATGTATTGGTATTTATGAAGCCGATTCTGTACATGTTTGTGCTTTATATCTGCATTCCTTTCAATTGCAGGCGGGATTCTAACACGCCAAGTGGTTTGACTGTATTCTCCATATTTTTTCCTTGTACTTTACAGAAAAAGTTGAGGAAGCATCTTAGAATCCGGCAGGTGTGTGTCTGTGACTATGTTTCACATTATTGGCACTGGCCACAAGTTTGGGGTTTATATTATTTTCCTGACCAGCGATTAATCTGAAGACTATAAATACTGAATGGGACATTTCAAATAACGTAAATCAATGATATGTGTTGCAGGCTCGTGCAAAACATGCACAGTATGGCAAATACTGTGCATGCATCCTTTAGCTAGCATATTTCTATTATTCATACGCGACAACGAATGTGGGACGTAAACATCAAGGTCGAGGTACCTTCAGCTCAAACAAGAGTCCACTGATGCTCTTGTCTACCCTCGGCCATCAGCCATCGGTGAAAATTCCACGTTCCGAGGAGCAGTTTCTCCACAGACTAATCGCGACTGACTTACCCGAAACTAGTGTCACATTTACGTTCTAAGACACTCGCAAAAGTGAGACGCACATCAATCTTTGAGGTAATTTTGAAAAGAAGTGCTTTATAATTGACAAAATGCAGTGCAATGTAGAGCAAGTGGGTCCACCGTGACAGCTCAGAGCCAGTTGTGGCAGCCAGCAGCCTCACCATAGAGCAAATGCTGTAGGTTCCCAACTGTATCTACCCTCTCTCTAATGATGGGCCAATTAAACACCCAATTAGAATTTGAACCGGTAACCGTCCAAGCGTGAGTCTTGCACGCAGCCAACATTGCCACGCGGTCACAGGCACCGTGGACACGATGTGCGGAGAACGTCAGGCGCAGACGATGCAAGATCAGAGAAACTGCATCTGAAACAGCCGTCATCACGCGGCTATTACTTAGACGTGGCACGGAGCCACCAACCAGCAAAAGTACAGCCATTTGTTGTTGTTAATATCATGGAAGTTTTCAACTCTTGGTGACTCAAATGTTTGCCGACCTCGTTTCATAACCGGGAGCCTTTTTTTCGCGAAGCTCCTTGGACTTGCTCCATTGACAGAACCCGTGTCCGTATGGTCATGCGAACAGCAATCTCGTGGTTTGGATGAGCGCGGCGGTTTGTTGTTTGTTTTCCAGTCTTTTATGCTCCACTTTAGAAAATGTGCACGGGTGCAGGGGGAGTGATTAAAGTTGACTGCGTTCAGAGTTTGCACTTTTCAAATCCAAAACCAAGAATCGAGCTCAGTGTGTAAAGCACCGTCGCGAGCCGAGTCCGCCGGGAGACATTGCGCCTCGGCTCGTTACAGCTGGGGACAAATTCACCGCGCTCACGTTAATGCCGGGACCGTTCGCGAAAGTTGGTGTTTTAATTGTACCAACATTAGGCGCCTGATTGAAAGGCAGGCGCTAATACCACAGACTGCATAATCAAAGTAGCTGGGATCTTGAGCTCATCATTGTCCGAAACCGCTTAATCATGTACAGGGACACGATGAGCCGGAGCTAATCCCGGTAGACACAGAGCGCAAGACAGGGCTATACCATCCCTCCTTGTCTCTCTCCGTGTTTGTCTTTAAGGAAGTGACGGCCATCTTAGGGG
>JAZEWU010000016.1:1909933-1922841 GCA_036362915.1 Geotria australis
GCGACGTAAACGCTTCTACCTTGATGATCCACACAACTACTGCCTGCCGACTCAGTACTGAGCCGACTGTTCACGTAGTACTGTGTATGTAAAGGTTCAGTCATCGGCGTAACCAGAGACTGTGAATCAGTTTGTTTTTACTGATGTAGGTTTCCACGGCTCGATTCATGACGGTCGCTTTTCAGAGCTGTTCTTTTCGCCTCCCACGTTGGAAACATCATCAGGCGTTATGCCTCGAACGTGGGAGGTGAAACGTCGCGAGCGACAGAGGGAGATCTCTCGACACGGCTGACCCGTAAGAGCAGCTCTGAAAGAGCAGCCACCACAGTGAGCTTTTGTCCGATATTTGGTGTCTCTCTGACCATTACATAGAGACGTGGGACGCGAGCGGACAGCCACGACACCCGCGGTGGCTGCTGCTGTTGTGAAGCGGCCCCCGCTGCGTCGCGACGCGCGGGAGGAGACGCGTTCATTGCTGCCAAGAGTCGGGGACACGGCGCCCCGACACGCGGGGAGCGATTCACATCCCGGCTTCCAGCGGGAATCTGGATTAGGCGTCATGCCGCACTGCCCTCCATCAGTGATTTGATGAATACCATTTGAGTCATTTCCCCCATACAGAGGGAACAGATTGGTTTGATCCCCCAACAAAAGCGAACATTTCTTCCCCTCAGTAAATCAACGACCCGAACTATACGTCGCGTCAGTGTTTTTGTAGTCATATGTTTTTGAGATGAGCTGATGATTTCACTTAAGGGCTTCCCCCGTATTCCATGCGCTCACATGTATATTCATGTGAGTGCTGTCCAAAGACACGCTGCCTAAGTTAATTGTCCTGACTGGATTTCCCCCAGTGCCATGAGATGTTGTAACTGGCGTACCCTTCCCTGCTGGACAACCGTTAAACAGCGCTCCATAGCTCAACGGTTCCTTCCAGCTTAAATACAATCTCACTGACTGATTAAGAGGCCGATATCATCACATGTAGGACGCAGTGTCTGGCAAATGTTGGCGCCAGACGACCACATGGCTGCCTTCCCCCTCCTGCCTCTGTGCAGTTTCCCTCGCACCGCTGAGTCATTCTCCTTAGAACGAATACCGTCGACATGGAAAGAATACTGTGCGCGTTATAAAGTGTCATGTTAAATTCTGAATTTACATTAGAGCTCTGCAATAATGAATCAAATACATTGGTCGCGTGGGTTTTCGCCGGGCACTCCGGTTTCCTCTCACAGTCCGAAGACATGCAGCTGCATAGGTTAATTGGCCTGCGGACTAAATTGCTCCCGGTGCCCTGTAATGGACTAGCGTCCCATCATAGGCATATCCCTGCCTTGCTCCGTGTGTCTGCCGAGATAGGCTCCGGCTCACTGCAACCCTGTACAAGATTCAGCGGTTTCTGACAACGTTCTATGTGTGTGCATTGGCCGCAGCAATGAGCGGATTAACCCTCGACCACCCGTGTCCTGGCTTCAGAGACCTCGGGGGCACACTCGTGTGCAAGGAATCAAGTAAAACGGCATTAGTGTTGGGAATGTCCCAGCTGCAGTCAACGCCATTCCCGACTACAACCGTGACAGTTGAATCACTGTGGCTTTAATGTAACATTGCAAATGCAATGCCACACAGGTGCAGGTGATCATTTTGATTAAATAATACACAAAGGGAACAACGCACTTAGATGAATCAGACCCTGTTTTCATGAGCAGTTGACTAAGTAATGATTCATACTTTACCCGTTTTGTCTCATTGTACACGGCCCACTATCGCCTCATAGCAGAATATGAATTCATGGCGAGGCGTAGATGTAATGCTGTGGCCGAGTGGCTCTCTCCGTAAACATCACCGTCTTGGTGACTCCGTCGTGTGTTTGTGACTGTGTGAGCAGAGCAGAGTCGAGCCGAGCTGCTAAAACGCAGCAATCTGGCATGATAGGGAGCACAGGTGGTGCCCCGGCCAGTCAACCCATGACAACTGGGTCTGTCCCGTGACCTCCTGTCAGCGAGCCTTTGACATTCTGCGTGGCCTCAAGGTGCACCTGGCCTGGCACAGTCACCGTGGTGACGTCACCGCCACTTAGTGCAGCGGCGTGTCGCTCTCACTGGTTGTTTGTTTACTCCACTGTTGTGCTTTGCCTGACGCGTCTCGCGATAAGAGTTTTTGTTTATTTTTAGATTTTTTTTTACTTATCTTAATTTTACTAATTGACGTTAGCCACGCCGATAAGATTGGTGTACAATTCAATGCATGACAGATTCAATCATTCGAATGCAGTCTGGTGCAATGCATTCATGACATTATCCTTCAATTGATTTTTTTTGGCCCTGTAACCCGTGTCTCTCCCTTGGAAAGAGCCCGCATTCTCAGCGGGCTGTCACTCGTTCACAATTCAGATTGGGAGCCCAGCGTTTGCTATACAGAAACACAAATGTTTGTGTTTCATCCGCGCTGACACCGGGAGGTGTCGCTCAGACATGAATCATTAATCACTCCCCGCATCGCATTTGTTCCTCATTGTAAAGTGGCGCAAGCTATTAGCAGCGTCTGAATTAGATGAAATTAATTCCGCGCCCTTTACTCACAGGATTGCTCAATGCATGCAGAAACAAAGTGCACCTTCAGATGATTTGAACACGTATTAACAGTTAATGCGAGCTGGATTAACACGCATTGAAGCTCGCAATGTGTACGCTATCTTTTATGTTCTCCCTGTGTGTGATCAGGTGTCTGTTAGTGTTGACTGTGGGGGGCGGTTAGCGCGGCGGTGAGCACGCTGCCCCGCGAATGATTACGTGAACCACTCGTGCGCCTCCCCTAGGAAGACTCAACCTCAAATGAGTAACTGATACACTATGTAAACATCTCCGCTAGGGAGACAAAGGCGGCCGAGCCTGGTTCTGGACATCCACCCCCTCGTGTGCAGTGCTGGCCGTCACAGGTGCTCGCTAACAGCATCTGCCCCAAACGTCTGTTCAGGCTTTGTCTAGTCTTTCTTAAAACTTAAATTGCTTGAAAATCCATCCATCCATTTTCTAAACCGCTTGTCCTGGTGAGGGTCGCGGTGGCAGCAGTCCAAGGAGAGTGGACCAGACATCCCTTTCCTCAGCAACAGATTCCAGCTCTTCCTGGGGGATTCCCAGGCGTTCCCAGGCCAGTGTATTCGAAGCAGCCTTAATCGTTTAATTTTTGATCCTTTGGTTTTTTATTAGTTCTTTTTTTTCTGTCGTTGTTGACATGCCTTTCTCTCCGCGGTCTTTG
Organism: Geotria australis; assembly: GCA_036362915.1. Taxonomy (NCBI): domain Eukaryota; kingdom Metazoa; phylum Chordata; class Hyperoartia; order Petromyzontiformes; family Geotriidae; genus Geotria; species Geotria australis. The sequence continues at coordinate 1,913,192 of JAZEWU010000016.1, forward strand.
TACAGCGCTTTGTGACCCTCGGGTGAAAGGCGCTCGATAATATGCTATCATTATTATTATAATTTAAGAGCATATATAGCTTCATACTGAGAACCAACCGAACAATACCGACGCTGTGGAGAATGAACCCTCTCTCTCGTCTGGCTGCAACACGCAACCCTATGCGCTCACTCGCTCTCAGCTCCAGACTCTGAGCACGCGTGATGAGCCCATATGAAGTCAGACAGTGTTTGCCAATAAGAGACAGATCGGTTGTCAGTGCGTTGTGGGCTGACAGAGGTGCGCCGGACCCACGCTGCTAATTGGGTGAAAGCACAAGAGCGCCGGTCATGAGGACTGGTGCTGAGACACCGAGTCAAAATCAATTCTCGCGCCGACATAATGAACACGAGGCAAGGGACCTGTAATGGGCGCCTGTGAGTGCTGTGTGGTTGGTGCTCGCGGCTGCGTGCTACAGCCTTGTGGACCTCTGTGTACCAATGTGTACTGGTGTGTCAGCCCTGCACGTGGTTCGCAGTTTCTACAAACTGTAAACAAGAAGTGTGATACAAACACGTGATTGCAAGTTTAGGAGGTACCACACTACAACTATAAAGATGTTACAGAATAAGTCAAAACGTCTTAGCTCAAATACCTCCTTGTAAGCTCAGCTCTAGCCCTTTCTTCAACCCAAGCCTTCTTCGAGCATGTCCATGGACGAGAAGCCGCCTATTTATGAATGCATCTGCTTGTGAATACAACCATTGACAGACAATCGCCTACTCCTCAGATCTGTACCGACATGTAAACATTTTTTTTTTTACACATCCCGTCAGCCACACGCCCTTCTGCGAGTCCAACATTTCAGCAGCTTGGGTTCATTCAACACAAGCGAAACTCTGGACCGGTTTTGACGTTTAGGGTCTAATCAGCAGTAAGGCTGGCTTGCTCTGCCAGATGTTTGTAAGCAAGGGCCCTCACTGTTGGATGTGGGTCCTGGTTCAACGCAAAACAAGAACATCATGCAAAATAAATGATCACACAACAGCCGTGTCGAGCGCTCTCCCGCTCGCCCTCAGCCTTCAATAAAACTGACGAACAGTGTCACATTAAAGAGCCTGCAGTGAGGCTCGTAATCGAAAGGTTTCTGTAGTGCTCGCTCTGGGAATGTGGAATGTCCAACGCTGCCACAGGACGCACGACTTACCTCCTAATGAGCCCCCACCCTCCCCCATGTCTGCTTGGTCATGGGGACACTTTGAAGTGTACTTGTGAATAGCGGGCCATTTCAACATCAACAAATCAACATATTCAAGTGTGAATAAAAGTAACGTGCATGCATCATGTGAACGTGCCATTCCGTGCAAGATGGGATTCACAGTGACACATTCAGAACTGTCGCTTGGAACCAGTGGCTATCGAGATGCCAAGGCAATAATTGAAAATTGTAAGAATGTATTCAGGAAAGTGCCAAGACCGTTCAGGAGGCGTTTGCATCCGACCGTTCGGCAAACCCAACAATCAGCGGTGTCTCTTGCGCTGTGGGTGCGAACCCGCAGCACCTGGAGAAAGCGGCATCAACGAGGAAAGAACCGCGAACGGCGGCGCGTCTCTATCCTACTTGCCGTACCGGCGTCTCGCTAAATTCCCCCGGCCGCAGGCGCGCACACACACACGGAGGGAGCGGGCGACGCTTCCCGCGCGGGCGCTCACCTCGAGCCCCATGAGGCAGTAGAGCACGCTGATGAGCGCCATGGGCAGCGCGTAGAAGAGGAAGGCGGTGACCGCCACGACGTACTTGTACGGCCAGAAGTGCACCACGGTGCACACGGCCGACTCGCCTAGCAGCGTGCCGTCGGGCAGCGCCAGGAGGCTGAGGTCGTGGGTGAGCGTGTTGGGCAGCGACAGCAGCGCCGACGCGAGCCAGAGTGCCGCGATGACGCGCACGGCGCGCCGCCGCGTGCTGGAGGAACGCGCGCGCAGCGGGTGCACCACGGCCACGTAGCGCTCCAGGCTGAGCGCCGTCACGTTCAGCACCGACGCGAAGCACACCGTCTCGAAGAACGCCGTCTTGCAGTAGCAGCCCAGGCGGCCGAACAGGAACGGGTAGTTGGAGCGCATCTCGTACAGCTCCAGCGGCATGCCCAGCAGCAGCACGAGCAGGTCCGAGATGGCCAGGCTGAACAGGTAGAAGTTGGTGGGCGTCTTCATGGCCTTCCTGCTGGCGATCACGGTGCACGTGAGGACGTTGCCCCCGACGCCCACGGCGAAGATGAGGCTGTAGGTGAGGCAGGTCGGTACGAAGAAGTCGCTCTGCCTGCGGCCGCGCTCCCTCAGCAGCAGGTCCTCCAGCGTGAGGTTGTGCGGCGTCGCGTTGGCGTCCTCGAAGGCGCCGTCGAAGCGGTTCTCGTCGCCGTTCATCCTGCCCGGCGGTGTCGCGGCTCACCTTGCTGCTGCGACCTCCCGCCGGTGTTAAGGGAACCCTCTTATTCCGACAATTCTATGTTCCAGCAGCACTGAAACAAACTTAACTGAAACGTTCTGCCGCCCGTGACGCTTGTCGATTGGGCGATTTTGTTCAAATGCCACGCAAAGCAGCAAGTTTATTTAAAACGACACACCTTCCTTCAAGACGTCACTAAATCATCCGTTCCGAGTCTGCGCTCATGTAAATTAATAACCATGTAATCCCCGCTGATGTTCATGTGTTATTCTCGAAAGAAACGTCTAGTGCTAACGATCTAGCGCCGACTCGCACGTAGCAGGGCGGACTCGCGACAGGGATCGAACCCGCACGCAACTGTCTCTCTGGGGGGCAGAAGCGCGCGGCCACAAGGCGCTGTCCACAGCGAGGGGGTGCTGAGTGGCGGCCGCGAGTCGCTGTCCACAGCGCGGGGGTGCTGAGTGGCGGCGGCATTTATACGGCGGCCGCTGCTTGCGCGCTCGGCCGAGCCAACCGTCGACGCTTATTTCACTCCCCCCACCACCCCCCATCCCTAACCGACAACTGCTCCCTGCGGGGGTGGGACGGTCACCCCACAGCGTTGCCATTTAATTTGCCGCGATTCGATATAAAAAAAAAAGGACTCGCTGCTAAGCCGCGTCTGCGAGTTGGACATACTGCAGAGGGCGCTTCACGTGGACTGTATCGTACGCGCTGTGTGGCTCGGGTCGTCTCGTTCGCGCCGCCCGTGCCGCCTGCGCGCGTGTGTGCTGCTCTGCTTGCGTTGTTTGCACTGCTGTGTTTTCGTGTCGTTCGTTCTCTCTCTCTCTCTGTACCGTATCGGTTTGCTATCGCGTTTGTGCCGTCTCGTTCCCATGCATGAGTTCTGTCTCGTTTATACCTCCTCGTGTTTACCGTCAGCCTCGTGTCGCCCTCTGCTTTCTACCAGTCATGTAGTAGAGGTTTATTTAGTAAATGTTTATTAGTAGATATTATTACAGCAGACAATACCCAGTGAGCTTGCAAGTACCTAAGATTAGCGCAACATAAAACGGTGTAATGTTACACTTGTAATAATAATAGCATTTTATAGTGCGCCTTTCACCCGAGGGTTACAAAGCGCTGCACAAAGGTGATTGTTATCTACAGGGTGGCTCAGATGTATTGTGACCCCAAATTATCTGACCCATAACATTTTTTCCCTTTGCTCATTTAATTCTGTTTTAAATAACCCTTATACAATTCAGAAAGCTTATGCACCTCAAGACCCACTTACTTGGCCCGCTTGGGTCTGGTCTCCATGGCCCACTATGTGGCGCTCGCGGCCCACTGATGGGTCGCGACCCACCGGTTGAGAACGGTGGCTGTATACTGTAGATGAGCAGTGTCCGTGTGAAACACGTGTATCTGTAGTGCAGACGCCGCACATGTACCAAAAGGTCGCAGATCCCGGCCAGGTACCCCTGCTAACTCTATATAATTTGCCAGTGATGTTGTGAATGGCCAAACATCGAACCAAGACCTCTGGGGTCATGACCCACTCACACGCGAACGTGCACTCCCGGATAATGGACAGGTCCTTCAATCAGCCCTGGAGACCGTAAAGGGGCAAATGCGGAACCTCAAATCACACCCACAGACATATGACGCGCGAGCACACAAACGCACACACGTGAACACACGTACACCCGTATTCACACCGTCGTGACGCCTGCTGTTGTTTGCAGGTGATGCGACAATGGGCCCATTGTCATTGTTTGGAAATCCATAGCAGCGGCAAGGGCGGAGGCGACACGAGCATCATCAGAGACGTGGCTCAGGGGGAGACGCAGCGCGATCGGGTCTCCGTCCGTCTCCTTGGATTCACGAGATGAAGGCGGGTTCTTATTCTCATCGTCACCACGCTTGTGAGGAGGGTCCTGCCAGGCCGTGGCAGTCGCATGAGGGCGATGGTTGCCGTGCATATTCAATTTGAGTCATTTGAGGGAAATTCTGTTTTGACGCGTGAACGGGAGTTATTTTTACCGGTACAACATGGTCTCGATCTCAGAAACAGCAGCATCATTATCGACCATCTGAAGCCAGGTTTTCTTCTGTGCGATTCTTCGAAGCACGATGGCTAACTTCTGGACATCGTTGTCTTTCAGCTTGGTTTAGAAGTGTTTGGTAGAAGCCAGGTGGGACGACATTTATAGAAGCCACATCACACTGGAGTGCCGATTGGACCACTCCTGTAAAGCAAAATCAATCGCTAAAGTAAACTGATAGATTTCTATGCATGCAATACATTGTCCACATACTTAGTTCACAATATGATTAGAAGCCACGGGTCTGCTTCTCTATACTAGAGTCTATGTAAAATAGTCTCCACGATCACACACGTTAGAGGCAATCATCTTCTCCATAAGCAGCTTGGAGCCAGTGGTGAACATTCCACATTACTATGGCGGGGTCCAGTCTTTCTATAAGTTAACCACCTCATAACAGTTGTAATTAGTTTATCGACTCTTCAAGGACACTCATTCATCCTTGGGAAAGTTACGCACGCGATATTCGTAGAGAGCTATTATCAGATGAATACAAATCTCCATTCAGTCAGTAATTGGTTAAATTACATTTTTAATTACGCGAGAGTTAATTAAAACAAGTGTTTCATTACAAGGGAAACTAAGACAAATAGAAATAAACGTTAATTATAAGCTGTTACACAGTAGTCTATATAAACTAGTAAAAATGCAAACACGAAACGCAGAACAGGGGGAGAACACACAGTGTTACCACTGCGCCACCCTGCTGCCTAAAGATCATAATGACATCAGCAATGAGTCTCGTCTTGGATAGTGTAATTGAAGCCATCTTAGTGTTGTAGATCGAGAGTTTAATCTCTGAGGACAAAACGGCAAGTTAGGAAGTGGACTTTTGGGGAATCCTGAGTGCCTGCCTCTGGGTGCCTGTGCCATTGGGACGTTTCATTTAGTTTAAATTCTGCCACCGCTCTGCATCGCCAGCAAAAGCGATTTTCAATCAATTACACTTTTTAAACTTTTTGACCGTTTTGTTTTCGAACAAATACGCACACAGCCGGTTTAAACGGCCGCTATCCAGCTTGAGAGCCGGATTCACCGGTTGCCCTCCCAATGATGGGGCATTGAAGCAGAATGTTACGGACTGTTCATCATTTGTCTGTAACCTCCGCCCTGTCCTGTTCACCAACGGAGACCCTGGCAGCAGTGCGAGCCTCCAGGCCACATAGTTCCGGGGTTCATTTGAATACGCAAACCCCTCCACCACGATAAGCTTATCTTCTTTGTCAAACAAATGAAGTGGGATTTCCCGTGCCAAGCTGCTGTGGCAGTTTTAAAGCTTTTCGATTTAAGTGGGACGAGAATATGTGATGGGCGGCACGGTGGCGTAGTGGGTAGCGCTTCCGCCTCACAGCAAGAAGGTCCCGGGTTCGAATCTCGGCTCGGGGTGCCTTTCTGTGTGGAGTTTGCATGTTCTCCCCGTGTCCGCGTGAGTTTTCGCCGGGCACTCCGGTTTCCTCCCACCGTCCAAAGACATGCTGCCAGGTTAATTGGCGTACTGACTAAATTTCCCCAGGCGCCCTGCGATGGACTGGCGTCCCATCCTTGGTGTTCCCCTGCCTTGCGCCCTGTGTCTGCCGGGATAGGCTCCGGCTCACCGCGACCCTGTATAGGATTAAGCGGTTTCTGAAAATGAATGAATGAATGAGAATATGTGATATTTATTGACTGGATTTGTGGAGGGCAGGGAGGAATGCACTCATCCTCACAGACAAAGATTCCTCGATCTGTACAGAGCGCTGGCGCGAGGTCTGTCAAAGACAGATCCCCCGTATAGCCTTAATAGACTGTAGGGGCAAGTGCCATTAGCGAGCACCTATATAATAATCTTCTTCTTTGCGATTCTTCGAAGCACGATGGTCAGCCTCTGGACATCGTTGTCTTTCAGCTCGGCCTCGAAGTGTTTGTAGAATTCGCAGGTAATACCTGACAGGGATACGTTTTATATAGCGCCTTTCACCCCAGGGTCACAAAGCGCTGCACAAGGACCGCAAAGAGAACGGCATGTCAACAATTAAAAATAAATGAATAAAAACCACAGGCACAAAAAAATATAATGATTAAGGCTGCTTCGAAAATACTGGGTGACCAGCACCACGCCCGGCACAGAGGGGGTGGGTGACCAGCACCACGCCCGGCCGCCTTTGTCCCCCTAGTGGCAATGTTTACACATCGTACCAGGTACTAATTTGAGGCTGAGTCAACCTAGGGGAGGCCCGGGACCGGTTCAGAAAATCGTCACTGGTGCTGGCCGTGAGCGGGATTCGAACTCGGGTGGCCGGGTTTGTAGCCCAGCGCGCTAACCACTGAGCCACGGCTCCCCCCTGTCAGCACACACAAACGTGGCAACAACGGACTGTTTATTCACGGGCTGAAAGGGGGGACACATGCTGTTAGCGTTCACCGATGAAAACCGGCACGGTGCATGATGAAGTGGTATGACCAGAATTGCACCTGGCCACCTTTGTCTTCCCCGTGCTGATGTTCACACACTGCACCAGATACTCAAGCCTGGGTCAAACTAAGGGAGGCTCTGAACTGGTTCGGACGATTCCCACTGCTATTATGTTGGACGGGAACTGACCTCTGGTCACTGGGTTTGCAGTGCCCTGTCCGCTGGGTCAGTCTCTCGCACCTCCACATGTAAGTACGCAGACACCCGCGCATGCCGCTTGCCAAGCGTGTAGTGGCTAAACCCTAAGCTGCCACCGTGAAGCGACCCCCCTCTGTTTGCTGAGGCCGAGGGCAGTGTCTGTTTAGCCAGAACTCCCATAGGACGGTGCACGGGGACCCATTGAGCCAATCCCACAGTGGGCGAGGTTTGTGAATTTCAAATAAATTCGGGATGGCAACCCCACACGGAGCCAGTTCGTGTGTTGAGTGTGAAGAACAGAGGAGAACGAGACCAGTTTCAACCCGACGTCATCATGAGCGGGTGTCCCTTTAACGGGGGAAACCGCTCAAGGTAAGCATTCGATCTCGTAGTGGAACGTGCTGTCGTTTTCAATAGCAATGTCGATTAGATTTCCGTTACGGTGTCACGCGTTTTGGTAGCAAATGTCGCGCTATTTAGATTTCAATGCCGGTCTTTGCAACGAAATAACATTAAACGTGTAATGGTTATATGTACATATTGACATAGGTATGTCGGAATTATATCGGTGCAACTTTTAAAAAGTTGTTTTTTGAACGTGTGCTTTTTTCACGGTCTACAAAATATCCACAGGGCTTACAATTTTGAACTCCCAGAAGACAGACAAGAGATGGATATTTGTCAAATGAGAACAGAGATGCAGATAAGGTTGAGACTGATTCGCGTTTCAGTCAGTTTTTATTTAAGCTGGAAGGAACCGTCGACCTATGTAGCTCTTTTTAACAGTTGTCCAGCGGGGAAGGGTAAGCAAGTTACACCACCTCAGGGCACCGGGGGCAATTTAGTCAGCTGGACAATTAGCCTATGCCGCAGCATGTCTTTGGACTGTGGGAGGAAGCTGGAATACCCGGAGAAAACTCACGCGGACACGGAGAGAACACGCAAAATCCACACGGAAAGATACCCGAGTCGGGAATCAGAAACGGGCCTTTATTTCTGTGAGGCGGCAGCCTTACTCACCGAGACCGTGCCGCCCCAAAGCTACCAAGCTGATTTTGCTTATTAGGGTTTTTAATTTCACAGCACGTGGCACTCACATTCCAGTGGTTGGCCCTGCAGCTCAAAAGACCTAGCAGAGTTCAATAAAAATGCAAAGAACTGTGTAAAGAAATGGGAAACTGAAGAATCGAAAAGAAGAAGCTAACCTCCACACCTGGGCTCTCCGACACGACCCACTATGCGACAGCGGACAACGACAGGAAATGTCACATTGTCAACGACTGCCCTCTGACGAGGCTCGGGGGAGGCCTAAGGGCTCTCTCGCCACACGGCTGATGAAGCAGCTGTCGATTGGCTTGGCGACAGAAGCAAACGCTAGAAGAATAATGGGACGGCAGGTCAGAGAACGCGACTGTAACAACGTAGCTGGGAGGGCGTCAGGGTTTTAGGTAAACGCTGCTCGTGAGAGATGTTAGCACCTCTAATGGGGGGCGGGGGGGGGAGCAACGTATCGGCGACAGTGTGAGTGTGAAGGTGCAATGGTCAATCAATCATAGCCCGCTCCCATTGATCGTGACCTTATCGTGGTGGAAGGCTTCGTATTATACAATATACCCCAGAGCTGTCACCTGGAGTCGAGCGCTCCCGCGAGGGTTTACCCTTGGTGAACAGGCCTGGGGGGGAGATTGCCGACAAATAACATTCGAAGACCCTCCGACTAAAAAAAAAATGTTGGAGTTAGATTCGGGGGACAGGGAATCGCTGCCAATTGTGCGTGTCTGTTGCCAGACCTCGCGACCGCACGCTGTGCGGCTCGAGGAAGCTTTTGTCTCGGTGAGAACCAGCGCGTTCCTCCCTACCCGCCACGAAGCCAGTCAGAACGTAATTCGCAGTCTCGTCTCAGCTCATTCAAATTCTTTCAAAGTGCAACAGCAGCCTGGCACGGGAAATCCCACTTCATTTGTTCGACAAAGATCTTAACCACTGTCGCTCCCCCACCCCTCGAAACGTTTCGCTTCCCACGCTGGAAGCATCCCCTATTGGATACATTTCTAGATAACGTGTTGTATTGCGGTTATACATGACATAACACACAACCCTGAAGACATATTTCAACGGAATAGGCAATTTTTAGATTGAAACCTGATTTAGCATTGCACACAACACGCTGGTTATTGATAGACATGAGCTGACGATGGCTATTCGAGCTTGTAGCAAAGTCATCGTGCAGAGGATGTCTATGTTGCCCGTGTCCCCATTCTCTGGCAATCTCGCTCGATGTGGGCGCTCGCAGAGTTCAGGTTATTTGACCCGGCTGAGAGCCAAGAGAGAATTTGATGTTGAAATACCGACAGGGTACGAACGATATTGTGCACCGTCTGTGGGTAACCATATCGTGTGTTTTGCAAAAAAACAGTTTTGTTGTGATTATGCAACGCGGTGTTTGGCTGGCCCGAGCATCAACATCGCGACCACAGCAAGATGTGAGAGTGCAGCGTGCGCAGTGTTATTGGCCAATGCATTAGTGAATGGTTTTTTTTAGTTGTAGGAG
>JAZEWU010000016.1:1928214-1947207 GCA_036362915.1 Geotria australis
TTATTATTATAATTGGAGAAATCCTGCACCGCAGCAAACTGCTGCCTCAGCAAGAATGTTGATTCCCGGCTCGAGTGCCACCTTTCCGTGGGGAGTTTGCATGCTCTGCCCGTGTCCGTGTGGGTTTTCGCTGGGTACTGCGATTACCTCCCACAGTTCAAATGCATGCTGCTGCTGTTTATGCGCTGTCTAGGTTAATCGTCCTGTTGACGAAATTGGCCCGAGTGTGCCTGTGTCTATTCCTGGGTATAGCGAAATTGCCTTGTGCCCTGTGTCGGCCGGGATAGGCGCCTGTCCCCTTTGACCCTGTATAGGATTAAGCCAGTCCTGATAAGACGAAAAACTTGCACTTTGAAAAACTGGAAATGTGTCTACAAAGCGATGAGATCTGGCGGTTTTGACTCGGGTGTGTGTCTCGTCCTCCCCCTGGTTCCTCTTCATCAGTCACGTGGAGCTGGAGGATGCCTTGGAGAGCACTGCTGCTCAGGAGGGAATCAACAAAGCTGCCCTCGGGGGTCTCGTGTACGGAGACTACCTCCAGGTGACGATGCATCCAGCACCACGCTGGACAAGGCACGAACAAGAAACCTGATAGAAATCATCAAAACGCAAATCTCCGCTTGCTTCACATGAGCATTGGTTATAGTGATGAGCAGCATTACTTTGGGCTGTGGGAGGAAACCGAAGTGCCTCGTGAAAACCCACGCGGATATGGGGAGATGATGCTAACTCCACATCGAAAGGGCCACCCAAACCAGGAATTGAGCCCAGGACTTTTTGCCTTGAGGCGGCAGCGCTGCTCACTGATAGTGTAACCGATTAGCAGCTTATGCAATGCCTGTTGCACAATTCACATTTAAGAATTTGTCAAATCTTACCCAACGCGAGCATTCTACGTCAAGAAATTTGAAACCAATCGACCCAACGCACAGCAAAACATGTAGAGTCGGTTTTAAGTTGCATAATTTATCGCGATAATATGCTGCATGTAATTGAGCCTCTGCCATCTGATGCTTTGCTGTTACGAGGTGTTTATTGTGAATTGTGAGGCAGCTTGGTTGAACTGTGCCAGAGGCGGTGTGTCGCTCGTGGAAGTTTGTGATTTTTTATACCCAGGTGTTTGGTTTCACAATGCTGGGGTTAGTGACCCTTAAAAAGTCAGAATCAATGGTTTTATGGAGAGACAACACAACCCTCGGGACGTATGTTGTAATTTGCTTACCCCTCCCCGCTGGACAAATGTTAAAAAAAAGCTACGTAGCTCAACGGTTCCTTCCAGCTAAATTAAAGACAGACTGCCTGGCAATGTGCCGTGTGAGTGAGCTGCTGTGGCCCGGACACCCTCATTGACAACAGCTGGACGGCATTATAGCGCATCATTCCTAAATGCCAGCTGATGCATCTTTAACATCGCTCCCTGTCAATGACAAATGTATTATTTAATGCAGCACGCAAACATTCTCTATTCAAAAACAGACGTGTATGAGTCATCTGATAGCTTTGAATGTGACGGTAAATATATCCGGAAGGAACCAGTTATCAAATTCAGCAGCACCTCTTCCCTCACTCCTCCATTGCCAAATCCACATTTTGTTTAACTTGCACCGTTTACAGCTGTTTTATGCAAGAGTCTTTTGCCTTCAAGGCAACTTTCATAAATACAAAGGCCTAATTTTTAAACATATGACTATTGTATTTTAAACGAAGATGCAGATCTGCCAAGAATGTGATTGGCCCCCAATGAACTGCGTTAAACGGGAATTCCACCGCGTTCTGTGATGAAGGTACTAAATATAAGAAGCGCGTGAAAGTGAAATCACATAGTGCGAGCGCGAGTTATGTGAGGAGTACCGGTAGCTTGATTATTAACGTCTCCTGCACGGTATCCATGCCGCAGCCGGCGCTGCTGAGCTCATGCTTAGTGCGGGCCCAGCTGTAACCCAATGGCGTGCTGTTGTGAGTAACGTGGGCTCTGGTTTGTGCCTCACAGCTTAACAAGATCCTGGATTCTCAAGTCCTCGAGAGTACCAAGCATGACAACACCATCCATGACGAGCACCTGTTCATCGTCACCCACCAGGGTAAACACCGGCGGCCTCTCTGCTTTCCAAGCACGCACGCTGCTTTCCAATGCCAGGGTGGCGCAGTGGTAACATCTGCGCCTAACTGAAAGAATGGTCTTGCCCGAGGCGGTTCGATTCCCGCGTTGGGCGCCTTTCTATGTAAAGTTTGTTCTGCGTGGGTTTCATCCGGGTTTTCCGGTTTTCTCACACAACTTTAAAAAACACTCATTAATTAGTTGGCCGATAACATCATCATATAAAGAATAGGAAAACGTGTGTGGTAATATGTTGGCGCCGGCAAACCGCCTGGCTGCCTCCTCCGCCTCTGCGCTTTCCTCGCGCCTCTCTCGTCGAATGCATACCTTCGACATTGAATGAATACAGGGCTGTAAATTCCTACCTTAAATCGAAATACGGTGAAACTAGGTTTCCAACATCTCTCCTCAATTGCTGTAATATATTTAAAATATAACAACCGCCATTCGCTACTAGGTGGCAATGATATCACCACGGCGTTCGTGCCACGCTAGGTGCACTTTGAGGCCACGTGAAGTGTCCAAGGTTCGCTGACAGGAGGTTCTGGGACAGACCCTTGTGCCGTGGGCTGATTGCTCAAGATGGCTGGCAGATGCACCACCTGTGCTCCCCACTGTGCCAATATTGAAATGTAGTCGCACTTAATGACAAACGTCTGTTTGAATTTACATACATTACACATTATTAACTCGAAGGCTTGCATGACCAATGTTATTCATAGTGAGGCTCATCATCAGACTCTGAGAGTCTGATGATGCTGACTGGAATTGTCAGCGAAACGTCGGTGCCATCTTTTGAGGTAAGTGATGCATGTGCTCGCTCGTTTGCTCTGGCATATCGACGGGTGCACTTCACTTACACACCTTTTCACATGACCTAAACCCATAAACAGAGCCTCACTATGAATTACACAATATTTGTATCCACCCGTATCTAGACAAGATGCTTGCCAGATTACTTCAGCTTTCTCTTCTGAAAGGAAAACTATTTCTCATTGCAATTATTGTGATTGTTTGATATGATGTAGAACCAGGCAGTGTAATTTACACACATATATAAAGTAACAGTTTTGCAGCATCATTGTAGAATAGACCATGAAAAGATAACGTGTATTATTGTAATCCGTAACATTCTGTGTGTGGTACTTTTGTGATAAAGATTGTGTCCTTATCCGTTGCAGCCTATGAACTGTGGTTCAAGCAAATCATCTGGGAGCTGGATTCTATTCGACAGATATTTTATCACAGACAAGTAAGCCCTGAAACCTTACACCGTGTCGAATGTTCTCTGTACAAACAACATTAAGATCCCATGGAGAGTTTAGCTTGTGTTAACACACGATGATGCTGGATGTAATGTATTGCTGTAGGTTTTCAATCTAATCGCCAGCAAATAGACGAGTATAAAAAACATGTAAACAATGCCTCCAGTTTTGCAATCTGCGTATTCGCCCTTCACGTGACCCCATGATGTGATTGGCTGTGTCGGGTGCTGGGGGTTATAGTTCAAAATCAGTGTTATACCGACACTGTACCTACACGACGATCTGACCCAACATAAACTCACTATAAACCATTTAGATCCGGAATCCTGCTCTATTGGATTTTATGTTTAATGCGTTCTTGGTAAAACAATAAGACCGTGCCAATAGCAATTATACCGGGAAAGGAGTGACATCGCTACTGGGTTGTGTCTGACCTGTGAAAGTCCTGTCTGAGGCAGTTTGATTCCCATCTTGGGCGCCTTTCTGTGTGGAGTTTGTGTTCTCCCCTGTTCTGCATGGGTTTCCTCCGGGTTCTCCGGTTTACTCCCTCAACTTAAAAAAACCCACATCATTAATTGATTGGCTGATAACATCATAATATAGGACGCAGTGTCTGATAAATGTTGGCGCCGGCTGGCTGTGTAGCTACCTTCCCCCCGCCTCACTGCGGTTTCCTCGCACCTCCATATCCATGTCTCATCCATGACCAGGTGTGGAATTTTGACGTCTTATAAATAGTATCCTCACTTAATTTTGTGAAGCTGTTACTGTGGCCCCTAGCCTCGTGACTGAAGGAAATGATCGACGCGGTGATGATCTGTAATCCTCGATAATGAGAGTTGAGATTAATGAGGGTTAACAATGTTGGTTTTCTTATCGCTAGAGCTGTGAACATAAACCCACCCTAGCTGCATTGAATCCAGGGCCTCTCGACGTGACGTGGCTGCTTAAACCGCCACTGGGGAGAGTGGAGGCTCGCGTTGTTTACACGCGGATTTGCTGCCCGTGCGGGACACCCGTGCGGTGGCAGCGGTTTCGAGACGAGCTAAGGCCCTGACTCTCAGCCGGAACGGAAGCTGTAATTGGTGGACTCGCCCACCTTAGAGGGACGGACGCACGTAACGGGCACGCGCGCAGGTTTAAGTGCAACAAGCGACCCATCGCTGGCAGCAAGCAACGTCTTTGAACAGAACATCCATCCATCTATTTTCAGAAACCGCTTAATCCTTGTACAGGGTCGCGGTGAGCCGGAGCCTATCTCGGCAGACACAGGGCGCAAGGCAGGGCTATCCCCAGGATGGGACGCCAGTCCATCGCAGGGCACCTGGGGCAATTTACTCAGTAGGCCAATTAACCTGACAGCATGTCTTTGGACGGTGGGAGGAAACCGGAGTGCCCGGAGAAAACCCATGCAAACTCCACACAGAAAGGCACCCGAGCCGAGATTCGTACCCGGGACCTACTTGCTGTTAGGCGGCAGCGATACCCACTGCGCCACTGTGCCGCCCCTTGAACAGAACAAAAAACTACAATTGGATTTCACTGAGAATGGTGGGTCTTACTTAGAGGGGTCACCGTCTATGGCTCTTGCAGGCTAATGCGTAAAGTTTTGTGCAAGTAAAGCTGAAAGCAAATTGCTGGTGCACACATTCGTGGAAATGCCGCGGTAATTGGTGCAGTACTTTGTGTCTCCTCTTCCACACTGGGCACACTTCTTGGAATTGGTGGGAGTTACCCACACTTTGCCCCACCACACCCGACCTACTGATCGATGATCTTTGCTGCTCATGATATAGAAGCTTGTTTTCAAACTTTCATTGGATTGGAAGCCTGACTAAAGTGCCCCAATTTCTTGCGATGGACTGGTGTCTCATCCTGGGTATAGCCCTGCCTTGTGCCTTGTGTCTGCAGAGATAGGTTCTGGCCCCCCGCAACCCTATACAGTACACAGGCTTAAGCGGGTACTGATAATGACGATGATATAACCCTATAACAATAATATTATTATCACACACCAAGAGCTATGACATGAGCGATTTTTTGTCAGTGGAAAAGAAGCAGTATGTCCCTGTACATTCAGGGTTTAAGGAGTCATTCGTCAGATCAGAATGAAGAACACTGCTGTGGGGCTCCACTGTTGTTCAAACGCATTGCTCCGCGTTGACTTCTCTCAATTGCACAGTAATTCCATGTGTGGTCATATTATCTACCATCTCCAGCTTGTTATTAAGTCTTTGTCATGACCTAGTACATCTGCCATGTTTCTACAAATCACTTTTGAGTCAATCATTATCGTCATTTTCATGAGAGCACACGCAGATCTTTTTTTTATCAGTGGCCCTTTGTCAACCGTTTACCAAATGGAACACTCTAAAATATAATAGATCACAAAGCAATTTCAGATTGCGTAATAATGTTCTAATTGTAGCCGTGTTTACAAGGATGCACGGGACACATGAATCCCCCTGTCCCCTGCAGTGTTTGCGAAAACAATCACACCACTGATCAACCCTGAGTGATTTGTGCCAGTAGCTACAGTAGGAGCGGCATCCGCGCTGCGCAGTTGAAACACACTGGTTACGCGGTGGCTGTTGCCCAGAATGTATAACGCTATCAAGCGGTGGACGCTGCATTGTCTTCACCACAGCCTGCAGGCAGCGTTGTCCAGGCTCCTGGCCCCATGGTAATCCGCTATGAGTCGTGCACTCACCATCCAGCCCACATCAGCCGCGGCCCGTTTGAAGTTGAGAATTAAGTCTCGATGAGCGTGAGGTGCTCCGTCTTCCTGGCGAGCGGCCAGATCTGTCGTGCGTCAAACGATTGAGCTCCTCACGAGAACAAACACAACTTTGCCTTTTTCGAAATCAGTCCAACCCTGTGTTGCTTGAACACGCATTCCTTGCCCCTGAAGTGTTGCTGCTGATGTAAATATTGCACTGGTCCGGCTCCTCTCGGTTGAACGTCCAAGAAAGGGCAGCAGTGATTTCTCCCCCCTTCACCATCTCCCACCCTCCCCCCTCCTTCACACACCTCATTTAACAATACAGTGTCTCCTCGACTTACGACGGGGTTACGTTCCGATGATCCAGTCGTAAGTCGATTTGGTTGTTGGTCGAAGATACCCTTATAACAGTTTGTAAACAAAACACAACCAGCTGCTAGACACACAAACACAGACCGAGACCCATACAATAACACACATGGCTGCATTTCAGCCGCGCGGCCAGACGCTGTTATGCTACCGCAGCCGGAGAGCGGTCGTCGTTAGACTTTACGACCAACTGTCAGGACTCGAAAATAATATAATAGAGTTACTGGGACCGCCGTCGTAAGACCGGGTGGTTGTAAGTCGCATATGTTGTAAGTCGAGGAGAGACTATCTCATTTGAGCCATTAGCAGTCACGTGTGTTCCAGAGGCTGGGTATCCCAGGGATACGGAGCAAACGCCACTGGACTCCCTCTAATCGTTGTGTTTGTCGCAGATCAAGAACGAGCGGAACATGCTGAAGGTGGTGTCGCGCATGCATCGCATCACGCTCATCTTCCGTCTGCTCGTCGACCAGTTCTCTGTGATGGAAACCATGACGCCTCTCGACTTCTTCGATTTCAGGTAAAAAAAAACCCCACAAACGTTCGCTGCAATTTCCACGTCGTATCCTGGTCAGCACTTTTGTGCTCGGGTAGTTAAGCAAATACATTTAATTCCTCGGTGTGGACAGCAGCGACACGTACTCTGAATGCCGTTCTCAGTTTCGGTTTGGTCCGCGTGCCTCCTTAAATAACTGGGTGGAGCGGTGGAGCGTAGGTTAGCGATCGAGCTGTGCTTTCCACTGGGCCGCTCGAGAGAAGAGCAACGCTCGCTGCGGCTATCCCAAAAGAGCAGCTCTTAAGAGCAAGCTACGCACGGCGAGCCGCGAAAGCCTTCGTCGTTACGTTGCCTAAAACATCCGCCAAGCTCGTGGAGACGCCGCGGGGAATTCAGCGACCGCCCCGCGTCAACGTGCGACTCGAGTACGAACGGGTCGGCTCGAGGGAAAACATGGTGCCGTGTGCGCTGTCGCGTCACGCCGCGTGCTCCGCGTGTAATGAGCGTCTCACAGCGCACGCGGCGGTCTGACTAGCGGAGCAGACGTGAAGCAGCGGCGATTTTGTAGAACATGTGGAATGAACTTGTTCAACAAGCCTTTAAGATCACGCGTGTGTTTTAAAGGCTCTCAGAAGTCTTTGAGTCAGCGCGTCGCTGTGCCTCGTGCTGTGGAATCGGATTGAGGCCCGACGCACGTCACGCGTTTGCGTGAACGTAAGCTCCGATGCCGCGTTTGAATGCCGACGTGGATGCGTGCGTGCGGCGAACGTGCAAATCGCATTCTGCAGGCACGCTAAGCTTTGGGATTCGACTTTCACGTATGCGAATTCGCAAAATTGTAAGCGTTCCTAAAAAAATAACTGGCCGAAGAATGCACAGCTAGAAATAGCACGCTGGGATTAACGGTCAAAGTTTATTAATTTCCTGATGTAATCAAGGTTAATGTGCAATCAGCCGTCGGATTAATTATAAATGTAACCTGTCAGTGACGACTAACGACGTTATCATGTTCAGTAATGTGCAACGTAATTTGCGAATTACCGCAGGCGAGTAATGCAGCTGTTAAATAATTCCCATGGTGAACTGATGGTGTATTGAGCCAGCCGAGGCAGAGAGCTTACAGACGCTGGGTTTGCGCACTCTGCCAGCGCCGTGGGTTTCGATAATGACCCGCAACACATGCTGCTGCTGCTGCATAGGTTAATTGGCCTGCGGACTAAAATTGCCCCCCCTGTGACCTGTGATAGACTGGCGTCTCACCCTGGGTATGGCCCTGCCGTGCGCCCTGTGTCTGCAGGAATAGGCTTCGGCTCACCGCGATCCTGTACGGGATTGAGTGGTTTCTGACAATGGAATAATGGGGCTGCAATGGCAGCCAGCCAGTCTCCACTACCATGGTGCAGTGACATTTACCTTGATCAACCACACCTGTACATACATACGCTGGCGGTAGAGGCGATGGGTAATTTGATTAATAACCACGCATGGGTTAGTGTGGAAAGTAACCGTATGACTGTTTATGTACGTTAACCACGGGTGTGTGAGATGCCTAACAGCAGGGCATGGACATGGTACCTCTAGGAGGCAGACTGTACCTGTGGAGTGGAGATTCAGTGTTATTCCTTGATAGAACGCTTTAGACTTTTGGGTGAAAAGTGCTTTAAAACACAAATTATTATTGTTATTGCGTGTGGCTTCATTCCGCGCATACTACGGTTTTTGCTACGTGAATACATACGCAGAAAATGGCTGGCAGAGTGACAAATTGAGATGGAGGGAGACGAGTGGTGATTCAGACACAAACGGGGATGTGAAGAGGCAGATACGCATCGAGACAGGACTGACACAGACACGTGCGAGTCAATATGGTCTGCGATGACGTGGGGAAAGGTAACTTAATGGGCTTTGAAAGTGGGAGCAGCAGAGGCCACTGGAAATAAAAACACCAAATGTCCTTGAAATGCCCTGCCGATGGTCATGTTTGTTTTGCCTTCTTAAGTTGTAACAATTGGATTTGGCACGCGTATGACGCCAGCCGTTGTTTTGAATGATTGTTTTGCTTGATATTTCAATGCACGGCAAGGTGAGATTGCAGACGATGATAGCAAAGGTAACCAAAAAGGCACATTTAGTATAACATTCTAGGGTGTCCAAGAATTGTGTTCTCCGACTTTTAAGAGATTTCAGTGGAAAGTTTAAACCAGATGTGATGAGCGGAGAAATGTGCTATGCCAGCATCGAATAGGAAAAACGTACCACGGTAAATTCGACTGAGCTTTGCAGTGGTGTGATCATACGTTGTCCGTAATGGCGAATAGCAAACACTAAGTCACGCAACGTGACATCTCTTATATATTACGTTGTCACCTGTGCTGAAATGAAATCCGTTATCGTGCAACTAGAGAAGAGTACAGGCCACCGGTCTGAACTCTGGGGTGTACTGGTTTGCTCAACCGCCCCCAATCACCACCCGGTTGTTGCAGAAGCAGGAGTGAGGTTGTGAGTGAATGGAAAATCAGCGAGACGCATAGTGGACACTGAATCACCGACATTGAAGATTCCTGAAGAGTGACCAACAAATCCAAATGTCTTGTACGCCTTATAGATATTGGCTCCGAGGCAGAAGCAATAGTCTCTTCTCGACTTACGACGGGGTTACGTTCCGATGGCCCCGTCTTAAGTCGATTTGGTCGTAAGTCGACATCTTTGTACTTTACACTTTATAACATGCTGTTAGCGGCACGCGTCTGCTGAGCAGCAGCGGCGGAATCCGCTAATGGGTATAGAGCTATCGCGATGAGCTGTGGTGGCACCTGTGGCGTTGGCCGCGAATGAAACATTGCTTCCTGATCGTAATGGTCTCAGCGTAAAACAAAAAAAATAGAGTGCCTTTCCGCCTCGTGCGTCGAGTGTTTGTGCACGAGGGAGGAATTGGCAAGGTGTCTGTAGCATCGCTAATTCCACGTCTTTAACCTTTACCGAGGTATTTACGCCTGACAGGAAACCACAGCGAGCGTTATTTAACTCGCATGTCCTTTACAGCAGCAGCAACAACACCACATCTGCGCTCTAAAGCAGTGAAGCTAGTGATGATCGGTATTCCACTCTCTGTGAAAAACGTACAGTACCAGTCCTAACCACCGAATATCAGATACAATTTGAAATGTATATATGTTAAGTAAATATATGTAATGTTTCATTTTGAGGGGTTGGGGGGATAGGGGGTTCGGAAGGAAAATCTAATTACTTGTGTTTGAGACCTGAAACAAATTGTGCGTTAGGGGCTATGCAGCTGTAAAAGCACAGCACAGAGAGCTGCATGCTGATGGCTTCGTTACTGGCTGCTCTGCGACCAGCTGCTGCGTGTGATTTGAACCATTTTAATGATTGATTGTTAAGATGTAAAAGCACAGTTGTACTTATTTGTTATTCACATATTTCAGTTACATGCCAGTGTCGTGTGTGTGTGTGTGTGTAGACTTTGGCATTCTGCGCTCATTTATACGTTAGTGGGGGGTGGTTGCTTGGTGGGTTTCCAGTCGTGCTACAATTGTAGAATCAGATTCGCGGTCATGCACACCGCCATCAGCAATTGCTCCGTGAACTCTTCCGGGACATCTATTAGGTTCTTCTTCTTCTAGGTACCATATCCTACAGGACGTTGGTGACAATGGCCTTCCACAAATCTCTGCTCTTTGATGTCCTTTAGGTTGGCTCAGCCTAAATCAGGTACCTGGTGTGTGTGGACCGTATCAGCACTAGGCGTACTGGGCACATGTTTGCTTGACGTGTCAAACCCAGACATCCGGCTGCCCTCTCGCCCCCTTGCCCCCTTGCCCCTCCAGTATTATCGTGGCTGTGCTCTGGGCATCGTGCCAGGAGACAATAATCCATTCATAACTCTCCCAGAGCAGGGTCACACATCCCCTTATTAAAGAACCAAGTAGGTGTCACAGAACTGAAAATCCTCGAAGTGGCTTCTTCCGCAAATTAGGGGCAGCACTCTGCTCTGCAACCTGTTCCAAAATCACGTCCATTATACGACATGAAAACCAATGGGGTTTTTTAAATCATTTTATGGAATTTAGCCAAATTTACGTGCAAAACGAATTTTTGTATAACAGTGGCAGGATTGAAGTCGTTCTCAAGAGCTACTCTTTCGGGATAGCCTCCGCGGGTGTCCCTCCTCGTTCCTTTGCGACGTTTCGCTTGCCCCGTTGATGATGCCTCCATACATGGAGCTGTGAAAATCTACATCAATGCTCTGTTTCAGAAACTGATCTGAGCCCTGGCTTCCATCTCAGTTTGATGCCAGCGGTGTCAGCTCAGCACTCTGACCTCTGAACCGCCCAGTCACCTTTACGGGCCATTCATAGCTCCACGGGTCACGAACGAACAGCACCCCCGCGCCATCAGTCTGATGGGTAAATAACACATCTGAGGCAGTGGGCAACAGGGTGGCACAGTGGCCACACTTATGGCTCGCAGCAGGAATGTCTCGGGTTTTTTAGTGTATATAAATTACACAAGTTGTTGTATTTTAAAACTTTGTGTAAAATATGTGATTTACAGGACAATTTTATTTACAGTTTATAAAGCAATTTATAGGATGTAATTTTATTCTTAAAGTAATCAAAATAATGGTCTAACGCCAGAATATCTCATGCATTCAGTTATAACTTACTCTGAAATTTACTAAAACACATTGTTTTCTTTCAGTCTTTAAACTGATTTCCCTCATATAAATAAACACTGCATTCATGACAATGTTCGCGTGAACAGATAACACTGTGTACCTGCACGCAGACGAGCTCACGTCAACACGAGGTGATAAAACATTTTATTGAAATAACAACCAGATTTGCATAATGTAATATAGGATATATGAATTGTTTTTAGATCACTGTGATATATTTCTCGTTTTTAAATCACGAAATATTCAAGACACCATGCAGAAATAATATGGTAATGAATAGTGAGTGCCAGTATTTCATGTGGGCATCAAGGTAGAAGCGTTCACGTCGCGATCCCTGTCAAGTAATACTTGGTATTACCTGCAAATTCTACCAAACACTTCGAAGCCGAGCTGAAAGACAACGATGTCCAGAAGCTCAACAGATGGCAGAAGCCCCTCAGTCTGGAGCAAGAACAGTTGCCAATGCCCGCCTTTAAGGCCAGCGCTGACTTGTATCTCTGGGCGTTGAAGGGCTGTCTGCAACTAAAGAAGAACTTGTTGCAATGGGAAACTGTCATATAACCTATCACGCTTCTAAGAATCGAATCGGATTCGAATGTGGGCATCCAAAGCACGCGGGTGTATCAGACACGTACATCGAGCCACGTGCGCATCGCTCCGGGTGGATACCGGCTTGTATTGTAGTCAGTTAAAGGCACCGCGTGGAAATTGTGCGGATTCTTGATCAATCATTTAGTCAATAAGGATTTGACCAAGCACCCCAACAAGACCCTCTCTGGGAAAAAAATATTTCTAGGACTCGGGGAGGCTTTCTTAGAGATCCCGTGATGCTGTTTGGAATAGACAGCCTTGTGTACCCGCAAAATACTTACTTGAGTACAAACATATGCGGTATTGTGTGCCCGAGTAGCCCTTCTGGCACTGTGTCTGCCAGTGAAACGCAGCACTCCTGTGGGAGCCTTGCGCTATAGGGATGGCGCGAACACCGATTGTACTCAATTATTGTTATTGTTAGTGCCAATAGGGATATTCACTGGGCAGAATGTTACCACTGAACACTTTGTGATTCACGTCTCAGAAAGCGGTCA
Organism: Geotria australis; assembly: GCA_036362915.1. Lineage (NCBI taxonomy): Eukaryota > Metazoa > Chordata > Hyperoartia > Petromyzontiformes > Geotriidae > Geotria > Geotria australis. The sequence goes on from JAZEWU010000016.1 coordinate 1,940,949, forward strand.
AACTTTATTGTTCGGCCACCTGGAATTGGTGGAAATTCAGGTTTCCATGGCGAGGCGGATCTTGTTATTCAGTGGCAGCCCAAGAGAGAGGCTCCACTGCACTGCGTGTGCCCCACTGATGGGCTTTTGTCACGAAATACAATGCCTTGTAATCCCACCTGTGCCATTCTGCACACAATCCTTGATTAGTCTGAGCCACTTTGTCCAATTTCCAGCACACCTGCTCGGTAACAGATAAAGTATAAAGGTGCGGCCCTGGAATTGCTTGGTCACGCCACTGCTGGCTGAGGGGTTGCTAACAGAGAGAGCTGTAAAGACGTTTCCTAGAGCCATCATTTATCAATCGGCAAGTCGCGACCCATCAGTAGGCCGTGAGCGCCACCTAGTGGTCCGTGGAGACATAATAATAATAGCATTTATATAGCGCCTTTCACCCGAGGGTCACAAAGCGCTGCACAAAGCTGCAGAGAGAACGACATGTCGACAACGACAAAGCACGGAAAATCAGCAACAATCTTTTTTCGGGGTCTTTTTTTTTATAATCCGAGCTGTGGAGAGAACGGCATAACAACAACGGGGAGACAGAAAACTGAGAGTCAAGCGATAGCAACGGAGTCAACGAATCATAACGCCAATAAACAATTGCACCGTGTTTGTGTAACGAGCTACAATTTGTTTAGTGAGCTTTATTTGTTTAACCAAGCGTGGACTCAACAGATCAGGATAGCGTAATCTGGTTTTCAAGCGCGTGACCCGGTTAACCACCTCAACTGACGACGATCACTTGGACTGCCCGTAGGCACTACCTGGCACCGGCGTCCGGGTTCCAGAGTCTGCAGTTCCGGATAATGGAGAACAAGATCGGCGTGCCGGACAGCCTGCGTGTCCCGTACAACAAGCGCCACTACCGCGACAGCTTCCGCGGAGAGGAGTTTGAGAAGCTGCGCTTGTCGGAGATCGAACCCACGCTCCTGCAACTCGTTCAGGTGAAGGCGGAGGTGAACGTAATGAATGGTAACGTCTGTGCCTCACGGAACTATAAACCTGTTCGAGGCGGGTTCGATGCTTGCCTGACTGAGGTGCATTTCTGTGTGGAGTTTGTGTGTTCTCTCTCCATGTCCTGCGTGGGTTTCCGTCGGGTTCTCCGGTTTTCTGCCACAGCTGAAAAAACACTGATTAATTTATTGGCCGATAAGATCATAACATACGGGACGCAGTGTCTAGTGGCAGGTTGGCGCCGGCTGACCGCCTGGCCGACTCCTCCCCTCTCTGCGGTTTCCTTGCTACACCTCTGTATCTATGTCTCGTCCATGACCAGGCATGGAATTTGCGCGCGTTATAAATTGTACTATTATTATTGAATATCTGATAACAGAAGACCCAGGATGAGGATGAATAGTTGCTGTTGTTAGTGACATTTCCACGAGTCTTTCTTGCAAAAGAGATTATAAACTATAATGCACTCTTGTTTATATAAACGATAATAATGAACATATTGTACTCTGCACAATGCGAGTATTTATTGCAATTTTACAATTTTATCTCGTCCAAAAAGGTAATATTTTAACTGAGCAAAGTCCATTTGCTGAAATATTTATAACCAGATTATATGTTCTGCTATGGTTAACTGGTTTATACCAGCTGCATTCAATGTTCTGTCTTGTCTGTTACTGCCTTACATTTTAAAGATGAATCCACTATGAACGGAATGTGTGTGGCATTGCGAGAAACGTGTTGATTCTGTTTAGAACATGTGGGCTCTTAATTAAATTCACAAATCAGCATCAAAACCCGTTTTTTTTTTATCCCCAGCACTTGCTCGCATGTGCTGCATTCAGTGATTTTATTTTTTGGTCAAATCAAATATGAAGGGAAATGTTACACAAATGTATCACCAATTACCGTTCATAATGGTCCACGTAATAGCTTCTCTTGCTCGGATGATTCCCTTAGGCAAATGCAGTAATAGTTTTCTGCACTTGGCATAGTTTAACAGACTGCAACTGCTTTTACTAAAATCCGCACGTACTTTACGGTTTGAAAAGTGATGCTGTAACTCTCACGCATGAATTATTAAAAATCAAACTCATTTTGTGATGTTTCAATGTGATTTCAGTCAAACAAACCTGAGGGTAAGTGAAAGAATCGATGTACGTATTCATGGCTCGATTCATGATGGTTGCTCTTCAGAGCTCTTCTTTCGGGATAGCCGTGTCGAGCTATCTCCATCACTCCCTCGCGACGTTTCGCCTCCCACGTTGGAGGCCTGATGATGCCTGAAGAGCAACCATCAGTGAACGAATCATCAACAGTTGTGACGATGGGTTTCTTTTCAGGAGTGGCTGGAGAGGACGCCCGGTTTGGAGGCCGGGGGATTCAACTTCTGGGAGAAGCTGAAGGACAGTGTCTTCCAGAGGCTGGAGGAAGAGGTTGGCAAGGCAAAGGTAGGACCCATCCTGATTTACGTTTTGTCACTTGAGATGGTCACTCACTCACCCACCCGGAAATGTAGGTTTGGGAACTCAACATTGAGACTTGTGATATTGTTTGAATAACGTCGCAACAGCTGCTCAGTGTTCAGTGTAAAAACAGCTCACGCAACTTGAAATAGCGGTTCTGGTTTATCAGTTGAATACAACAATGCATTGAATAAGAATAGCTTTTGGTTAGTAAACACAAGAAACTTTAAGAAAAGCGGGCTTGAGCAGAGCAGATGGTGGCCACAGCTCGAGAACGATAACGGAGCTGCGGCCCCTCGAGACGAGGGAATAAATACACGATGAGATGGAGTGATGGGAATCAGGTCGTGTGCCGGCCCGGGGTGGATCGGTCATTTGGGACCCGATGAGAATCGTCTTTGGGAGGTCGAGCGACGACCCCTGGATTATGAACGTGGTGTGGCGGCCGTTACCCACCACGGTAGCAGCGTCCCTCGCGTACACTTACGCCACTTCACCACAAACTAATTCATTACTCCAGCTGTGTGTCCTTTAGACTCCACTCATGGCAGCGGAGACGGTGTCGGGACGTGCCGTTATAATAAACATTAGCGAGTAAACATTAGTGAGTAAATTCTGAAGTGGGAAAAGTGACGGGAAGAAGGAACGCTGATGTTTGTTACGTTTGATAAGTGACGCACGACCCATTAGGAATGACATCATTGAGGGCTCTTAATGAGTTTGTCTCCCATTTTAACCTTGTGTGAGATGAAGAAAGAATGAGAAATACAGCACCTAATGTGCAATCTCAAAACCGTCACAAGTGCATTGATGACGTACATTTCCTTCTTTCAAGAAGTCACACTCATACCCTGTTTGTGTTAGTCATTTTGTTTGATACGTTTTTTTCAAAGCAGTTATTTCGGGATAACTGTCTAGCGCTCCCCCCCTCTCTCGGTATGCATTCTGTTTGTAAATGACTATTTATTTAGTCAGTCATAAATCCTCCCATCCGTGACATTTTGTGGAGACCTCTCAGCACCTCTGTAGATAAGTGTTCGTCCTCTCGTGATTGCGATACACGGAATAGCAGCTGTGACCAATGCTGTGACCACATCACCCCGAGTGCACTCATCGCATCCCATAAGCTAAGCGGCTTTGAGCCCGCGTAGTGCTCAGAGGGGCGACCACCACCGTGCATACACAGGTGCCATAGGCTGCTGTGTGGCGGCATCGTCAGCTGAGCCCACGGCACCAAAAGCCATTGTTGAACTGTACCCGGCTCCAGCATAGCTCTGTTTGGTGTTGTATGTAAGTGTTCCTTTAGCATGCATATCAAAATATAAGTGGAATATTTGCTCTATATCCCCAGGGGATGATTGTTGCAGATACGTATAACGCTGTAAGCCTTTTAATGAGATTAAAGTAAATCCATGTTGAGTCAACAGTCATCATCATTATCAGGTCCCCACTTAATCCTGTATAGGTTCACAGGGGGCCGGAGCCTATCTCGGCAGACACAAGGTGCAAGGCAGGGCAATAGCCATGACGGGACACCAGTCCATCGCAGGGTACTCAGCAAAAACCCACGCTACCTGCTACGCCACATGCCGCCCCTCCATCATAACCAAATTCAGCTAAACATGTGGTTGAATTGATCTATTGATGAATCTGTCATCGTTTTATACTTATTAAGCACTATTATACAGTAGATTGTACTGGTCTCGGAAGATTAATTTTGCTTGTTTTGAAGCTCTAACTTGAGCATTGTTGTTTTTGAAATGAGCCACAACAGCCGTCAATGAATGATGCATAACATTCTGAATTTATATACCAACTGCCTGCAAAAAGTACCAACTAAAGGTTGACATTTTGCTGTCATCAGCATAATTGATTAAGTCCTGACCTCTTTTAAACAACATGCCATTGTTAGATGTTATCAACTAGAATGCTTTGAAGTTGCCAACAAAATATTGATTCTGACAATCATTATTTAAACAGATTGTTAATATGTAAACATGTATGGTTCCCTCTTGCACAAATATATTTTTATTCAAGGCGAAGTTCAAATTCGCCACGTTTATGCCGTTATTGTATACGAGAGTATGTTGGGATTGCATCGTTAGTCATGGCTACATCTTGGGGAATTCTTTCTGCCGGAAATTTGTAGATTCTGATGCTAACGGGTCTATCCCATTATTGGCAGTGATCAAAGCAGGCCCACTATGAGGGCATGTGCTACACGTATACATAACCGTTCGCTTAGTAGTTCTGAAAAATGACATTACTGATGCATAATTATCAGCAAGCACTGTGTACAGACGCAGCCCTGTAATGACGCCACTACTGGGGGAAGAGCCTCTACTTGAAGGAGCTCTAGAGACCTGCTCTAGAGCAGGGCTCCTCAACCTTTTGCACCTCGAGGCCTACATGGCCCGCTTGGGTCTGGTCTCCACGGACCACTATGTGGCGCTCGCGACCCACCGGGTGATAGTGCCGGCTCTCGAGGGTACTCTGGTCTCCTCTCTCATCCTGGCCGGACGTACTGACAGAGGTAGAGGTACCCACCCTTTACCCCACCACACGCGACCGGCCGGTCGACCGATTGTGGTCAACCCACGTACACTGCTGGCTGGACCACAGGGAGGGGATTCAAAAAACGTGCACCGTTGTTATTATTGTACATTATATATAGTTGGTTTTTTTTATCAACACCTGCATGTGTTGAGCTTTCTGTGACGTGGCATTGGAGCGCAAACAGCGCCCCTGATCGATGAAGCCTCCGTGACCCCGAAAAGACCCGACGACCGACAGCCCAGGGACCTGGCCCCTCGCGTCCTGCTGTCTCGGGCAGCCGGGGTCATGTGTCCTCTGGTGTCACGCCACCCACTGGGGCACGAGTGTCAGGCTGAGCTGGGGTTGTGTGCTCGAACGAGATTGGCCCCATGCCCATCAGCCGCGTTACTCAAATATTAATAGTTCACATGCCTGCCCCGACAAAGACGACGCTTGTTTGTGGTTCAGAGTTTGCCTTTGTCATCATGGCATGCATGACATTACAGTGATTGGTTTTTTTTTGGCCGTTCGTTGTCTGTTTCATGACAGGACCCACATGTTTGAGCTGGCTCAGATGTATATAGACGCGGCCCGTGTTGCCACTGCAGCAGTAAGGCAAACGTACACACTGCTTGCGACGATATCGCACTTGTCGGTACCACACGAGTCAGTGAAACCCTTGTGGTACCCTGGTTCTTTTACTGTCGAGAGCTCCCTCTGCTGGAGTCCCTTCTGCCAGCAGAGGCAAGACCGAGTCATTTCTGGGATACACCTTTACTTGTTTTACGCATGCGGTATAAAATGACCTTTTCAAATGAGTGGGTCGTTACGTATTTCACTTACATTGACCATGATAAGCAAAGGGCGCCTCCACATTTTGTCAGTAGTTCGAACGTTTGTTGTAATAAGAATAATTTTAATTTATATAGCGCCTTTCACCCGAGGGTCACAAAGTGCTGCAGAAGGGCCGCGAAGAGGACGGCATGTCAACAACGAAAGAAAAAAAAACATAAAAACCAAAGCAACAGAAAATAAATGATTAAGGCTACTTCGAATATGCTGAAAGGTCGTGAAAGTGGCAATCTTAAGAGCGGCAACATTCTGGCAGCGTCCCCTAAGATGGCCGTCACTTCCTTGAAGACAAACACGGAGGGAGACGGGGAGGGACGGTGAGCGACAGGGAGAGACACAGGGACACAGAGACAGACACGAGGGGGAAACAACGCCAATCCAAATTAAACAATCAACATTGAAGCACAAGAACA
>JAZEWU010000016.1:1966300-1978270 GCA_036362915.1 Geotria australis
AAGGGATGTCTGGTCCACTCTCCTTGGACTGCTGTCACCGCGACCCTCACCAGGACAAGCGGTTTAGAAAATGGATGGATGGATATATTTTATCTGGGCAGCACAGTGGCACAGTGGCACAGTGGCGCAGTGGTAACATCCGTGCCTCTGTGCGGCGTTTGTGTGTTCTCCCCCTGTTCTGCGTGGGTTTCCTCCGGGTCCTCCTCTTTTCTCCCACAACTAAAAAACAAAAGGTCATTAATTAATGAATTGTCCGATAATAGTATAATATACTGGATGCGGTGTCTGGCAAATGTTAGTGCCGGCTAACCCCGTAGCTGCCTTCCCCGTTCCCGTCTCTCTGTGGTTTCCATCACACCAATTCTACCAAACACTTCGAGGCCGAGCTGAAAGACAACGATGTCCAGAAGCTGACCACCGTGCTTCGAAGAATCGCAAAGAAGAAGATCACACCTCTGAGTCATTCTCTTTCTTTGACATTGACCGAATATGAGCGTGTTATAAATAAGAATTATTTTTATTTACCAGTCTTCGAAGACACTATAACTAAAACATGCTTTTATATGGGCTTGATACGTACAATTACGTATTATATAATTACATATTGCAGGCTTAAGAAACCCCAGACAATAAGACCTATATTCTATTCAGGAAATGAATCACTACTCCCAGGCTCCTGACAGACAAGCAGAATAATATATGTTTTCTCCAGTGACCGGGGAAAAGCAACAAGACACACGTAATAGTTTATTCAGTCACCCAGTGAGTCAGACAGGCTTGTGAAATTCACCTCCCACCTACGTAGTGACCTGCTGTATGTTATGATTTGTAATCATTGGGCGTTGCCATTTCATGTAACAATCCATTATTCCTTTGGATAGTTTGTAGTGGGGGCGGCACGGTGGTGTAGCGGTGAGTAGCGCTGCCGCCTCACAGCAAGAAGGTCCCGGGTTAAGATCCCGGCTCGGGGGCCTTTCTATGCTCTCCCTGTGTCTGCGTGGGTTTTGGCCGGGCACTCCGGTTTCCTCCCACAGTCCAAAGGCATGCTGCTGCATAGGTAAATGTGGCTGCGGACTAAATTGCCTCCGATGTCAGGTGATGGATTGGCGTCTCATCTTGGGTATAGTCCTGCCTTGTGCCCTGTGTCTCCCGAGATAGGCTCCTGCTCACCGCGACCCTGTTCAAGATTAAGCGGTTTCCGACCATGGTTGGAGTGTTTGTATTCTAATTAATTCTGCCTCATTTGTAATTGCCATGGCTCCAGTGGGTGTATAATATAACGCTGGCATGCCGTTGGCGTGTAATTTACATCAATTGTGAATGCATAACTCACACTAATCGATACGTTTCGAGCAATGTGGATGCTCCAAGAGGTAGTAAGCCCTTCGCAATGCTTAGAAGGGAATAATGATAGTCATTTTCAAACGTGAGAGGTTGTATTCACTTTGATGTTACTTTAATCTTCTGCAGGATGTCATTGTCAACTCAGCTTGTCAGCTCTCTGGATTTGATAAAAAAAATAAGTCACACTTTGTCGGAAAGTGACCATGGTGTGAGAATTTGAAATGCAACCGCTTGTTCAGCGAGTCAGTTTTTATTATATCATTCGGCTTTTATTTACACTGGAAGGAACCGTTGAACTATGTAGCTCTTTTCAACAGTTGTCCAGCAGAGAGGGGTAGACTCGGGATGGGATGCCGGTACATCATATTGCACCGGGGCCAATTTAGTCAGGCCAATCAACCTAGGCAGTAGCATGTCTTTGGACCGTGGGAGGAACCCGAGGATCCGGCGAAAACCCACGCAGACATGGGGAGAACATGCAAACTCTTCACAGAAAGGTGCCCGAGCCTGGGATCGAACCTGCGGCCTTCTCGCTGTGAGGCGGCAGCGCTACTCGCAAATGATATGCGCCACCGTGTCATCGGTAATCGGATTTTATGGCCGCATCGGATTTGAGAAATGCCCGATTCTCACTTGAGCGTGGAGACGCTGACGTATTTTATTTACAGTGTTGCGCGCCGCACCGCAACCGAGGAACTCGCCTGTCGTAGCTGTGAGCTGTTACTCGGCGTCCTGTCAAAAAAGTCTTGCCACTCGGAAACTGTTGGCCGTGACGCTTTTGCACTTGTGGAAAACTCGCTCTTCGGATAACGTTGCAAAACAATGTTGAAATCTCGTTAGCAGAGGGAATATTTTTCACTCGATGCTGTGCACAGTGGCAGCTGATGGGCAGCCGCGAGTTCAGAAGATTACTTTGCAGTAGAAGAGTCATGCACTATTTATGGTACCCACCACGGAGAGTTTTAGGACTGGAATTTGTTTTATGCATTAATGCTTTGTTTCTAAAATAATATACTGCTTAGTGCTTTATTTTACAGTGAGCCATTGGTTTTCATAGTCTATAAAGGCTGGGCATAATGGTATTCGATTTTCATTTGTCTTCCAGGATCTGATTGAGTGTATGAATGTGTTTGATGCTAGAGAACACTTGCCTTGCTCATGTGCTTTGGTTGGCCTCTAAATTGTCCATTATCGTCTCCCAATATTCTCTTTAAAAGATGTGAATTCAGCCTGTGCGATAAGAGACTAGACGTCTGTAATATTTCAAATCGGTTTTTTTTACCGTTTTTTTAGTGGAAGAATCATTTAAACATAATTCCAAGATTGAGGTATTTCATTTCCGTGTAAACTTTTAATAGAGATAACAAATGATTTGTTGTCCGGGAGCTGGTCCCACTTCTTTGAAGTCCAGAAATGTACCAGATATATGGTACAGGAGGGTTTCTGTTTGCTCTCCTTCAAAGGGCATCTCTGACTCGGCAGAAATTGAGGCAGTCATACAAGCTCTCACAAAAAATTAGGAATGAACACAAGATATTTCTCATCATTATCATCAGTTACCAACTTCATGTTCGAGAGGGTCGTGTTGAGCCGGAGCCTATCCCGGGAGACACAGGGTGCATGGCAGATACCTCGGATGGGACGCCAGTCCATCGTGTGGCACCGGGGGCAATTTAGTCCGCAGGCCTGATAACCTCGGCGGCATGTCTTTGGACGGTAGGTGGAAACCGGAGCAATAATAATAATAATAGCATTTATATAACACCTTTCACCCGATGGTCACAAAGCGCTGCACAGGGCTGTGGAGAGATCGGGCATGTCAATAACATCAAGACAGAGTAGCCTGCGAAAACGCACGTGGACGTGGGAAGAACATGCAACCTGTACACAGAAAGGCACCCGAGCTGAGAATCGAATTTGGGACCTTCTTGCTGTGAAGCGACAGCACTATCCACTACGCTACCGTGCGTCCGCCACAAACGATTAATACACAACAAATAAAACCCCACAGCCGTCACCAACTTTCACGGTCTCGCGAATCAACAATCCATCCAGCGTCTGTGCACGAGCTGAAATCAGTAACTCCATCGCCCTGGTGAACATGCTCATCCGTTGGCAATCTCAAACACTGGCCGTTATTCCCTGTAAGAGTGTGTGCTGCCCGAGCCCACTGGCATTTTCAGCGGTCAATACTTCGTCTCTCAATTGTGTTTGTTCTCTGATCCGCGGGGTTTTCTGTCTCTCGTCAAGAATCCCGATGGATTCGGTGTGTCTGCGTATTTTTGACTTTCTGTCCCATCGGCTCCGTGAATGTCTCTGTTTCTGATCCATGTTTCATCGCTGGTCGTATAGCAATTCACAATATGTTCTCAATGCGAGTCATACACTTCAAAAGTGTATGGCAGTGGTTTCCAAACTTTCTCGGTTCACGGCGCCCTGAGTGTATCACGATTTTTTCCAAGGAGCCAAAAGTCAGAAAGTATATGGCATATATCGAAAATTTGGAATATCCCGCGGCACCCCTGTGAGTTAGCTGCGGCGCCCCGGAGTGCCGCGGCGCACACTTTGGGAACCACTGGTGTATCGCACAGCATTCAGAGTACCGATGTTTGAAACACTTTTCAAATTTGTGTCACCGCAAAATGTTCTCCAAGTTGGAATTACCAGCCAAACGTTTGTTGCGAGGTTAATTGGCCTACTGAGTAAATTGCCCCAGGTGCCCAGCGATGGACTGGCGTCCCATCCATTTCGGTATACCCCTGCCTTGCGCCCTGTGTCTGCCGGGATAGGCTCCGGCTCGCCGCGACCCTGTGCAGGATTAAGCGGTTTCTGAAAATGGATGGATGGATGGAAGTTTGTTGCAAGGAGAAAACGTCACACGCTGACCTTTGCGAGTGTCCCGCTAAACGGACCCGAGCGGCTGTATTGACGTGGCGCGTGCGATTCGGCGCAGATAACCACGTGTGCCTGGTGCAGCGCATGATCGGCAGCAAGGCCGGCACCGGCGGATCGTCGGGATATCAGTACCTGCGCTCCACCGTCAGGTGAGGCCATCTCCCGTTACCTGCGAGTGGCGTAGCGGTGAGTGGCGCTACCACCTCACAGCAAGAGGGTGCCGGGTTCGACTCCCGGCACGGGGGACCTTTTTGTGTGGCGTTTGCATGTTCTGATGTTGGTTTTCACGGCTCGATTCGTGATGGTTTACTCTTCAGACCTGTTCTTTCGGGATAGCAGCGTTGAGACAGGAAGATCGCTCTAACCAGATATCCCGAAAGCACGTCTATGAAGAGCAACCCTCAGTTTGCGTGTTCTTCCCGTGTCCGCGTGGGTTTCTTCGGGATCTCCAGTTAAATATCAGCCGACGGACGTCGGCTTACATTCAATGTACGTCTCAGCTCTCAAGTTATCAGAGCGGTGTCTGTCGGGCGCCGCCGGCGCGAGGTGTCCGCTCGTGACTCGCGTCGCCCGCCCGTCCGTTCCCAGCGACCGCTACAAGGTGTTCGTGGATCTCTTCAACCTGGCGACGTTCCTGGTGCCGCGGAGCTGGATCCCGCGGCTCACGCCCACGCTGCACCGCTCGCTCGCCAAGGCCTCCTGCTGCGACTCGTCGTACGGCAGCGGCGGCGACGACGAGAGCGACGCCGGCTCGGAGCCCGGGTGCAGCGGCCGCTGCGGCCAGGGCCGCTGCGTCTGCTCCCTCAACGACGACATCGCGTGTCCCGTATCGGCCGTCTCCGTCTCGGCCGCCGTCGACGCCACCGACGCCAACGGCCGCGGTGGCGGCGGAGCGCCGGCGCGCGAAGAGGCCCGGCGGGGAGCGGGTGAGGCCCCGAGGGCCCCGGTGCGATGCTCGGGCAGCGCGCCACCGAGCTCCTGCCCCTGACACGCGGAGGTGGCCGTCGCTCCGAGGATCGACGCGACTACCCGCGACGGAAACGTAGCTCCGGTCGGGTTGGGTCGTTGCGGCGGGCCGGTGAGCTCGCCAATCTGAGCGAGGTCTGAGGAGCGAAGCGTTGTGCTAATACAAAACGTAAATCGAATGATTGTTATGATTGAACGCAATTAGGCCAGAAACGTTGTAAGAAATACCTCAATACCTCTGTATTACTGGAGATATGCTCAGGCGTTTTGAGACAGGGTGCCTCCAACGTGGGAGGAGAAATGTCACGAAGAAGAGAAGGGGAGCGCTCGACACGGCTGTCCCGAAAGGACGGCATGGAAAGCTATTCTCACACATTGAGCCGTGAAAACCTACATCAGTACAATGGCTTCTATCGTCACCTTTATTCTTCAGCATATGACCACAACTGTAGTCCTGTGTCGCAATGTAAGAGAGGTTAGTAATGTTTGTTGAATACTATGAACATAACTACTTGCAAATATAATGATCTTGTCTGATATAAAGAAAATGTCACAAATTAATTAGCATTAAACAATCATATATAAAACAATTATTATGACAGCATATTAAACAGCTGTGACAGTGAAAAAGCATCATGAAACTATCTCAGTATTGTTGTCTGCCAAATTCAAGATCTGGAAATTGTGAAATTAACTTTCACTTAATTTAGATTTATCAGAAGTCTTGCAATTCAATTGCAATTGTATCGATACTTGACATTTCATCAAAATGCATTTCTTACACTATATTGGCTTCTACGATTAGATAATTTATGTATTAAAATATATTATGGGTATATATTGTATAAATTATTTGTTGTACTGTAACAATACATTAAATTTAAACAATATATGGTCTTGTCCTTATTTTGGAATCTATTGAAACACACAATGACCACATCAGTGTGATACTTTAAATGCGTGATGCAGTCACGTAGACTGTGTTAGCCTCTATCATAAATTATCATAGCATTTTGTCTGCATGTTTTTGCCACAAGAATGTGTGGCTTCTTGCAAACTGGGCCATTTGCAAAAAGGTGTCCATTTGGTGTTTAAAGATCTTAACACTTGTCTGATTGCCAGAAAAGGTAAAACCTTGTATATTGTTAACATTATGTTAGCCTCGTAACCTAGGCAGCATGTCTTTGGACTGTGACAATATGAAGCTCAACACGTTTGTAATAACATCTGCATTGTTTTTTGTTGTAACAAGAGCTGTATTGAAAATGAAAACCAGTTATGTGAATGCACTGAATCACACAGGGGACAACTTATAATTTGCTTTTCTAGTTTACAATTTACGTGGTTAAAATTAAATAACTCCTTATACACCATGGACTATTCTCGACAAGATTTTACTCAAGAGTAACTTAAGTAACTCATCGCTATAAGTAATATCCCTGATGACACATCAGGCTGCTAAGATTTTCAGATGTGTTCAGTGAACAACAGGACATATGGCTGCGGCCTCGTGTTAAGCACAGGAGTGAGAGAGCTGTACGATGACGCGGTGACCTTGGAGGTTGTAAAGTTAATATGTGGTCTGTTCAAGCTCACACAATTTCACGTTCAATCCAGACTCTGCTGCCTTGATGGCTGCGGAGGAATAAAATTCACCGATTGCCTCAGTGCAGAAGCAGCAGCGTCAGACTGTTCAGTGACAGGACACAGCCGGGAGCGATCAATTCCATCTTCCCATGGCTTCGTGCAAAGCATTTTGCGAAGGCATGATAGAAACTGCGATTAATATATAATTTGAAAGAAAAAAAGCTAACTCTAAGAATAATATGAATTCACATGTAAACAAACTCAATGGAGCATATCAGGTACTGATTCAGCAAGCAGTTTCCACACGGCCCGCTTACAGTCTCTCTCGGAGACACTTCTGTGAAGACCGACCTCTGAGACGACAAGAGCAACAATCTGGAGTAGGCGGCTAAGAAATCGTCACACTACGGGACAAGCAATTAAAATGTGTACACGCGTATTATATAACGAATCCGAAAAGAGCCAAATCCACTCCTGCTCTATAGGAAAACAGCCCAGGAAGCCCTCCAGGAACCACACAGACGTATATCCACGCATTCTGGGAATGTCCAGAAAAACACTCCTTTTTCACCAGTACAACAACACACTTTAACCACATAATGGGCACAGACGTATCCCCGCCCATGCGAATCAATACTATTAGGCATGAAACCGAGAGCACTAACCAAGAGAGAGAACATATTATTTCAATTATTTAAATAAACAGGGAAAAGGTTATCGTCAGATAATGTAAATGTGGGACCCTTGCATCAATAACCCCCTGTCTGAAACGTTATGACATTCATCAACGGATGGTACAGACTGCATCCCCCCTACCCTCTCTTATACATCGCTTATCAGGCTACCCTTTATTTCCTCCTCCTCCCTATTCATTTCCCTCCCTAACAACATCTCGAGAAGAAACCAGACTCCAGCTCTGGACTGAAAAAGCTTGAGAGTGACCCTCCTCCAACTGGCATGGGAATCCCCCCTGCTGAAGACCTCCCTCCTGGCTGAGAAGCACCATGGATTCAGTGGAAGACACTCAACTGCCTGAGAACTAGAACAGGACGCTCAAATGCTGCATTGGTCAGATGGGGCTACAAGACCGGCCCAACCACCTGTGAATGTGGAGAAGCAGACCATACTATGGAGCACTGCCTTGTCTGCGCTCTACTACTCAACCTCTGCAGCTCAAAAGACCGTGCAGAGTTCAGTAAGAATGCAAATAACTGTGTAGAGAAATGGGAAACTGTCATATAACCATCACGCTTCGAAGAATCGAAAAGAAGAATTTCCCTCCCTCTTCCCCCCTCTGCTCACCATCACAGCAAAAATGCAACACGAGGAGGTGATGTACGTGCTTCTTTATTAAACAACACTGTGATAAAAAAAAACCTCGTAGAAATGTTGATGACTCTCCCATTGTATACCTCTCCCCAACCCCCAATGTGATGGTGCGTTTGTTGTTGCTATACATTTTAATTAAAAAAATGTCATATATTCAAGACATTGAATATATGACCTTTACTGCGGGCCTGTGACCGCCTAGGCCAGGATCTGTGCTGACCGCGAGATGGCTATGTACGGTATCTAGTTTGGATAGTTGTGACGGCACCAAGGATGTCAACTAATGAGAGGCCAGGAAATTTCCGGTGACCTAATAATGTATGCCTAATGCCTAATACTGTTATATAAAGATAAATAGTGTACAATATGGCCTGCCCAATTAAGTAAGTATTCTAAACACGTGTAAACAGCATGTGCAATCAGTGCAATAAAATGTTGCACATGACAGCAGAAAGCTTATTATTCATTTAACAATACCGCATGCGAATTTGGCAAAAAATTACGTCATTATAAATGCCATGTTTCACTTGTGCGTACTTAAGCTCTAAAGGCTTACACACCTTTACCGATGTTGAGCTAATCGTAAATAATGCACTTAATTCCACTATAAAAAAAAACCCTCCACTACGCAAATTAGTTCCTAGAAAAACCAAATATGATGATGGTACTCGTAACTACGGTGCCAGGCGCACACATGTGCTTGCTGATGCTTTGTTCTGATTCATATTTTGTGAAGAACATACGCCTTATCTCTCGCCATCACCTCTGAAGCTCGATATAACAAATCAGCAGATATTGTACTCATCTATAATTCATCGCAAGATATTTGCATCAGAGAATTAATATATTAATACTCGTTTTATATTCCAGGCCTCCCATCCCAGCGCTGCCAGACTGCAGGAGCCGACCTCCTCAGCACCGCCAGACTACAGGACACAACATTCGTTCATCGTTCATGTGAGTTGCAATGAATTTTGCAAGAAAATGTCTTTCCTGCTGGGAAATTAAAGCAGTGCTGCTTGACTCACGGTTTGCGAGCACATTTTAAAACGAAGCTGATTACATGTTGTAACCTGTTGTCGCCCCAGATGGCAGTCATTTAGGCAGATCTCATAGTTCGAGATGATTCAGGTGGACGCTCGTTTAAGGAACGGGTAAAATATAAACTAGATAAGTTGTGTATTATGTATGAGAACACAGTGGCTTATACGTAATCATCATTAAAATACTGTGCAGAGAGATGAGTCCCACTTGCAACTCATCTGCACTGCTGGATGAAGTCAGTCAGTTTATTGTTTAAGCTGGAAGGATCCGTTGAGCCATGTAGCTCTTTTTAACAGCTGTCCAGCTGGGAGGGGTAAGCAAGTTACAACTTTCATATTAATCCTGTTGTCTGACTTGCAAGCGTTTCGGCGCAGGGCGGGTCTCAGGTCGCCGGCAGCAAAGGAGAATTTGCGGGTCTTAGCAAGCTGCAGATCGACTTCTCACAGGTAGAAGCGTTCACGTCGCGATCCCTGTCAAGTAATACTCGGTATTACCTGCAAATTCTACTAAATACTTCGAAGCCGAGCTGAAAGACAACGATGTCCAGAAGCTCAACAGACGCCAGAAGCCCCTCAGTCTGGAGCAAGAAGAGAGGCCAACCAATGCCCGCCTTTTAAGGCCAGCACTGATTATTATATCTCTAAATGTTGAAGGGTTGTCTGCAACTTAAGAAGAACTTGTTGCAATGTGAAACTTGGCATATAAGGATCACGCTTCGAAGAATCGAATGTGTGAGCGTTCTCGGGGAGCCACGGGGCAAGAAAACGCCTCATTTCACGGTCGCCACAATACCCACGGAATAAAACCGAAACCATTGTTTCAGCTCCCCTGCCAAAAGATGAAACCCAGTAGCTCCAGTCGACAGTTTAATTTTAAGTTAGTTTCATTTTCACTAACAGCTTTTAACAGGGCTTTAAAGCCAGTAACACGACATTGTGTTACTTCTATAACAAAATCCAGTGCTTATTTAACGGTGTGTTTTGATGATTCAAGACAGCACAAATTATTTATCAATGGATTTAGCATTTATATTTTGCTTTCATCACAGAAGGATTGATTTCTCTAGTAGTGGAATTTTGATTTAGTTTTTGGTGTTATACAGAGCTCCTGGTTATTAAGACTGGTGGTGGATGAAATTGGCTGCATGCAGGGTTGCTGATGCACATGGCAGGAGCTTCTATACAACAGACTTTGGACCCCGACAGTCAATGTATTATGTTGTTTCCCTGCAGTGATAAGCTGTGCATTAGCAGCAAGCGGGTACTTACGTGTAATCAATCAAATAAATAATCAAGCACGTAATAAAATAGTAGCACAGTGTGGAGTCAACTGGCCTATGAGCCCAGCGATGTGAGATCAATACCAGCCATGGCGAGTATCAATTTTCGAGTGATATCTGAATAGACCCTGGGCCTAACCCCCTTTATCAACTCGCATTGACCAGCATGGTGAAGTATGGTCAAACAATCCATGACCAATACGATGTGGGTAGACCTTCCTCGCTGGGTGGCAAGCTGGCGTGATGGGTAGCACTGCCACCTCACAGCAAGAAGGTTTGATTCCCGGCCCGGTTACCTTTCTGTGTGGAGTTTGCACGCTCTACCCTTGTCTGCGTGGGTTTTCATCGGGTACTCCGGTTTCCTCCCACAGTCCAAAGACATGCTGCTGCATAGGTTAATTGGCCTGTTGACTAAATTGCCCCCGGTACCTAGAAAAATAGATCAAATCAACAACTCCAATGCAACCAAATTCAAATCACGCGAAAACGATGCCACAGTGTAAGAAAGAATCACGAATGAAAACCCACATACATGACAGATGGACAAATCCGTCAAGTTATCCTCAAGGCAGAATTAAATGATCCATACAAACGAGAAGACCAATGGACCAGACCGAATGACACATTGAGCCATGGTGCAGGAAGACAATAGATAGCGAAGCAATAAACAGAATCGCCCACCCCACATATATAGTAACAGCTATTACCCATCACCTGCCCACGCCAAAAGTAATTTATTGACCTACATTCAGTAACCATCATTATGAAAACTCTGGAAGACCCAGAAACAAAACTCACCAAACAAACCCTAACCCATCCCCTCATAGAGCATTACTTAATAACAAGCCATCACTTGCTTGAGCTTTCAATGCAGATAAACACTGAGATGATATACAAATTTCTGTTCATGGAATGGAATTCTTTGCTTCTCCGAATAAAATTCAATACCGCGTTATTTTCTAAAGTACAAGACAAATTAGCATCAGAAAAGCTTAGCAGGTGACGGATACCATCAGCTAAATCCAATTGGAATCACGTTTCCAAACGGCAATGCATGTTGAGAAAATGGGTTTAGTGTCAACAAATTAACTGAACTGGCGCTTCCAGATAATACAACCGTTTTGGGCAGGTCTGCGCATTACCCAGAGCATGTGGGATATGTAGGGGATGTTCCCGAGGGTTAGATTCAGGGTCAATAGGAATGTGGAATAGCTTTCACATCCTTGAAAAGTTATACGTGTGAAAAATTGCCGTATCTTTTGCAAAATTGTGCCAAAATGTAGAACTATAGAAGAAGGGTTTGTTAAGGACACAACTAATTTTTACTCTTAGAACTGTTAATTGTGTAATTTCGGTATAGTTTTCTCACTATTTTAAATGTACCCGTTGAAACTGTTAACCAGAATAATATTTTCTCTTTCACACACATAGGGATTGACGATGCAAGCCTGTGTTGTTTTAGACCAGGGGTGTCCAAACTTTTTTTCCTGAGGGCCACATACAGAAAAATATACGAAGGACTGGGC
>JAZEWU010000016.1:1988430-2002436 GCA_036362915.1 Geotria australis
CCGCGATATTTGGCAAATATTGGCCCCGGCTAACCACGTGGCTCCCTTCCCATTCGCCCCCCTCCGTACGGTTACCTCGCACATCTGAGTCGCTGCCTCTCCTCAACATCGAGATGATATGTGCGTTGCGTTATAAATGGTGACTGATTATTGATTCCCAAACAGGAGGACGATCCCGGGATAAAACGGGACAGGTGGCAACCCGTATTATTCAAAACAAATTTTTAAAAAAGTTGTCACCCGTTTCGAACGCCAAATCCATCATCGATTCGTGTTTGAAAGTGTCCAACAAAACACGAATCGATGATGGATTTGGCGTTCGAATCGGGTGACAACTTTTTTTTATTTTGTTTTGAATCATTGGGGTTGCCACCTGTCCCGTTTTATCCCGGGATCGTCCTCCTTTTGGGAATGAATAATCAGTCACCATTTATAACGCACCGCGCATAATCATTTCGATGTTGAGGAGAGGCAGCGACTCAGATGTGCGAGGAAACCGTAGGGAGGGAGGCGAGTGGGAAGGCAGCCAGGTGGTTAGCAGGGCTATTATATCTCCTTTCTTCGGCTCGCCCCACGTTACACCCCTTTCTTGCCAGACATCTCCCGCGATATCTGGCAAATATTGGCCCCTATGTTATCAGCCTATATGTATCAGTAACTGTTATCAGTCTCCAATTGTTATAGTTTCAAGTTTATTTTGTTCAACCAGGTGACTGCTCAAGTTACTAGGATGAATCTCATCTGCAAGTGAACTGCGGGGTATTGGTCCGCCAATACGGGGTGAAGTTTGCTGTGTATAATCATCTTTGTCTTTGGACTGTGGGAGGAAACCGGAGTGCCAGGCGAAAACTCACGCGGACACGGGAAGGACATGGAAACTGTGTATAATCCCAAATGAGCACATTTCAGACGTACTTTAAACATTTGCTAATTTGGATGCAATTAATTATGCTTATGAGTTTTTTAACATTGTTTTTTGAAATCATAAATAAAAAAAATCGTGTCAATTGCATGTTCTGTAGTGTTTAAATGCCGGATGTCGTTTATCACACTCGCAGTTAACATCATGACTCACAAACACCAGCACACGAGATTCAGAACAATTTAATTTCTTGCAAATTTATTGGATTAGAAAATGGCCACATGTCAATAATCTATAATTTGTTTTTGTGTTACTTACAACATGTTAGCACAAGTACCGAAGCAATGGCCTGCAATCCCATTACAAGCAATTAATGACAAAATAGTGTTAAGAGCCTTCATCGCTGACTGTACATCCAGTTTGTTTCAAGCTCCTTCTGTTGTAAACAACCTCACAGCATCCAGTCCTTTGATGGAATAATCACAAATAAAAAATAAAATGAAGAAAAACATATTTAATTAACTCCTGAAACTAGTACATTACAGTACATCTATTTACTGATGAAACACTTTTCAGAGTAGTCCCACTGTTTGTTCTATTGAACCTTTACATGAGCAGTTGAATGGCAAGACATTTGGAAATACGATGCAGTAATGTACGCATGTCTTTTGTGGGTGCAAACGGTAGGGAGCGTTGGCTCAATGGTTAGCGCGCTGCGCTACGAACCCGACCACCCGGGTTCGATTCCCGCTCACGGCCAACACCAGTGGTGATTTATCTGAACAAGTCCTGGGCCTCCCCTACGTCCACTCAGCTTGAAATCAGTACATTGTGTGATGTGTAAACATCGCCACTAGGGAAATAAAGGTGTGCGGGCGAGGTGCTGGCCACTCACCCCTCATGGGCCGTGCCGGCCTACTTAGGTGCTTACTAACAGCTCTTGCCCCAACAGTCTGTTAGGGCTATACGGGGGATGTTTGTCTTTGCGCGAACTGTAGGGCTGTCTGTGTACAATGTGTATATGCAAGTACGGTATATTTCCATGTGCGCGTTAATAACCATGTATGTATAATTAATGTGCTACATTAATTTTATAGTTGCAGATTTCTTTTTATGTATAGGTGGTTATGGCCAACATTTTCTCAACGAAAAAGGAATATACTTCTTTTTAAAACGCATAAAGCAATGCTTCTCAATATAGATCGCACAAGCATGAGTGATTTATCAATAATTGGTGAGGCAAAAAAGGTGATAACATTTAAAATACTTCTTTTTTTCACATACCATTGGCTCCATATAACACTTTTTTATATTAACATTAAAACAAGCAAGCTCTTATTCTGCATAATGCAAACATTGTAAAAATAAAAACGATGACAATATAATGAAAAAAAATAAGACTATTAAAATGTTATACTGTTCTAAAGTGTTGCTGCGATTCCTGTCAAGGCTGAGGGTGTGATACGTGTCGTCTCACTCGTGCACACAGAAGTCTCCTTTCATGTCAACGTTGCTTAAGAATTGTACGTTTTTGCTCCGAGTAAACAGCGAAGGGGTGAAACCGTGTTGAGCGCTTTCAGCAAAGACTGTTGTTGACTGGGAACTTCAAACTGAAGCGCAGTTCGTTTTGGCCATTACCATCGACCTTGCGTTGCCGCCCGATTCATCCGTGGGACTTGATGAGGGCAGATGGCAGCGCGGGTACCACCACCCTGCGTGGCATGCAGCACCGTCTTACCGCTCCAATGTCAGCAATGTGTGACAACTTCCATTATTCCGCATGTTCCATGGAAATGCCAATACTGCACGAGTATTTATGTCCTGCCCTCAGCACCCCCACCCTCATTTATATATTCATGTATATATAGTTACATATATATGTATATTTAATACCCAAGGTTTTCAGCTTTAGGCAGCAGAGTTGTGTGGTGTGAGCGTTGCGTTGCGAGTCTGTTTTGGAATAAAAACACTGATATGTTTGCATCTGTCTGCTACGCAAGGTCTCATGATGCTAGACAGTGCTTGTGTGAAAGTAACAGTCAGTCCCTCGTAGATGCTTGTCATTTCAGATGCCAAAAGAGTTGTTCGTCTAACCGTGGGGGTGTTAATGTCATTTGAAATTCCCTTCCCTTACGTTACAAAAAAAATCTTCTCGCCTTTCAGCTTTTTTTCACACATCTGAATTCCGAGAAGCTGCACACCATTTCTGAGAATCATGCCATCTCAGCAGATTCCAGACGTGAGCACTTCTCTGTTTCGAAAGCGTTTCACGTGCTAACGTGCTTGTCGCTCTTTCAGTGAAATCGTCTCGGAGTCCATGCGTTTTTTTAAATGCGTGCACAACCCACGTAATTTTCTGGCAGGAGTAGAAGTTCATGATGCGTGTCGCCAACCAGCAGTTGCTTTTTCTCTTTTTTTCGTTTTAAACCAATAAACGGCGCACACTCTGCCGATCATAAACATAAAAAATAAACGGTCATTCTCACTCTCGACAGCTGAGTTTTGGCACAGTCCAGGACCAACATCTTCACTGGCGCGATCGTAACTCCTCCGTTCGTCTTTTCAAACCGTGTTCGTGTCAACGGCTCCGTCAGTGAAGTTTAGTCCGTGGTGTCCGCCTGCAACGTGAATCACAACCCGGCCACATGTACACTGTAGTGTCCCACAGGCTCTGGCACAGTGCCATCATAAGGATTTACCAGGGCGTTGGTATAACAAACAAGCAAGGTCATTCTGCCACCCCATACGGGTCAGGGTCAACAAATCTTTCGTGTCACTGGAGCCACTGATGAATGTTCCGTGAGGCAGTCTGCAATCTTGTTCACGTATGCTCTTTGCAATCAAGATTTTCTACTCTGTTGTAGTTATTTCACAGAGGAAATCTACTTTTGGGCACACCGTAGAAGAGAGAGTTGATAATTCCAATGTTGGAATCTTTCCAATCACTGCTCCCCGCTCAAAATTGGCTTTCGAAAAAGCTGTGCCTCAACTATTTGAAGTTTTGCAAGTTAAATGTTAGCTCACAGCATCAAAAAGTTCACTTGATTTTGCCCCTTGCCTATGGTGCAAGCAGGCGCAGACGTATAAAAACAAATTATGCACATTTGACCAAAGGAAATAAAGACCCGAGCAAAAAATAAACTGCTCAGAAAGCATGAAGTTTGTGGTAGCATTATGACTTATGCTAATTAACAGCCAATGCTGAAGCGAAAAAAGCTTAATGAAGTGCATGAAACCTGAGATATATACAATCAAGGCTGAAAAAATGTACATGTACATGTACACCTATAAAGGCATATTGTTAAAGGTATATTGTATATACAAATGTAAATCTTGTTGTGCACTGTTATATTTTAACAAACACGATCCTTTTTAGATTTGTTTTCTTTCGTCTATCATTTGACAGTTTAAAAGAAGGGAAAAACAAAGCTTATAATGTAGGATGCTCTGAGTACCGTCTATAACAGAACAGGTTATGTGTTAATGCTGACGTGTAAATCATAGCTACGGTCAAGCACGCACCAGAACCGAACCGGGGCCAGGCTGCAACCTAGTTGAAAAGCAGAACACTGTACCGTTCAACAAGGCGGAAATAAAACTGATACCTTTGATACAAAATAAAACAGGATACGCTTATTATAATGTTACATTTTTACAATGTAACACGAACATATTCGTTCCAAAAATAGAACAGAAGCGAGAAAAATAAAAACGAGCCAAATCTACGTGCGTAAATGGCTTTTTCGCCAACAAAATCTTCTTTTAGTCTCCCAAGTGGAGGCACGGGCTCGGACTCGAGAAGAGCCTTCCTTCCTTCCGCTGTTTCGTGGGAGGGCCGAGCCGCCGCCGCCGTTCTCGCGGCCGCCTCCTTGGCCGCTAGATCTTGATGGTTTCAGTGCCGTACACGTTGTATCCCTCCTTGTACGTGAATCCCACGCCGGGATTAGGTTGGCTGCCGCCCGACGTGGGGTTGTAGTTGGGTGGCGGCGGAGGCGGCGCTGGGGGCTTCAGCAGGCTTTGCGCCACCAGCTTCATGCGCTTGGCCTCTGTGCGCGACTTGTAGCAGAACTCGATGAGCGCCACCAGCATGGCCAGACCAAGGCCCCCCACGAGGATGTAAAACACCCCGGCCACATTGCTGAGGCTCAGGGCACTCGTCTTGTCCTATGGGGCGCCAGCGGGGGGGGGCCGCCACACGTGGTCGCAAGTTTTCCCGTTGCAGGTTGTGCAGGTGGCCACCCGGCCACGGTCATGCGATGGATAGAGGGAGAGGTGGGTGTTTTAGGGCGGAGGTAAGGAGGTGTCGGGAAAGATCAACAGGTTAATAACATCTTTATCTACGTCCGAATGAGCGTGAATTTGGAGGCACGGGTTTCTGCAATCGGCAACGTTTTGCCGGCGTCAGCAATGTAGTATTTTGCCACAAATGGCAATTGTGCCTTGTTGCAGCAAGGGCACACTTAGTGCACGCTTATGCAACTGTGTTATTGGTGCAGCATACAAAATGTTTGTCAGGTTATCTATTGCTGTCATGAATGGGCAACTGATGGCCAAACACAAGGCCATGAGTACAGATGATTAGTTACCACAGTGTTTTTAATAAGAATAGGGAAACATAGGTGGTTTAAAATATGCCTATAATTTGGCTGCTTATATATTTACTATTAAATCCCTTTTATACGGTCCGTTGGAATTTAAAATGTAAAAGCTAAGTGCACATTCAACTAGGCATGCATTAAAATATTTTATACGTAGTTAAACGTGAATTTCAAAACTGTAAACAAAAAATGCTATTAATAATTAATCAGACACATTTAAATTGGTATAATATTTGAAAACTGCACTTCAACATGCGTTTAATTTCTTTAGTGCGTTCAATGAAAGCCTAATCAACCCAATGGAAATGTTGAGCAGCGGTTTCGCCTATTCAGTAAAATGTTGTGCTCGTGACAGATACGAATTAGACCACTGCAATTTGTCAAAGTTATCTTTCAAATTGAATTGTATTTTAATACCGTGAGTCCTAGAAATTAGTGCACCGATTTGGTATTTTGCAGTTCACGATGAGGATCTGTTAGCTTGTCTTAAGCAGGAATTTGCATAGATTTTACTGCATCGGCATGTGTGCTGCTTGTTGGTAGGAGCCACTTCAAATTGTTAACTGGGTTATTGCTCGGGGTACATTTTTCACTTTGTTTTACCGTAATGAAACAAAACATGAAGCCAATCGTTGTGTGGGGTTCTTGCCAAATGTCGTGCAGACAAAAGGGCATCGCTATATTGGTTACGGATTTATTTACATAAGTATCTGCGCTTTCAGTTTGAAAGTAAGTGGTCTGAAGGAAATTGCACATTAAGTAACGAATATTAATGTTTATTATCGCTAGAGATGTCATAAAA
The DNA here is from genome assembly GCA_036362915.1 of Geotria australis. Taxonomy (NCBI): domain Eukaryota; kingdom Metazoa; phylum Chordata; class Hyperoartia; order Petromyzontiformes; family Geotriidae; genus Geotria; species Geotria australis. The sequence goes on from JAZEWU010000016.1 coordinate 1,994,693, forward strand.
TGCAATCATGTGGCATTTAAACATTCAAATGACTTTACAGGTTACAGTTAATGTTGAACGTCTCTGCAGCTTAGTGACATTTCCTGCATAAATTGGTCGGGCCAAATTCTTTTTTGTCACACTTGATGGATGTTTGTCACAATTGTGAAAGATGCATTATTGCTCATTGTTAGTTTTCACAATTAATGTGAGGTTTCTTGACATATTTGTAATTTTCATCTGGGGCTTGTTTTGACGTGAGAAAAAGTATAATTCTAAATTCTAATATTAAAACTTGTTTTTTCATGACAGAGTTGTGACAGTTTAATAGATTGTGTGCGCAAAATTGCAACCTTTTTATATGGAGCACCAAGATGACTGGAAACATCTAGCTATAACCGAATTGTGAAGGTTAAACATATTATGTTATCTTAGTCTACATTTAAGGTTAGAAATAGGCAATACACAAGTTTTGTCACGCACAAAAACGTGTTACATTTAAGCAGCATTGCATGTATCCTACATTTTATGATCAAAACTCTCATTATAATAAACATTTAAAACACATTTGTAGCATTCAGTTGTCAGTAGTGCACACATATCGTCTACAATGTTGTGAAAGAGAAATACAAATTTTGTCAATGCTGAATTCAGTGTTAATTCTTGTTTGATGGAGAAGACCAGAATATAATATTTTGTTAAATTGGCAATTTAAATTGTAATATATATATATATATTTTTAGAATGACGTGTGCATGCATTACAGAGCCATCTCAGGGTGAAGTGTGACTAATTCGTAGTCGGCATCACAAACGGTGACAGCTGACTGGATGGCTCACCGATTTGACTGGCAGAAGATTGCACTGTTCATCACAAAACTTGAATAGACTATAACATTTGCATTTCCTGCACTACACTATGTGCAAAGATGGATTTTACCCAAAATACTCCAAACATTAGCGATATTATACAATAATGTATTATATGGAAATGAATAAACACTCGTGTTACCAATTTAATAGGCAATTTGTAGAGAATTGAATTCGTGTTTATGTTAATACCATTAAAACATTTAATGACAGCTACTTTGTATGTGAGGAATTCCTATGTTATGCAGTACTGTATATATTTTTACACAGCTCATGTACATTCAGAAGATAGACAAATTCTACTACATACGGCATGTGTTGAAATTGTCCTTAGTAAAATATTCTCTTCATGTTTTGAGTTGCATAAGAAATGGAATAAAGCAGCATATCGTCACCTTTCACAAGTTACCAAATGTACGGTGAGATGTGGTAAAAATGGCCATTTTTAAAATATCGATCAGGAACGCAGTCTCACAGTCTTGGAAAGTAATTTTCAGTCATTCTTTCAAGTCATGCGTCAAAATAGCATTATCATTTGCTAAGCCGATGTGCCATGAACGTGACTGCACGGAAACATAGAATACGCACCCTTGCGCATACATCAGTATGTACAGCACTCAAAAGTTTATAAATACTGCAATTAACTACGTATTACTGCTTAAGTAATAATTACCTCTAACGTATTGCTAAATAATTACTAATATAAATGTCCAGTAAATATATCCACATACAGCCCTTTTGTCAATCCACTGCTGGAGGAGGGCCTCACCACGCCGTGTGGGCTGTGGCGGTTATTTCACCATACTTCTCCACACTGCTCGGAGCGTGTTGGTGAACGGCGGGAGAGCATACGCGTGGGAGGAGGTCGACCGGGTTCGGAACAATGCTCTTTGCAGCACTGTCCTCTGCTGCCCTCTTACTGCCCTCCACCGCAAGCCATGAACATCTGTTTGGGCACGGTGGGCACCCACCTAAGCGCCAGTCCACACCCAGGTCTGGTCAACTATTCAGATCTGCCAAGATGGGGCGCATTCACGGCTGATTCGGTCATGGGGCTTAGCAAATACAATTTGTCAACAACGTATTTTCTTTCCGGACACGACAAAAGTGAATCTGTTCTGCGGCTGCCATTGCGCCGAGGCCAATTTGCGAGCGGCACCGCGGAGGATATCTATCTGACCGTGAGAACGATTCCTCTGATAAAAATGGCTTTTACGCATCATTCGCCCACCGCACGCGACGCACCGACACAGAGAGAAGACCCCACCCCTCCCCCGGCAACAACTGACCTTATTTCCGGAGTCCTTGCCACCGCACTCCCCTTTATCGTACCACCATTTGTTTTTCAGCTTGTCTAAGACTCCTGCCTCACTCAGTTTCAAAACGGCAAGGTTTACCGGAGTTCTTTTCGTACCGGGAGGGAATAACATAAATAACAGCATCGCGCGTTATGTTATGTTATTGAATGCCAACATCATTCAGCGCGTGGGGCGGCCGCAAAGCGATGACGCACGGCACCGAGGGAGTTTGCAGCTTCCTGGGGCAGACGTCCCTAAGTCCTACGCGATCGCTTTGGGTAATCGGCAAAGTTTGAACTGCACACGAGCGCATCGCCGAGCGTCGAAGGCTCGCCTGCGCTTCCTCTGCGACCTCTGGTTTCGCGGCACTTCCCCTCGGTTCACTTTTCCGAAATTCCCAATTGGTGGTTTCTCCGCGGCGCTGCGCGGGTCTGACTTTGACGTCACGCGGGGGTCCACGTTAATTGAGCAGATGGATGCCGACTGACGTTTTGGTTGCGAGAGGGATTTGATTGACCTTGTGGGTAAGTATGGATGGTTATTCGGAGTTTGACGAATTCGTTTCAGGCCACTTGAAAATGTTTGGTTTGGGCATGGGTTGTCTTAAAATGCCGATTTGGTTAATAATTTGGTTACGTTGAATGGCCAATCGTTTAAATAAATTGAGTGAATCCCTAACAACCAAAGGAATATCATCTTCAAAAGTGTTATTTTACATTAAGCGTGAAGTGTAATGGTTATGGATTTACACCTGGTAGTAAAACATACACTCTCCAAGGAAGTGTGCACGTTTCACTATAAATGCATAACCAATATTTATAGCAATGAAACTACTTTCAGCAATGTAGTAATATATTACATCTTACAGGGATGTTTTTGCTTAACTCATTACAGCATTGGTGAAGGCTCCATATGTACGATACGAATTTCCATAACGAGAAAAGCAAAAATCGATCCTTTGGTTGTGGGACCAAGCACTCGCTCGGGATTCCAATTAAAAATTACACATCACAATTTTCTCCGCTTCTGTAAAAATCTCTTCAGTTATCACCGCTAACAGCATCATCATGGTCAGTGTTTCTTTCCCCCGATGTTCTTCACTCTTGCGGCTATCTCTCAGCTCGGTGCAGCTTTGCCGATTACGAAGATTGTCGCCAGGTTACCAGACCGACAGGTGGACAGACGGACGCTCAGGAGGCCGAGGCTAACCTTGGAGTCGCCTCCCCCGCTGCCGCACTCGCCCTTGTCATACCACCATTTGTTTTTCAATTTGTCCAACAGGCCTTGTTCGTTCAGTTTTAGAACGGCCAGGTTAACCGCATCTCTTGGGGTCGGGGCGAGGGGTCATGAGGGCGGGTGGCGGCCCACGGCGTTATGGGCCACGGCCGGTACGGTGCGTTAAGGGGGAGGCAAGGGGACAGGGGGATGAGTGGGGGTGGCAGGGGTGGGAGGAACACAGGTCAGCTGGCTCAGACGGGCACGATGCGCAGCATGGCTCGGAAATGTTCTGCTAAGCAGTGGTGGCCCTCTCGGACAAACAATGAAGCAATGGGTTATACGTTTTGTAGCAAATAGAATTGTCAGTGTGGTAATTATGACAATAAGGAGGCATCAACATTCTCATCCTTTGCACGAGCAATATCTTAGGCGCACATATAGAAACTCAAGCACTCTCCGAGTGCTCCACTTACGAGGTTTGCTGTTCATTTCATTATAATTGCCACACTTTCAATTGTGCATGCCTCCACGTTACAGCATCTTATTCGAGTGCCCAGACATGAAGGGGGGTTGGCTTAGGAGGAGCGGGGATCGGTCATCGCTGCACCCAACTATAACGTGACATTCGGTTAGCAAAGATGCGCTGTTCTTTCACTGAGAAGCGAGCCAATACGATGGGCTCTGGCCACGGTCTGCTGGACCTGGGGAATGCTATGAATGCTACCGCAGGCATTAACAACACAATTCACACAACAAGCATGGCACATTAAGTTTGGCTTGGAATAGCTGAAACAGAAAATGAGAGACTTAGTAAAGGGAACATTGCAGTAAAAGTTAAAACATATGCGGCAATGGTGACATCTCAAAACAATATTTCCACCTGAAAATAAACATATCACATTAGTAATCGCTTTCACCGATGTAAGAAAAGCCAGTCGTTTCCCATGGAGACCTGCAATGATTATCAGGCAATTACAACAATTACCAGGTATCTAAAAGACATATCAGTATACAATAATATATGTATACAGGGTGCCGCATATAAATGGAGCCATAGGGGATACATACTTCTGAAAATGCCTGATGCTCCTTATGCATCCCCCACGGTTCCATATGCATGGGACATCCTGTGTATGAATATACGACTCGCATTGTCTCACGCGTGCACTGACGTTTTCTGAGTGCAACAACAGCAGATGTACTCTCCGCAGCTCTCGTTAGTTTCCGTGACGTGCTGCAGTTTCCAGATTTCAGCAGCTGTACCGCCTCCGTCAACTTCGAGAACAAGTCTGTGACATCTGATGCGGCTCAATGCTGTCGTGCCAGGATGTTGGCTCTCTTCCTACCTGCGCCTTCATGGGAACATTTATTCCTTCCTCTGGCTTGGATTGTTGGTGCGGGTCAGTGGTGCCGTGCCGAGATGTTGGCTCTCTCTCTCTTCCGATCTGCGTCTGCTCGGGTACATCTGTTCCCTCCTTGGGCCTGATTGTTGAGACACACAAATGTTCCCTCTGCATCACCGTGCCCCCAAATGATGGAGGTGGTTGTCCAATACCCGAGTCGACTCGGTAAAATAGTAAAACGGTTTCATCACGCTGATTACTTATGTGACCCACATACTTTCCAAACCACCAAATACTGTCTTAAAAGCATACATAATATCACAGGGCGTTTCTTAGCCTCGCGGAAGGTTCCTCAACTGCTGAAAGCTAGTTGGGCACATGTCAAAACAAATCAGGAAACCAAGTCTGAGACTGACAAATTTGCTTCTGTTGCACTGAGAAATGTTTTCCAACGGACACGCGCGTCACACCAAGAGACTGACATCACCGCAGCAGCACCAAGGACAGCACTGACGACGAGAACACGTCTATATATATATATGTATACACATGAATGCAAACACATACACATATATATACATAGATATATGAATACATCGTGGTTTACGAAAAAAACACAAATCAGAGAGACAGACAGCGAGAGAGCAGCGTCACCTCACCTCATCTCACCTTCACACTTACGAGAAGGCAGAAGTAGCGCCCACGACACACACAAACAACTCAAGAGACACACATCAAGGCGGGTGGAATACTATAACAACCAACAATGGCAATGCGGCCGCACCAACAGAGGAGGAGACGAGACGGGGAGAGAGAAGTGGATGCGGAGGGGACACGGGGGGGAGGAAGGGTGCTCTGGGAAGAGCCTGCCTGACGGCCGCCCGCACATTGTTATACTATTCCACCCACCTTAATGGTGATCCCTTTGGTGTGGCGATGCCATAACCCTTGGAGTCCAGGTTGCCGCCGACTTTCATGGTGTCGCACGGCTTGCGCTGCTCCGTGTACTCGTTGGTGGTGGACTCGAGCAGGTACGCGTACTTGCCCTTGGACTTGCGCACCCGCGACACGCCCTCCGCGTTGGTCTTCACGAACACCGTGGGCTCGGCATCCTTCATGAAGCGCCACATCTTCTCGTAGACGGCGATTTTGGAGCGCTGCGCGAGGGAACGGAGGTGGGTTCGCGTGAGACGCGTCACGCCGACGGCTTCGAGCGTGCGATGGTACGCGCGTTTGAGTAGACGCGCGCGCGCGAAGGGAACGGTGAGTATCGTGCGTTTGTTGTCAGACGGAGTTTGATTTATCGGGATGTCGGTTGCACTCAGGGTTTAATTCGTCAGTCGATATTTTTTGGCTGGCTTGCAGTAGGGGTTATTGGCCTAAAGCACAACCAATGGAAAGTAGGGCACTCCTAAGTATAATCCATTTCATTGTATCCTATATTTGAATATAACATTTGTAGAAAATAAGGCAAGATGGATGAAGGGGTGGTAAAAAGATTCCCAAAACCGTATTCTGGACCACTCCAACTGCTATTCTGCTGCGTGCACAGCAGGGATGCATGTACAGCGGGCCTTCGTGTACAGCAGGGTTGTGTGTACAGCCAACTATGGGTACGACAGAACTGTGTACACAGCAGAACTCCAACCCTGAGCACTCCACCAAACCGTGAATTGCTGTAATTCGCCGGAGCATCAACTCGCACGTGTCTCATCTCCACACGTCGTACCCGAAAGAACTCTTTGGTGGATCCGGAGTCCAGGGTGCCGAACGCGATCTCCGTCTGCTTGGCCAGGTCGTCGGCGCTCTCGATGGGCGACACCATGCGCTCGACGGTGAGGAAGGCCGCCAGGTTGGCCGTGTACGACGAGATGATGATCAGCGTGAAGAACCACCACACACCGCCCACGATGCGCCCTGACAGCGACCTGCGGCACACGGGTAGCGCGACAAGGTCCGGTTTGACGCGAGGGTTGGCGTGCGGCTCTCCGATGCATCTCTGGGATGCCAAACCAGCCATTATCGTGGGAGGCGAAACGTCGCGAGGGAGAGACGGAGATCGGTCGACACGGCTATCCCAAAAGAACAGCTCTGAAGAGCAACCATCGTGAATCGAGCCGTGACAAACCTACATCAGAAACAGCACTATTTTAGCATTGCTGGGATGACAACACAAGTCGAACCCCACGTGGAACCTCGACACTACACACACACACACACACGAGAAAGTCTGGACGCGCAAAGCCGGCCGCGCTCCCGCGTCTCGCGCGCCCTGGAGCGCTGCCTCTCCGGCTACAGGCGCGGCCGCGGAAGAAGACACGGCGGCGTTGACTCGCAGGTTCCGCCGAGCCGGCGAAGCGAGCCCACTCTACCTGGGGGAGATCTCGCAGCCCTGCTGCATGAACGCGCCCAGGGAGAACCACAGGCTGTTGAAGATGCCGAACTCGTTGGGGGGCTCCCCGCCGCCAGCACCGCCGTTGCCCGCGCCCCCTCCTCCGCCGCCGCCGCCGCCGGCGCCGGCGTTGCCGTTGGGCTCGACTTCGGTGTCGTCGTCGCGCTGCCACTCGTACGGGCTGAAGCGGCTGACGAGGAAGAGCACGACGCTCACGCCGATGTACGCGAAGATGATGCACATCCAGATCTCGTAGGCGAGCGGGTCGAGGAACGAGAAGACGCCCGGCTTGGACTTCTGCGGCTTCTTGATCATGATGGAGATGCCGAGGCTCATGAACGGCTTGGAGAAGTCGATGACCTCCTCGCGCACCAGCGAGATGGTGAGCGGAGCGATGGCGATGTCTGCCCGCTGCCGGTGTGCACAGCGCAATCGAGTCAAACGACGAGGGCGAAGCGTTCATTCGTCGTGGAATCCGGAACGTGTTATTTTTTTTTTTTCCCGCGCGGAGGGATTCGGTCAGCGGTAATAACACTCTGTTTCAAGCCACGCTCATGGTAAATGCCAAGGAATCTACGAGGTTTTACCCTTTCCGGCAATAAGAACACAGTGTTAAGATGTTTAAACACTAAGTGGACACCTTTT
>JAZEWU010000016.1:2002518-2014601 GCA_036362915.1 Geotria australis
GTAGCCTGGTCTGTGTTCAGCCAGTTTCTGCCACAAGGCAGACGCTCTCAGGACAAAGCAAAGATCACAAACAACAACAAAAATTGTTCAATAATCAGATTCCTTGGCAGGACCAAAGGACCTTTTTGCGATTGTACAAATAAAGAAAATACGAGTTTTTACCCTTTCCGGCAAAAAATACGAGGTTTTCCTCATATTTTCTACTTTATTTGTACAACGGCAAACATGTCCTTTGGTCCTGCCAAGGAATCTGTTTATGGAACAGTTTTTGTTGTTGTTTGTTCTCAAGCTTTTACAATAATGGCTTGAATTAAGTTTAATAATCTATAGCATCCAGTATTACTCATAAAATATTGATCATCATTGTTATGAGCCATAGTCAATCCACTGCTGGATGAAGGCCTCTCCAAGTCACTATTTCTCACGATCCACACATGCTGATGTCACTGTTCCCGGTTGCGTTCCAACCATTGGTTGCCACTCCGTTATTACTCTTATAATAATAATAGCATTTATATAGCGCCTTTCACCCGAGGGTCACAAAGCGCTGCACAAAGCTGCAGAGAGAACGACATGTCAACAACGACAGAGCACGGAAAATCAGCAATAATTTTTTTGGGGGTTTTTTTTTTTTCGAGCTGTGGAAAGAACGGCACAACAACAACGGGGAGACAGAAAACTGAGAGTCAAGCGGTAGCAACGAATTATAAGACAAAGGACCAAAGAAAATGCAACAGGAAAACAATAATAATAATTCTACAACAAGCAAGGAGGGAACAAATGTCCCCTAGCAGACACAGATCGGAAGAGAGAGAGAGCCAACATCTCGGCACGGCACCGATAACCCACTCCAACAATTCAAGCCAGGGGAAGGAACGAATGCTTCCGAAAAGGTGCCAGAGGAAGGAACGAATGCTCCCAAAAAGGTGCAGGTATGAAGAGAGCCAACAACCTGGCACGACAGCGCCGAGCCGCATCAGAAGTCCTGACAGGACGGCTTGAAGGCTTTACGGAACAAATACGTCTTAAGACTAGATTTGAAGATGTTCAAGGACTGCGCTGAACGAATTTCCAGTGGAAGAGCATTCCCTGTGACAGTCCTTCCCAAGCACACCATACTGTTGTTATTCTCTTCAAAAGCTATGTTTTACCCCTTAAATACAAAAAAACCCACATTAAATATAGTGAACAAACGGCATAGACTTGTTGACATAAGGAGAGCACAGTGACGTTTACAAAGCGCTATGGCTCTGAATTGAGAAGTACTCACCGCATACACCAGCTCTCCAACCATGCCGTTCCAGATCTTGGTTTCGGGATTGCGTGCCCCGTAGGCGCCATCGGGAACGACCGACCACGTGTAGTCGAAGCCCTCGTGTTTCGCGATCTCTTGTCCCAGGTCCACACAGTAGCCCTCGTACCTTTCATTGCCTTTAAATAACTCGTGGTTCTTCTTAAGCATGAAGTAGGGTGCGTCCTGTGAGAACGAGGGAGGGAAGGTTTGAGAATCGAAGGCAATGCGCTGTATTGGAATCCATCATCAACATTAGCCGAGGTCAAACCACTGTGGGACGAAGGCCTCCCCAAGCCGCTACCATCAAGGCTGTCCCTCAAGAAGACGTCGATCGGAATTATGTGAGCAATATGGGCTGCTCTGCTCACGCTTTGCTACCTGAAAACGTGAAACATTACATTTCTAGACTCAATATCCGTGTTGGTCAATCAAGACTCCCATGTTAAAGCTAATCAAAACAAATCCCAAATAAATTTGAAATCCTGAAAGTTAACATTTCTTATCCCATGTACAGTGTCCGATCGGGTGCATAACCCTACTGACTTTCACGGAGACCAATACATGTTTGGCTGGGAGCCATCATTTTAAATGGTTTGCTGATAAAGGTAGCGTGAAGGTTTATCCATGGGTAAAAGTTGTTTACAAAAGATGCCTAAGGCAGCTAACATGTTTTATACCCCCTGGGAAATTTTAGTGCAACATTCCATTTCTGTTTCGACCACCTGGTTGGTGACCTTAAGGTGGCCGTCTCTCAAAGAACTTATGAACACCATTTCCAATTCTGGCAGTGAAATATGAAGATATTGAAATAATAATACTGCATATACTCCACAGAGAGGAAGCTGCTGCAGTGACAACCAGAAGACACAGATTTTACAATGTATGTCTTTATTTAAAATGTAATATTGTCAACATTTAGCATGTTCAACGAGATTTTCACAATATCCCAAAATAACATAATCTAGTACACCTTTAAAAGATGTGGAAATTCAACCTAATAAAGTCATGATGTATGTAAACTAATCTTCTAACATGTCTCGTTAGGTCTGGATTAAAGAAAATGAAGGACATTGCTATTTCGTTATTTTCTCACCACTTGAGATAATTATAATTACATCAAGAATAACGAAATGTATGTCGACTGGAATCCGCTGGTGGTCAATGCATCTCTTCGAAAACAACGAATAAGACTGTGGAAAATAAACGTGAGAAAGTGGATGAGATGGAATGACAGGTTTATAGTAAACGTATCAACATCACAGCAACAGCACTGGGACGAAACAAACCACACAATCACTCCGTCACTAAGCGTTGGACAGTCAAGCATCTGTCCTGGACAGTCAAGCAGAGCTCATTTTCGTTTGTAAAAACATAATTCTAGTCACCTCAACCAACAGGAACAAACGACAACTAAACAATTAGCCTCTGGGTTTGCGTGACAACAGCCATGCCCACGTCAGAGTACGGAGCCAGATTCACAGTTTACGGCATTCAAATTGAGAAGGCCATTTTGTGCTGGTGTTGCGGCCCGAATTTTCCAGTCGAACATTATTCAGCATTACTAATTTTAAATTACACACAGCTAAAACGGCAGAACTACAAACTGGGGCGAATACCAAACATACGACGTTTGTTACTATCGACACTGAGGGATCGGTTTGCATAGGAAGATCGTTTCCAGTCTCATTAACAATGGTTTGACAGACCCCTGGATGACAATCATCATCACGTGTCATTGAGCAGTTTTCTCTTTTACTAATGACATGTGATCTCTTGACGGTAATGATTGTATCTCTGAAAACAATGTCTAAGACGCTCAAAGCCATATTGTTAGGAAAACAAGTAACATGTTAATTATGCGTCTAAGATAAACACTGTAACAAGACGACACGAAACGGACGCCCTTCCGATATCAATCGGGGGGTTACAGTTACTAAGACGCTAAATATGTTTTTAACATGGATTTTAGTTTTATTTAGATAGTGTTTTGCTCTGAGTGTAAAAGGCCGGGCGAGTGTGAGTGACGGGACACATGGCACCCGGACAATCGATACACAACGGGGACAGGACGCAGCTAAGGAAGCGTATGAAATGGTCAAACAATATTCCAAAAGTCGTGAGACTTGTTTGAATAATGTCAGTTCCCGCTGCAATGGTATCGAAGATCATGTAATGCTCGCCAAATGCGAAAAGCAAAATCTGATCGAATTAACGATTCGAGGATAGAAGTGGTCCGTGACGTGAGACCAGCTGCACGAGCCGTCATCTCGTTCCCGCATCAGTTTTTCCCTTCTAAGATTGTTTCATGTTCAGCAGAGGAGCTACGTGCAAATGACCAGACGGAACGTGGACGCAGTGACAGCCTCGATCTACTCGCGGTGTCACCACCACCACCGCGGCCTTTGAAGACAGTAGTAACTGTGAGGCGCTACGGAAGCCTGCGTGCCCGCGGAGCAAAGGCTCAACAAACACCTTCAGAGCATCTATCGCGGAGTCGGTGGAGAACAACCCCTCCAGTCATTGTGGAGCAATCGAGGGACTGTGATCGCAATGAAAGTAGGGTGTGTGTGATTCAATTAAGAGGAATCTGTAGCACATCTGTTGACAATGCATTATAGTGTTCTGAAAGAAACGGGTTAATAGCACACAGACCATGTATCGAGCGTATGCAACCGGTGCCCCGAGTTCAATTCCCAGCTACAGCTATTTGTTATTTGCAATCTTGTGTATGTTTTAATTTGTTGTCACCAACGCGCGTGTTTGCTGTGTCGCAGGAGTCCCGTGGGGAGCTTACAAGCTCGCTGGGTGTTTTTTTCTGCTGTGATAATAAACACCCATCCATGTTAGAGGCGACGCTCCTCCGCTCATCGTGCCGCGACAAACCGGGCTCACCGACCATCTTAGGGGACGGCCATCTTAGGGGACGCTGGCAGATTTTTGCCGCTCTTACGATTGCCTGTTTCACGACCTTTCAGTGTATTCGAAGCAGCCTTAGTAATTATTTTTTTGTTGCTTTGGTTTTTATTACTTGTTTTTTTCTGTCGTTGTTGACATGCCGTTCTCTCCGCGGCCCTTGTGCAGCGCTTTGTGACCCTCGGGTGAAAGGCGCTCTATAAAACGCTATCATTATTATTATGATTATCACTGGGCAGTGATACCTCAACGGCTCCCAGGCCTTCCCTGCACCGACCTACACTCACCAATCTGGTGACGTATACTGTACGGAGGATAGCAAACAACCCACATGGCCCACAGAGAGGGCATGGAGGCTTTTATCTAGCAGGGGATTTTGCAAAGAGCAGCACATATTAATTCGCGATTAATCTTTATAACCTTAGCCCTGACATTTGTAGACGGTTGAGGGACATTTTCCTCACTCACCGGTCTTCACACTGACAAATGCCATTCAGGTCTCCGGCTCACTGCTGATGAACTTTCAACATTCCTGACACTTGCCTGCTTAAGTGCCTCCTGGGGCCCCAGGCTCGTCTTACGAAAACCTCTTTCTCACTTTCCTTACCGCGTTATAGACATGAAAACGTGATCCTTAGGGGATCGTATAAGTCAGCGGTCTCTGGGCTCACGGTGTTCAAATGTACATATTCACATTCAGCATGGAGGCTAACGCAAAAAGGTTGCTCATGAATACGCAAAGCTAAAGGTCCAACCTTAATTGTATAACATTAAACAAATAAAAAAGATCTATGTTTATTGATAGCATTAAAACAATCCTAGATGGTGCACGACGTTTTGAGGACCGACGTCACCAGTAAGTTCGATTCATCCGCTATATTTAAAGTCCGTCGTAACGCCACACTGCGTTTGCAGGTGAGGCTGATTGGGGACGGCAAAGGCTTAACGGAAATGGCCTGGAGTAATACGATGGTTAAGTCAGTGTGCTGTGCTAATGATGAGCTGTGGGATTTATATTTTCAGAATGTGTTCTTTTCTCCATTAGGCTGTTTTTTTTATTCCCATTATTGACAACTGAGAAATCATGGGCCCCGGCCAATCAGTGACGTTTGCAGTGGACGCAGTGTGTGTGGCGGTGACGGTGTGTGCAGTGGTGACACAGTGTGTGTGTGCAGTGGTAGTGGTGACACAGTGTGTGTGGCGGTGACACAGTGTGTGCCATAGTAGTGGTGACACAGTGTGCAGTGGTAGTGGTGACACAGTGTGTGCCATAGTAGTGGTGACACAGTGTGTGCCATAGTAGTGGTGACACAGTGTGTGCGGTGGTAGTGGTGACACAGTGTGTGCGGTGGTAGTGGTGACACTGTGTGGGGTGGTGACACAGTGTGTGTGTGGCCGTGACACACTGTGTGCGGTGGTAGTGGTGACACAGTGTGTGCGGTGGTGACACAGTGTGTGCGATGGTGACACAGAGATTCGGTGACACAGAGATGCGGCGCCGTCAGCAGATGGCGCCGCACTGTTCAGCTCAGGCTGCCCTCACCAAGATGGTGGTGACGACAATCGTGCGATTCCCCGATATATCCGATCCGTTCCTGCTGAGCATGTCCTGGTTGGTGATCACCATCTTCCGCTCGCTCTCCGACCAGTAGCCGATCTGCAGCAAACCCCGCGACAAACGACAACAACATTTGTACTGATGGGAGGTTTTCACGGCTCAATGCATGATAGTAGCTCTTCAGAGCTGTTCTTTCGGGATAGCCGCGTCGAGTGCTGCCTCTCTCTTTGGGCATGCTCAGGCGTTCTGCATAATAGCATTTATAGAGCTGCACAGGGCTGTGGAGCGAACGGAATGTTAACAACATCAAGGCAGATTAACTGAGAGTCAAGCAATAGTGATAAATTATAGGACATGGGACATAAAGACAGCAGGAAAAAAATAATAATTCTACAAGAAGCAAGGAGGGAACAGATGTCCCCGAGCAGACGCAGATCGGAAGAGACAGAGAGCCAACATCTCGGCACGGCACCACTGACCCGCACCAACAGTCCAAGCCAGAGGGAGGAATAAATGTTCCCGTGAAGGCGCAGGTAGGAAGAGAGCCAACATCCTGGCACGACAGCATTGAGCCGCATCAGTATATGTAAGAACACACGGCTATCCCGAAAGAACAGCTTTGGAAATCAATTCTCATACATCGAGCCTTGGAAACCTACGTCGTACAACATGTATATTGTTTACGTTGGTTAGTTAGAACGTTTGTTGTACTGCAGGAATCCCGCATCCAGAGCTTGCAAGCTCACTGGGTATTTTCTGCTGGAATAATAATTAAGAAGCTGCATATCATACCATACATTTTCACTCAATATTTTTCAGTGCGTTGCGAGGCTCGCTTACATTATTGGCATAAGGCACTACTGCTAGAGAACAAGGTATGTCTCCATAATAATAATCCGATATTATTGTGCCTTGAATTAATTTAATTAATTTAATATGAAGAAGACATGTAATTGCGACAAAATTAGCCAAGATGGATGCACCATGACGAAACCATTTTTTAAACAGAATTCTGGACTCTTCTGGCTGATGTGAAGGACTGTAAATGCCACCATGATGTTTGTGCCAGGTCAGGTGCTCTTTGGGGTCATGCCAAGTGGGGAGGCTTTGCTGGAAAATGGTCACACACCACACAAAGGTTTTATGGGCCACGGTGACTGGCTCAAAAAATCACGCAGTAATGTATAAGTGAGGAAGCCACTTGTGAGTGATTTGGTCAAACTCGTTCAGACTGGGAGAATGGAATCTGTTTTGACCCGATCAAGTTGAGTATCATCAGACCTGAACCCTTAGGGTTTTACGCACAATGTGGAAAATGTTGCTCGGCCCTGCACAAAATGCCAAAAGTTTATTCTGCTGGTTAAATTATTACCGTATGCTAATGAGGTGATGAAATGCGCAACATAAATCAACGTCACTCCACTGATTTGGTGAGTTTCCTTGTCTCCAGTTTGTTCTCGGTTCGGCATCGTCACAAATTCACATAGACAGTGTCATTGTTATTCCAATACAGTATTGGCATTTTTTGGCAGAAATAAATGGGAGCATCGAACCCGTACGCCTGGCATACTAAGCTAGAGCAGCCTATGCAAGCTAGTCTATTCTGTTTTATTGCCAGCAATAACACAAACTATATCATAGACAAACAGCCATCCTACTCAATTCATATGTAAACCATCTACCAATTAATGAGCCAACACTGGAGTGGATAATAATAGATGTTTCATTTACACATAACTACAAATGACTGGGCACTTGTTAAAACATAAAACCTCACTGCTATAGTTGAAACAGCTGTCTTTGAATAAGCACACTCTTTTAGATTATACCTCACTGCAATCTGCTTCAAAAAAAATAGTAACACCGCAGGAAAAATACCGCCACGTGTCTGGTTAACGTAAGTGCTATTTTTGTGGAAAAGCATGAAAGGCAGTAAACTGCGAGGCACTTCAATTAATTTGAGCCAGAATCTGTACCAAGTGTACTGGAATAAATTATGCAGCTATTGATTTAAGCAATACATCATTTACTGGGAATACATTCGTACAGTGTGTAACCTGTGTAGAAAAACTGGAAACCTCAAAAATAATGTGTGTGGCTATGTGTGAACCTGATATAAGTGGGGAGCGGTAGCCCAGTGGTTAGTGCGCTGGGTTGCAAATCTGGCGACCCGAGTTCGAATCCTGCTCACGGCCAACACCAGTGACGATTTTCTGAACTGGTCCTGATAGCCATGTGTTTATATTGGATACAAAAGACAAAGATCCCCCCGTATAGCCTTAACAGATTGTAGGGTCACGTTCTGTTAGCGAGCACCTATCAAAAGGCCAGGACGGCACAAATTGGGGTGAGTGGCCAGCAACACACCTGGCCGCATTTGTCTCCTTAGTGGCGAAGTTTACACACTGCACCAGGTACTCATTTGAGGCTGAGTCGACCTAGGGGAGGACCCGGGTCGGTTCAGAAAATTGTCACTGGTGTTGACCGTGAGCGGGAATTGAACTCCGGTTGCTTGGTTCGTAGCGCGGCACGCTCACCACTACACCACTGCTCGCTACATACTGTATATCTACACAACACACACAAACATTAGCAGTTGTTCTTTACCGACTATCTGGGCCAGCGGGATCATACAAAGTACCGTACATGTACAAAGACACGTACACAGACCTGGATTAAGATTTTGTAGGCCCCCTGGGCCACAGGTACCGTGAAACCGCCAGTAATATTTTCAAAAGGAAAAAGAAGTTAAAGACATTTTTAAATTGTTTTTACAAGGCTAACAACAATTAAAATTCAAACATTTGCTTTGCGTAATTTCTTGGATTCAGCATTCGCAAAACTTTTCACTTAATCTCTGGAGGCCCTCCAGCTGGCGGAGGACCCTGGGCTGCAGCCCCGAAAGCCCGTGCGTTAATCCGGCACCGAACGCACGGACGTCTCTTCTGCAATCTCGTTTCAAACTAAAGACGACTAAAGAAAGAACTGAGTGCGTGCGTCGCGTGAGAGTGAGCACCCAGTGACCTTGCACGCCTCGCGATACGCGGGCACACTGACGCGTCTCCGACCCCCACGCCTGTCGATTCAGCATATCACGCTACGGTAAACGGAGAGCAGCAGACGCCCGTGTGCTCAATAGTAGGTAAACACGAGAGCCCCTCCGGTGATGCGGTATCACACTTGGCATGCGGGCAAATCTTAAAAGAGGTGAGAGAACAAGGCTGTGGGGAGGGATGCATTATTAAAGACAGAACACCCAGGACATATCCCCTTCCATCTCGTGCAATTTGATGTCCGATGCTGCACGCGAGAGAGAACAAAAAGCAAGCGAATCGCACACGGGAATAGGACACACATCCACGGACCATCTCAAGATGTGCGATAATGCCAGACATTAAGAAAGCACTACAATATGAATGATCTAATGGATTTTAAAGCATTGCACCTTTTTTTTAATAAATAAATATGGATTATAGTAATTATCATGCCACATTTTTTATGAAATAGGTGACACCTTAACAATGAGATGCTCTTTGGCAAATGTTAAAGATCTGGAAAGATAATTCATAAATCTGCGTTTTTCATTTTCAAGTTAATGCTATGTTGCTAAATTAAATGCGAAGTATGTTGTTGAACCCTGGCACAAGCAGTCATGTGACATGCACCTTAATGCCAGTTCGTTCTTTGGCAGCCACAGGCCAGCACTTTGGTTTTCCTGCTGTTGCGAAGGAGCACTTTCATTGAAGCCAATGAGATAACAGCAAGCGAGTAGCTTTAGCTGAGATGGCCTCAATAAAAAAAAAACCTTCCAGGATTACAAGTTTATAAACTGCCATGGTCTGCTGTGGGATATTTGCAGCATACATACTTTAGTGAATCAACGTTTACTCGTGTCTGTATCCGGCCCAAGTTGAAGTTCAGGCGAGTGGCAAAGTGCTGCAATCACTGGACTCAATCAGAAGATTGGGCATAAACGCTGGGATCACAGTCAATCATCAACATGGGGTAGGTAAAATAGGTGGTGCCTTGCAGAAAATGAACATTGATTTTTTTCTGTCCAGAGGCCCCCACTGTGTGAATGCAAACCAAGTATTTGATGCATCTGCCAGTTATCTCAGTTCGTGAATCCATGACACCTGGGTCTAGCCAATAACCTCCTGCCAACGGGGCCATCGACACTTCACGTGGCCTCGAGGTGCACCTTAACAGGCATAAGCGCCGTGGTGACGTTACCGCCACTTAGTGGCTTAAGGCGGTTAATATTGTTATTTGTGTTGACTAGCGTGAATAGGTAACAGAATAACTCGGTAATCAGCAGAGAGCAGAGGCGGTGGTGGGGGCACCTTTTGGGCGCCGTTTGTTGTCAGCTCCATGACGCCCAGCGTGTAGTTGATGCGCCGGCCTTGGTTATTAAACTGGATCGTCTTCGTAAGGCCATGGATCTTCACCTGCACAGGAAACACGACCACAGGAGCGTCACAACCAAAGCACGTCAGTGATAACAGGGCATTCGGTGTCACGCGAGACAGCTGAGAGGATGCGTCTGGTGGATGTGAGGCTATTCTGAGGAAAACAAGCGGACACAAGTAATAATGGGCTAATTAACTATCATCCAATACTATTACATGCACCCCATGGCCAATCGATTGCTGGTTAAAAGCAATGCACACTCGGACAATCTTTCACACTGCTAAACCTACCCACACGAGATTGATTCCTGGCCTTGGCTGACATCACTTCCTCATGATATGTGAACCAGTTTGAACCCCACCTTCACCAACCCGTACGGACTATGTAACATTTAACAGCATGCGATTTGAAAATGATGCAACTGCTTCACGGTATTCGGAATAGACGTTATACTATACTATAGCAGTGTATAACATACGCTACATAAGTAAACATTAGGGAATAAGTTTCGCAGGAGCTGGGGACGTAATTGACCCGATGATGTTGCAGAACTGGCAGAAGTTTGTGAATGTGAGGGGCAGCACGGACAAGCAGAAGAGACGATTCAATCTGCGGCGCGTCTCGCGGGGAGCCGTGACCTCACCGACCACACCTCTCCGATTTTAAATCATCTGTCGTAGCCCAATCTACAGACCTTTTTTACCCGCTGAATTTAAACAAACCAAGCTGAATACAAGTGACAGCGGTGGTAACTCGCCTATCATTGCGAGATACCGCTGGGCTCTCGGTGCTCGCTGCCGCGAACGCAGTCTACCGTCACTGTAGCATACGTGGCGTGTGAGCACACCTAGCCAGCTAGGTGCTAGCACACCTAGCCAGCTCACTTACATTGTGCTATGTCTTAGATCGGTTCGTACCACGCGAGAACTCATTTATAACCGACAGGGTTTCTGCCACTAAACGTGGAGCAGTTCACCAGAACCGATTTAAGCGCCCTTACTGATGACACAATGAACGTCAAAGCAATCCTGAGCTTTCTTGTGTAAAACTGATGCTGCCGAAAATAGGCCCACGCACAGGCGTGGGCCTATGGAATGTGTAAAATATACTACATGTTGTATGGGGTGAGACAAAAATGGGAAGGGCGCTATTTATTTTATCACCAGAACTGCACCAAAAGAGGTGAGGGTGTGGATGTGATGCCCCACAAAGGCTACTGAGGGAGATTCCATCTCCTCAGCAGCCCGCGACCAGCACTAGTCCTTGCAACGCCGCACAGCTCTCCGAACCTCTGAGCGAAGGCCGCGGCGAGCCTCCTCATCCTCGGGCGTGAGAGGCTGGTTGTTGTTCTTGCTGCCCCACAAAGGCTTCCAGAAACATCGTCTGAACTGGCTTCACGGCTATAAACTGCAGTGTTTTGCGTTTCTGAGCTTGGCTGCACAGTCAGGGGGTGATTTCGCAGGCTGTATTGATTAAAACCATGCATGCATTTCCAGGGGAATGGCAGCCTCATTATTGGATGCTCGGTTACACATGATCACATTCAAACCATTTTGTCAATTAGCTCTGTAATACACCATTCATTTCAATGGGCTGATACCTGCTGTGCATGCAAGCCACCATGTGGTCTATTAAGGCCATGTGCTCAGTGTATTTCACGTAAGTGAAATTCTACAGCTCAGTGTCCGGACTTGACACCAGCCTCCAGAGGTACCCAGGCACCCAGTCGGAATAGAATTGCTACAGAATTGATGACAGCACAGTCACCGATGCCATCATGGATAAAGCAGTCCCAGGCCTGGTCTTCACATTCACTCCAAGGCCACGTAAACAGTGAACAGAGCAGAGTGGTAAACTGCCAGCTGCTACAGCAGGAGGTATACACAGTGAAGTCGCACTGAGACTCGT
>JAZEWU010000016.1:2046212-2059436 GCA_036362915.1 Geotria australis
ATTTATTTTCTGTTGCTTTGGTTTTTTATTGTTTTTTTTCTTTCGTTGTTGACATGCCGTCCTCTTCGCTGCCCTTGTGCAGCGCTTTGTGACCCTCGGTTGAAAGGCGCTATATAAATTGAAATTATTATTAATGTCGGCGCCATTTGTCAGTCTTCACCTTTGTTGCCATTTTTTTCTTGACTGCCGTTAACCTACCTTGAGTTCAGGTGTCACCATGTTTACATTCATATCATTACATTTAACTAGTGCTAGACATCACACTTTCCAAGGCTAGACATGATGGCACGGTGTTTAGCAAACTGACACAAACCTGAAAATGTGATTGTGATTGCTACTCGCCAAGGTAAAATTGGACATCTGAACCAGTCCTGGGTCCTTTCCCCATTCACCAGCTTGACTTGAACAGCATAGAAAACTGGCAAAACAACCCCCATCACTGATCCTGCATGGGGAGACCATCACCCAGCAAAGCATTGACAAAGGGCTGTAAATAAAATATGCTTTAAGCAGTACGGTTCATGGAGAATCAAGCTGGGTGTGTTGCTAGGATAAGATTATCACTCAAACAACTGTCAAATTGCCATCGAGCCATTACAAACACCAACTTGGGAAACGAGACTCTTAAAAAACCATAACAATGCTGTATAGTAAAAGCTAAATGTTATACTGTACTCAAGATTCCCAAACAAAACAATATCGTTTATTAACTTAGCAATTATTAATGTGGCAAAGATTGAAACTGGTAGTATTCGGTATAAGTCGTAAAATGAAGCACAAGTATTTCTACAAAGCGAACTCGATGACACATTGCAGCAAAGGTTGGAAATGAGTGACATTCCCCTTTGTAAACAGCCCCGCGGTCTCAGTGAAATGCTCGTATGCAGATCAATCAGAGGTTCATGACAAGTGACCCTCTGGCACATGTGACGCATATCCATCGTAGTGCAAAAGCAATCGGCACATGCTTGTTTGTTGATTAATCCGAATCGTTCTCTTTTTGTCACAACACGGTGCTCGTCACAATGAATAAACACACCGCCTGCTCGCCTTCTGCTGCAATACAACGTCAATCAGGTCCCTGCGCTCACGTTTGCCCACTCCGGAGCATTACAAAGTCAGTCTGGGACGTTTGAAAAACATATATTTTGATCATAAAACACTAAGTTGCGCACATTTGTGATTAGAGTTCCCACTGAGGGAAATGAGATCTGCTAGACTGAGTGCGCCTGCTGTTGTTTTGGGTACTCATAAAACACCAGCGGCCCAGTGTGGTATCTATAATTATTGACATTTTGCACGCTTACACAGCATACCCTGCAGGGAAGGTGGCAATCTGTCCCGTACAGATCAATTAATGAACATTACAATATGCCACGATTGCAACATTGCTCTTCATAACAAAAAATAAACCCTACAAAGTTTGTTTTTCTCGAATGGCTTAAGCTAGAAATAAGTGTGCCAAACTGTTTGCCTTCAAGACCATTGATTCCTGGTTCCATTTGTCTTCAGCATGGAATCACTCAGTGGCCCCCGACCTTCACTTTGACTGCAAGGGCGGCAGGGTGTTTATGCAGTCGTAACATCTGCGCCTCACAGCAAGAAAGTACTGCCCGAGGCAGTTTTTTTCCAGCCTCCGGCACCTTTTTGTGTGGAGTTTGTGTATTGTCCCCCTATTCTGCATGGGTTTCCTCCCAGTTCCCAGATTTTCCTCCTATAACAAAAAAACTATTTAATGAATTGGCTGTTAGCATGATAATGCATAGGGACGCAGTGTCTGGCAGGATGGCACCGGCTGTTAGCATGGCTGCCTCCCTCCCATCTGTATTTACTGGAGCGCTTTGGCGCTTCTGGGTAAAAGCCACTACATAAATGTAATACAATGAGAATTGCTCTCCAAAGAAATTCTCTCTATAGCTATGGAGAGAAATTATCATATATTGAGTCATGAAAGCCTAATCAGTACAATTTATTATTACTATTAATCGTGACTTTATTGAGATGTGGTCACAGGTAGATTGTAAATCCAATTTGTGCTGGTGTGTGGAGCCACGTTGCCTTTTCTTTATATCCCCCTGGCACAGTGTGGACTATTAGTTTGATGCACATTTCATTGTTGTGCAATATTAGAAAAATCCAGGTTTAATACCAAACTAGATAACTATATTGTTGTAAAGTAACAAAAGAACACTGTTCTGAGCTTTGTGAAAGGGGATACAAATTTACATCAAAACCATTCAACTAGTTACGTCAAATTTCTGCTTTGAATACTCTAACAGACTCAAGTGCAGGCAAATGGATATGGAGTGGTGGGGAAAAAAGGACTGATTGTTGCGTCGAGTCCTTTGGGATAAAACACAAAGCCCTTTCATCAAGACGAAGGCTTTAACCCTATATGACTGATAACCATTCTAGCTGTGGACCAAATGCATGTAAACTAACACAGATTTGTATATGATTTATGATCACATCAAAATTATAAAATGTGCTGGTCCTTTTCCAAAATATGTTACAAGTATCTTTTTACAATGGCTTTGTATTTCTGTGTGGCGTTTGCATGTCTCCCCATGCCTGCGTGAGTTTTCACTGGGTACTCCGGTTTCCTCCCACAGTCCAAAGACAAGCTGTCTATCCATAATGTATGCTTATTATGGATGGGTCACGTAAAAAAATAAGTGTCGTAAAACCGCCTCCACCCCGACACAGCCAACATTTACGACAACATTTACATTGAAATAAGATGTTTCGGTAATAGTTCCAATCAACTTCATCAAGTATCTCGAACAAAGGTTCCGGAGAGGTATCTGATGTTCGAGATATCTGATGAAGCTGGTTCCAACTATCAGCGAAACGTCGGATTTCATTGTAAATGTTGTGAGCTTGCTCTCCAACATACTGGTGTGCTGAAATGGAAAAGAATTGGCACGTTTTGTGCACGTGTCAAACATTACTAATTGGGTGTGTCAGGTGGAGGGTCGTTTACGACACTTATTTTTTACGTGACTCAACCCATAAACGGGATATATTACGGATACCATTGGTCACGAAAGCCTTCATGTTAAATTTACATTCTGCCCAGGTTAATTGTCCTGACTAAATTGCCCCCGGTGCCCTGAGATATTGAAATTTGTTCACCCCTACCTGCTGGACAACCGTTAAAAAGAGCTAAACAGTTCCTTCCAGCTTAAAGAAAAGCTGACTGACTAAAAAACAAGCGATATCTCACACATCTTCCACATGCCGATTGACGAGCCCAAGCAAATCTACCATTACGCCCAAGGAATAGAACATATTTGCTACAACAAATAGTGTGCGGGGTAATCCAAAAGGCAAAGCACGATTAGTTCTTGTGAAGCTGTGTGCCGTCATTGTGGTCAGTGTGATCGGTTGCTGCATCCTTTTGCACTTCGTTACAAGTAGCGTTGCACTTGATTAGGGGTACGTCCAGAATTTGAGCATCAGAACACAATGTTCAATGTGCAACATCGTTGGTGACATTTGCACATGGTTACTCTACTTGTGAACTAATCCCTGGGGTAAATTAGTTCTCTGGGCTAGGCATGCTGATCTCGCCTCGAATACAAGTTACACGGTGCTTAACATCCACTACGGATACCTTGCACGGGCCCCGTGCCTATCACTTTGTCAAGGTCACATAGGTCAATGCCACCGTCAAGCATTGACCTGGACATATTCCAATACACTCTGGTGGTCAGTCTCAACCTCTGTACTTGAGCCGTCAATGTGGGCTCTGTTGTTTGTCTTGCGCAGGGTTAGAGAACGTTTGGATGGCAGGCAGCATGCTGAACCCAGAGGTGGGCGGTGAAAGAGAGCAGGTTATTGGCAAGAAGACAGCATATCTGCTTCAGATTAATAAGTGGGTTGCCATTGCTTTTGTAAGATGTGCATGGCAGTAACTACAGCCAGGCAAAAGTCACACTGCCGAAATGCCAGCAATAGCAGCCAGCGTCTCTCAAAGATGAGACACCGGTAACATGCTGATTTTTTTAATGCAAAAACCTAAAAACAAAATTATTTCATTGGCATTGCCAATTGCATTGCATCAAATCAATATGTATATTTAACGAGGAGAGACCATAGGCACATCTCACCCTCGGATGCTGCAGTTACATAAGCACTATTTCGTTATCCACAATCACCGACAGGTATTCTGCCTGAGTGCAAGCACAATGGCTCATCCTTACAATAGATGTTGCATGATCTCTGAGGTCAATTCGTCATACAGAGAGTGTGCTTTCGTTATGTCCTCTGGAGGATCAAACATTTACTCCATGGAACAAGACTAAATAGGGACTTAAGGTCATGTAGCTGTTTATAGAGCTCAAAGGTAGGACATAGTTAATCTTCCTATGTTAATTCAGTCCCTTCATTGAGATGTGCTCATAAATTGATGTGGACTCTGCGTTAGACCCCAGTTCCCAATGCGTGCAGGCGATGAACGAGAGGTGGTGGCGAACCATGCACATGATAACGTGCCGTGTTCCGCTGTAATTGCATTTTGTCTAAACACAAACAATATTTATGAACGTAGCAACGTTTTACGCACATTCCAAAGACATACGGATGGCTATTGTTATCAAGAAATGTAGTGGGTTCCTACTATGGCATTTGAATAAACAATACATGCTTGCTAGACATTGTCCAGTACATACATCACGTACACATGATCAGTGCTAATGGCACGATAATTCAGGTCATCAGCGGGTGTATGTGTATAATGCATTAAACATGGTGAGTTTACCTGAGCTGTTTTTCCCTTGCCTCGCTGTATGACAGATAGGCCAGCAATAAGCATAAAATAAATGAAATAAATTAAGAATGTGGAAGATAAAATAATATTGGACTGCAAAAATCGTAATATCCTCTGTATCTGTCAAAAAATTTTCTTCATACTTTTTCATATTACATTGTAACATTTAAAAGCTCCTTTTGGTAGACTAATGACTGTGATAAGACAATACTTTTTAAAGTAATAAGTTATATCCATCTATACCCTACAGCCGACATATTTTCCCAAATGCTTCCTTTGTTAAGATACCCGTATCTTAACCGTCACCTTCACTAGGTTTTAAAGCGTGGTTGATAATACATTCAAATATGGAGTTTCTATAGATTCACCATGTAACAAGTATCATCAGGCGTTCAACGTCGCGAGGAAGAGATGGGAGTGTGCTCGACACGGCTATCCCAAAAGAACAACTCTGACGAGCAACCGTCATGAATTGAGCCGTGAAAACCTACATCAGTACGTTATTGTTCTCCAAAAATGCTTTTATTAGTTTGAAAAAGGGAAGGCAGAGGGGCAAAGGGAAATTAATCTACGGGTGCAATGGGGGAAAGAAGCGAGGGGGCACCTAAAGGGTCCCCCAAGAACAACTAAAGTAGGGACAGCAGGATGGAGGGACCATGGCGTGCCAGTTGGATGTTATTTTTAACCAACCCAATCATGACACACTACATTATATACATTGATTATTCTTCAATATGAATTTTCCACGTTACTCAAAACATAACCTTGAAATTGTATCCTACTCAATGCAGTCAGTTATTAAACAGAGGCTGACAGGCACAAAGAGATAACGCCAAAAAGGGACAGCTATTAGATTCTCACTAAAAATACTGACATCTCTGCTTTTTTCACTGGGGGGGCGGGCGGTCGAGAGCTTACATAATACATTTACAGTGAAACGAGAACGCATTAGAAAACCATTCCAGTTCCCTCCATGGTGGCTGGCAGTGGTGTCGTTACTCACACCCCTCAAATTCCAAGGCCATGGGTTGAGCGTGGATTGGAGGATTGCGGTTACTCCTCCACGTCTCAGATTTAAACGAGTTAGATGCAGTCCACTTAACTATTTATATAAATCTGTGGTTTTGGGACAAAACTAAAAAAAAATAAACTTTAAGGATTTTCACAATATTTCTCAAGCGTATTCTCTTATGCTATCTGAACACATATTCACCAAAAGAAGGCAATGTGATTTTGACAGTGCAATAATATATTGAATAAAGTGAAGTGATTTCATCATGATGTGTTTAGCATTAATATTCAAAACATGACCCAACGCGAAAAGAGGAAAATTAGCATTTTCCTTTGGGGCTGGAGGTAAAAATATCCTTTAATAGCAGAATAATACTTGAGTTTAATCAGTTGTTGAAATATTACATTCAGTCAGGCTGGCCTTTTAAAGTACACTTAGTTTAATGTGAATGTACATGAATAAACAATTATTTTCAGCTAGCCTAAAAAAGTTTATGACGTTAGAAATCTCAGTGTGTAATTTTCCCCTCCAGAGAGATCATTAAAAACAGATGTGTATTTTACTTTTACATATATATCCTGACCTCATCTTACACATTTTCTACACGTCTAAGACGTATATTAATCGGAAGCTCTGAACTCCCAGTTGTGACATGAAAACAAAAAGGAGAGCATTTACTGCATGACGGCGCCACTTACTGGTGACATGCAGTCAGTGATTAGCATGAGACTCGTTGGGCTTCTTCTTTGCGATTCTTCGAAGCACGATGGTCAGCTTCTAGACATCGTTGTCTTTCAGCTCGGCCTTGAAGTGTTTGGTAGAATTCGCAGGCAATACCAAGTATTACCTGACAGGGATCGCGACGTGAACGCTTCTACCTTGACCCCCACTCGTTGGGCAGAAAGCCATAACGCAGGGCTTCTGAACCTTTTGCACCTCAAGGGCCCACTTGGGTATGGTCTACGCAGTCCAAATGATGGGTCACGACCCAACAGTTGAAAATGTCGGCCCTAAATCATGAGCAGATAGACCTATTAGCTTAAAATAGAAGAAAAAAGGAGAGTACATTCTTATCCTAAGTACAGAAGAACTGTTCCTTATGTAAGATTATTACGATCCAGTGTAAATGCAACTTGTCTAAGATCATAAGAAGTGGCAGAAACCTATGTTAAACCGTCTTCCAAATGTGTAAAAAAATCCATCCACGGAGAGAAGGGGAAGGTGTTGGGAGGGCCATAGGAGGGACAGCGGAGCATCTGAACTGACAAGTTGCACAGCGAGGAAAATAGAGAAGAGCAATGATCTCTACTGGACACTCCTGCAGTGACGCATACTAACCAACATGATGATGTACGGTTAGACAACACCATGACTGAGATGGCATGGTGACACCTTAACCTTCAACAGTGGATTAACAATCAGCTGAAAATTATGAAATAACTCAACATGTTCAGTAATAACATTGACGTAAAAATATATCATGTGCAAACTTTTGGGAAATAGAGTTTTTTCACAGTGCATGAAAACCATTCTTGGCATATAATTATGCTCAAACATATATTTACTTCTCTTCAGAACAAAAACTATATAGATTATAGTTCACATATATTCAAACAAGACAATCTATGCATATACAATGTTTAAATT
Organism: Geotria australis; assembly: GCA_036362915.1. Lineage (NCBI taxonomy): Eukaryota > Metazoa > Chordata > Hyperoartia > Petromyzontiformes > Geotriidae > Geotria > Geotria australis. Next base: position 2,053,643 of record JAZEWU010000016.1, read on the forward strand.
CATGTGTGATATACACAGATGTACAACACAGTGCATCATATATAGCCAGATAATATTTAATGTGCCATTTGTCAAAGCTATAATGTCTGCAAGTGTACAGGTACACACTAAATGTGAAAACAAGCACAAGACATCCTACTTTAAACTGGCAAACAAAATGTTTACGATGCATGTGCACAAACTCGTCATGTGGTGTGCAGTCTTGGCTAAAAAACTGTTCTGGCACTGGTTTTACTCTTAAAAAAAAAAATTTGTTTCAACCCCCATCGGGGAGATTGTACATTCTGACATAAGCAAGCATGCTGGGTGACAGCACCATACGTCATCCATACGTTTACAATCGCGAAAACAGCTGTTATTTTGAGGCGATTTCGATAACAGAGAACTTTACACATGGAGGTGCTCTTTCCCGCCTTCAAAATGGCCCTGCACAAACCAGAGCTTTACACTTCCAAACATGGTTGTTGTAACATCGGCACATAATGTTTGTGAAGGCCTTGGTTTTTGACAGTTTGGATGGCTGTATTCATTTTCACTGAATCAAATGCCTGGGTTACAAAATCCAGGAACTTGAACCAATAAGCAGATATAGTAAATTTACTTTCTGCTCCGATTTCTCATGTCCAAAGTAAAAATTGAAATTATTTATTAAATGCATGCACAATTGCATCTTTACACTAGAACAAGCTATTCATGGTCGTTTCTCCTGTAAAATTATTTGACGTATGTGCAAAGCTGGAAAACGTATGAAGTATATAGCATTGTTAAAAACAAATTTAAATCTCTCAGCCTGTGTTATCCAACGAGTTTAAATATTCTTTTATCATATTCAACGAGCTTAAATATACCATAGTGATCATTCAAGTCGTGATCTGTCAATAAAGCTATAATATAAGAAAATGAATTGCATGTGCAAAACTGTAGAATATAATGCAATCCGCCTTACCCATATTTCGGATGATGGGAATGTGACAGCACTTTTCTCGCCGCAGTTGTGTGTTGTTCGGCAAAGTACCTGAGATAACACAAACACTATTACAAAGTTGTATCGACATTTTGCGTTTCATTTACTCCAGGACATTAAATTAAATTTGGAATTTCAGCTTACCCATTTTAAAACCCTGGCTGAATAACATCAGAAACTGAACGTGAATACATGATTCGCTCGGGTACAAATGCATACAGATAATAACGACCAAGCAGGACCACCATGCCTTGCTTGGCAGGTGTCACGCTGCATGTCAATGACGCACATGAATGTATGTCTAACATCATCCGTCACAAAGAATTCTGGCAGCATGACACACTGATTAAATTATAAACAGCAAGTCCATAAGGGAAATCGTACATGAGCTGGCCATACAACAGCTTTAAAAGACGCTGTATAGTAATGGAATCCGATTCTTTCATATACAGGGTGAGGCATAAGTCACTTTATCGAGAATAATATGTTTTTTTATTTGGCTGCACTGATTTGGCAACAATGATTTTAATGCGCTGGATGCAGTAATGAGTTGACTAGCTTGCGGCTTAGTAAAAATTCCATTCTGTGCAACATTATTACTTTTTTCCCTGTTCCACAGGGCTGCACCCTGTATAGTACTTGCAAAAAAATGTGATATTCACGGGTTAAAATCATAACTGCGTTAATGTTCCTTTCCAGTCCAATTTTTAGTGAATAGGTGCAAATGTCTTCATGGTCAAAATGGATTGAATCAACAAGATGATGTGTTTGTTATGTCGAAGAAGTGCAATGTACTGATGTAGGTTTTCACGGCTCGATTCATGATGGTTGCTCTTCAGAGCTGTTCTTTCGGGATAGCTGTGTCGAGCAATCTCCCTCTCTCCCTCGCGACGTTTCGCGCCCCACATTGGAAGCATCAGAGACCAAGGCTTCTCTGGATAACAGCACTGACTAATGCAATACCCACCACTCCAAGTGCTTTCTCCATTCAGTTATGGTTTCCGTTGTAGCTGATTTGCAGGGGCTGTCTTCTACCAAGTTAATAATAATGATTACAACATTATACTTAGGTCTGCCTATTCCGCATATCTAATTTGTATGTTTAATAGTTCCACCTGCAAAGCATCTAGAGGGCCATAGTATTTTAACACTACTATAGGACTAAAAAGACGAGTGTCCTTATTCATATATACACAAGTTTCATAAGTTACTGCCATCTGCTGGAACATTCTTGTAATAGTCAATTGCACGAGTGTCAAGTCAATTGCACAATTGAGATCCCTTCACTTGAGATCCCTTCACTTGCATTGCTTGTTTAACATTTAGTGGCAGCAAACAGTCCAATATATATGTGTACTCAATAAAAATCATATTGCGTGAAATTAAAGCGGTCAAGTTAAGCCAAAGAGGACTGCTATTTTCAGTTGCACTTTCCACTAACATTTTGAAAAACAAGACGCACGATATTCAGCCCCATTTCGCAACAAGGTTCCCAGGAAATTCTTAGAACATATACACGCTCGTGCGACAAGAACAACGTTTACAAAACCATATTTTAGCAGACGAATCATTGAAACGATTTGAGACTGCGATGATTGTGAGCTCACAGCAGATTGAGGAGGCCCAGCATGCCCATGCCTCGGAAGTCGGTGCTTGGGTCGTCTCCCTGAAAGCCGATGTCCCCCCATTGCTTGGTGATTCGTGCCGTTAGTGTCACCTCCGGCATGAGCAGGGCCCACAGCTGCACAGGCACAAATGAGAGAGGCACAACAGATTGTACCACTGCTGCTCAACCCACTCGAATCACGCCACCGTTAATGTAAAAAAGTTGTTGACGAGACACATTGTTTTTCTCGATTTTCACCGTAACCTTTGGGCAATTGTCTAAGACTCGGTAAGATTTAGCAGTATTCCCTAGAGGTGGCTAGGAGCCACAGAGAAAACATGCTATAGTAATTCTGAGATTGAATCAAGGACATAAAACATAGAACTTCAGCAACCAAAGAATAAAATTGCAACCCCATTGAAGTTTTACTCTACAGAGAATCATGAACAGAGAATACATCATCAACTCACAATAAAGATATGTGAGAAATGGCATCCTAATCTGTTTGCAAATTACCTTCAAAAGGGCCTGTTCATGTGCTTTATTTTCCGAGTCATAGCGCTGCTTCCGAATCTCTTCCACCTCCTTAGTCAGCGCGTGGTACCCAGAGATCTGTAGCAGACAGGCCTGCAGTGCTGGTGCAAACCTGTAGCAAAGTTACATGCCAAAAGCACAGTACTATTTAATAGTCTTTTACTATACCTAACATCATCTAACACAACCTGTGTTTACAATTATAAAATTCTATTTTGCAGGAAACCACTTGTCTATTTTGTCACATTAGAGCTGCTTACTATTTAACGGTGAGAAACATTGAAAGGTATTTAAGTGCAGCAGTAATTAGTACGTAGGAAGTCATAAGGTTATAGTTTAGATAGTTTGTCGTGATGTACAAATATGGCAAAAGATTGACAAAATGCAAATGTGTGGGAGAATGGCTTTGAATGAGACGCACGTGGGATTCGTAGATGGGTTGATTTTTTTGACGTGCATTATCCCCTCTGCCGTTTTCTCCACTTCGGGTTCGCTGACCTTCACGGCCGAGGAAAGTACCTTGGAACAGAAGTACAAGTATGACAAAAAACATTCTCCACTGCTGAGGGCCTTAGACGCGCTAATCATACGCGTTCATCTCCAGTGGTTGTACGTGAGCGTGGTGTGTGAAGCAGGCCAATTATCCATCCATCCATCCATTTTCAGAAACCGCTTAATCCAATACAGGGTCGCGGTGAGCCGGAGCCTATCCCGGCAGACACAGGGCGCAAGGCAGGGGAACACCAAGGATGGGACGCCAGTCCATCGCAAGGCGCCTGGGGAAATTTAGTCAGTACGCCAATTAACCTGGCAGCATGTCTTTGGACGGTGGGAGGAAACCGGAGTGCCCGGCGAAAACCCACGCGGACACGGGGAGAACATGCAAACTCCACACAGAAAGGCACCCCGAGCCGAGATTCGAACCCGGGACCTTCTTGCTGTGAGGCGGAAGCGCTACCCACTACGCCACCGTGCCGCCCGCAGGCCAATTATAAGCAGGCCAATTATAAGTGTACATATTATTTCTGGACTGCTGTTGTAGTAATAGTTGTGGTAATCTTTATGCAATGCTTCGTGAAGATGACTATATGTAGAGTTATGTAGTGAAAACAAAGATAACATATTTCCCAAAATGTTGTTATAGCTTACCTCATTCTTAGAAGCAGTTAATGAATATTCTGCAAGAAACATAAAACAACGGTCAAAACCAAACTTAATGTGGTAGCCATATATGTTGTTCACACAGTGGTATTAATAGAGCGTGGGTATTGCAGAACCTAATGGGACCTGATGTACACTTGCTCAGCATAAAGCTGCCCTCTAAGTGACACCTCAATTTAATGATGAAAGTACTATATATTGACCCAAGTTAGCAAAATACTTCTACAGTGAATAACTATATACAGAGCATGGCTTGCGATGACGATGATGAGAGCTCTTGAGACACCCCGGTCCCCTTAAGCAACAGCATGCCCTATTGGCTGTTTGTACCTATTGCAAGGGCTCTCGTAGCCCCAGCCTTGTGCCGGTAGCAGATCCTCTGCAACTCACAGCGGCCACTCAGTTGGCGGAGAAACCACTTAATCCAGCCACGCAAGAAGCCCCCGTACAGGAACAGCCACATTCGCAACAGCATCTTGCCTGATGACAATAAAAACACGAGTCTGCAACCCACAGGTAAAAGGGAATATTAGTGGCATGCACAAATACAATTGAAATTGTGATCGCAAATGCAGTTAAATGCAACTGCATCTGAAAACAAACGCTGTGTTCGTATTGCGGCCCTCCAATCAACAGCATGGCTCCGCGTGGCTCCCAACCATATTACACTGAGAGAACGCATGGCCACACTGCTAGTCAGTGTGTTTGTAAGACATTTACTATATTTCATGTTGTCAAGTGTATTATTTCCGCAACGAGGCGCTGACGTTCCTTGCTGACATTCGAACTTTGCCCTGCACGGTATCCAAGCCGAAGCATGAACGATTGAGAAGAACTGGTTGCGAATCATAACATCCGCATCGCCGACAACATGAACGCGAGCCTCATTCAACCGGGTTTCATCACGGAGAGCCATGCTCGATCCTCTGCTGGATTAATGAGGCCCCCTCCCCCCGCAAGCCGCCACCACTGCCGAAGCAACTCGAAGCCGAGCTGAAAGACAACGATGTCCAGAAGCTGACCATCGTGCTTCGAAGAATCGCAAAGACCCCACACTAATAATTATAGCGTTTTAAATAACGCCTTTCACCCGAGGGTCACAAAGCGCTGCACAAGGGCCGCGAAGAGATGCGCGCGTTCGGATGTTCGAGCACCACCATTCTCAACCGGTCTCTCCTGCCTCCTCTGTGGTCGTATTGCCGCGCCTAGCTCCAATGTATTACCCAACTGTCATACCTCAGAACAACACCTCATCGCAAACGACACTCGGCCTCCTCAATGCACGTTCTGTAACTCGCAAATCATCACTCATTCATGACACAATTGACCAGTTCGACCTGGTACCAGCCCGATCACCCGATCACCCTCATGTCTCATATTGCCCCATCACAGTTTCCAGTTCACCACTTTCCTCGCCCATCCTGCAACCGTGGCGGTAGCCTAGCAGTAATCTTCCGATCATCACTCTCGGTTCACATTACATCCTTGCCTGTTTCGCCTACTACATTTGAACTCGCACATGTCAACCT
>JAZEWU010000016.1:2065100-2083775 GCA_036362915.1 Geotria australis
CTAAGCAGGGCTCCGCGCCTCCGAATCAACGGGTGCAACGCGCCCGGAGAAAATGCGCGCGTTACGAAAGTAGATCATCATTATTATTATTAAACGTGCCACCTCATTCACTGCTGGTTGTGTTTTCCCGCCAGGCATCGACACCATGGGGCCTCTGCTGGCCGCCCCGGGCCTCCTGGAGCTGGTGTGGGCCGTCATCGGCCTGGGCTTCGTCGCCGCGTTTGCCGTGCACGTGTGTGTGCGGGAGCCGCCGGCGCTCGTCGAGGATTTGATCCGCTACGGCAAGGCCAAGGCCAGCCAGCGTGCCGCCTGGATGCGCGCCCTCGACGTGCCCAAGCGGTGCGGGCAGGGGTGGAGCAAGCAGCGATTTTTAAAAGTGTGGGGGTTCTAGTGGTGGGACATGAGCAACCACAACCCCCCCGGCCTTCGGCCCGCACGTACCGTACTTCAACTGTTTACTCTTCCCGCCCTGGCCTAGTGGGTTGGTCAAATGGCTGTGATTGGCTGGATGGCCGTTCAATCAATCTAACTTGACCAATAGGTTTTCATGTGTTGGGAACTCGGTTTCGTTTCATCAGACTTACCCATAGATATGAGACTACCACAGGATAAAGTGGGGGGGATGGAATCAGACGCGGCTGCGACGCGTCTGGGTGCGGGCGACGTCGCACAGCGCCTGTCCGTTCACTCCTCGTCCATCCGTTTACTGTAATGCGGCGGTTCCCAAACTTTCTCGCTTTGCGGTGCCCTTAAGTGTATCAGGATTTGTTTCCACGGTGCCCCCCAAAGTCAGAAAATATATGGCGTATGTCGAAAATTTGTAATATTCCGCGGCGCCCCTGTGAGCTAACTGCAGCGGCCCCGGAGCGCCACGGCGCACACTTTGGGAACCACTGCTGTAATGTGTTCATTCATTGGTTTCCCCGATGATGAGTGAACAAAACACCTTTTGTTCACCTCGTGGCTCACTCTGATGAATTCAATTCGGATGCGATAGGTCCGCCATTCTCAACCGGTGGTTTGCTAGGTGGTTCTCGGGACCCATCAGTGGGGCTGCGAGAATCACCGAGTGGCCCAATGATGGGACAGCATTCCCAAGTGAGCCAAGTGGGCCTTGAGGTGCAAAAGATTTGCAACGATTGTGCTTTGAGGTTAATTTCAGCCAGCTCTCAGGAGCTGCTCTTTAGCGATAGCCGTGTTGAGCATTCCTCCGCTCGTTCGCGACATTTCACCTTCCACGTTGGAGCCACTGTCAGGCTAAACCTCCATAAACACACTAATGCTGCTTGCATTGTGTTGTGCGCCAGATGGTTCACGCACTTCTACGTGGTGGCCGTGGCCTCGCACATGACGATCTTCTCGCTGACTCTCCGTGCGCTGCTGCTGGGCTCCCCCTTCCCTGGCTGGCTCCAGTCTCTCCTGGTTGCCGTCGGCAGCCCCACAAACAATTTCCCCCATGGTGAGCAACAACAACAACAATAACAATCGCCGTTCTCCACTAAGTGGCGGTGGCGTCTCCACGGCGCCTGTGCCAGGCCAGGTGCACTTTGAGGCCATCCGGCCGTAAAATTCTGCTCCAATCCCCCCACCATTGGGGGGGCGACTGGCCAACCTAGGTCAACCGGCCATTTAAACCGGCAACAACAACACGTGTCCTGCAGTGATTAGGTGCGATCGTGTGTGTGCGCGTTTGTTGCAGGCACGGAGCTGTCAGTGGTGCTCGCCCAAGCCCTCATGGTCCTGCAGGTCGTGAGGCGTCTGGCCGAGTGCCTGTGCGTCAACGTCTATTCCAGCGCAATAATGCACGCAGTCCAGTACGGATTCGGAATGGTCTACTATGTGATGATCGCCGTCACTTTGTTGTGTGAAGGCCCAAGCGTCGGAGGAAAAGGTAGCAAACCGTTTTGGTCATGACAAAATACTGCAGCGTTTTTAATACTCACAGGATGCCTACACTTAATTTATTTGCGGCACAAATTAATTGTCTGCAGTGTTGTGTGAATCTTCATATAAGTGTTTAAAATGACACTTAATGAGGCGGAGCTAAATGACAAATACACTTTTTACAATTTGGTAAATGGTTTCACTTGCACACTAGACTTCGCCTTTCCAGCAGCAGCTCTCAAGTCCGGGCTATTATTTTAGCAGAGGACGAGAGATGAGATGTACTATTTTGTACCTACCTTATAAAGAACTCCCATCAATGCTGTACTGCCCACACTGTGCTGTCAGAGCTGGGTGCCTGGCAGCTGCTGGCGCAGTGGAGATGGCACCACGTGGCCGGCTCCGTCATGTTCGCGTGGGCCACGCTGCACCACCATCGCAGCCACAAGATCTTGGCCAACCTGCGCAAGGACAAATCCGGTATAACTTCCTGAACTGCAACAGCAAGCATTCCTTTTGGAAATGACGCCCGTTATTTACCCAGGAAAGATGACCTGTCGAGGCGCATTTTTTCCAGAAAATCCTACTTTTAAATACAAAAATTTTCCCCTGTACGTAATCATATTTAAAATTTTCTACACATCATGTTCTTACAACCCCTTGTGTATTAAATACACCTCCATATTGCTCTCTACGCCCCAATTCCAATCCTATTATCTGCTATACGGGGCTCAAGGTAGAAGCGTTTACGTCGCAATCCCTATCAAGTAATACTTGGTATTACCTGCAAATTCTACCAAACACTTCGAAGCCGAGCTGAAAGACAACGATATCCAGAAGCTCAACGGATGCCAGAAGCCCCTCAGTCTGGAGCAAGAACAGAGGCAAATGCCCGCCTTTAAGGCCAGCACTGACTATTATATCTCTAAATGTTGAAGGGCCGTCTGCAACTAAAGAAGAACTTGTTGCAATGGGAAACTGTCATATAATCATCACGCTTCGAAGAATCCAATCGAATTCGAAAATCTGCTATACAGCACTGTATGAAATTGTCTTCAGACATCCCGAATCCAAACTAATTTGCGCCGACGCTGCACGAGTCCGCGCGTGAGTAACGGTGTTGGTTCGCAGGACGCGTGGCGCACACGCGGTACATGGTTCCACGCGGAGACTGGTTCGAGCTCGTCTCGTGCCCCCACTACCTGTCCGAGATCCTGGTGTACGCGGCGGTGGCGGTGGTGCTGGGCGGCGCGCATCGCACGTGGTGGGTGGTGCTCTTCTACCTCGTCGTCAGCCAGTGCCTGGCGGGCCTCCTCATGCACGAGGCGTACCGCAGCCGATTCCCAGACTACCCGCAGCACCGCCGGGCCATCCTGCCCTACCTCTTCTAATAGCCGACTGGCACACACATCTTCTAAACCGATGTTTTTTTTACTTCAACTCCACACAGTACAACTTCGTGTGGTAAATCTCAAGAGACTCGCTCGGTGAGGGAGTAATTGCGTACTGAATACAAAATACAGAAACAATGCAATACTGATAATACTGTATACATGCACAAACGAAAATTAACAAACTTGAAAAGTGAAACTGATCTTGAGACGACTGTCGTTTTTGTCCATTACAGTCATTCTTCGTTTTAAGGGATGCTTTCCTGGGAAGTGCTACTTAACTCGAAATTACTTAAATCAAATTATAATTTTTAGGGCGGCACGGTGGCGTAGTGGGTAGCGCTTCCGCCTCACAGCAAGAAGGTCCCGGGTTCGAATCTCGGCTCGGGGTGCCTTTCTGTGTGGAGTTTGCATGTTCTCCCCGTGTCCGCGTGGGTTTTCGCCGGGCGCTCCGGTTTCCTCCCACAGTCCAAAAACATGCATAGGCTAATTGGCCTGCGGACTAAATTGCCCCCGGTGCCCTGTGATGGACTGGCGTGCCGTCCTTGGTATAGCCATGCCTTGCGCCCTATGTCTGCCGGGATAGGCTCCGGCTCACCGCGACCCTGTACAGGATTAAGCGGTTTCTGAAAATGAATGAATGAAAAAAAAATTATAATTTCCCATAGATGATGTTAAAATCAGGGGTTGCATTACCGGCTGACATGTTTGGCGAAATAAAAATCGTGACAATGTCTTTAAGCATGAAACATTGCATATGTTTATAAGTTAACATACATTTAAACTAATAATACATTCAAACCATGCGATAAAACGTGCCTGAGATGGTTGAAGAGCTTGCTGATCAAAGCTTGTTTCTTGGATACCGGTCTTTCCATATTTTCGAAAGCTACACATCTGCTATGAGTTATTTTAGTTGTAGTTAATGGTACTGCACAGTTATATGGATACGTGGAGACACACAAAGATAGTGAGACAGAGACACGGAGATGCAGTCTGACGCACCGAGACTCAAACATATGGAGACAAACAAACGCGTGTGGGGAGGGACGCGGATACAACAACAACCACCATTCACCACTAAGTGGTGGTGATGTCACCACGGCACTTGTGCCAGGCAATATGCACTTTAGCAGGAGGTAATGGGACAGACCCAAATGTCATGGGTTGCCTAAATTAGATGACTGGCAGATGCACTACCTGTGCTCCCTACTGTGCCAACTTGCTGCATTTTAGCCGCCCGGCACTCCACGCGTTGTGGTGAGCATCGCTCCTCCACCTGCCGCTGTTGGAACGCAATTGACACGTGCAAAGAGAGACACAGAGACACCAAAGATAATCTACAGAAACTATTAACAGCAGGTGTTTACCAGATTACGTGTTCATGTGGCAAATGCTATGTTGGTCAAACAGCAATAAGGATTAGCAAAAAGCTAAAAACACCAAAAGAATATTAAATAATCTCAAACAACTGTTTGCAGTTTCAGAACATGCCTGCCAGCATGGATGTTCGACTGATTTTGGTAGTTTTGATTATTTGTGTAATACGAATTGAGGGAAAGAAACATAATTTCAACCATTTTTACTGATATAGGCTGGCTAAGCGCTGCCTGGAAATGTATTATTAAGTAATAACTGCAATAGAATAAGTAATATACTGTTCAATATATGATCGCAGCATATTGATTAATTGTTACTAACCTAACCTGTAACGGATATTTTTACATTTTATATAGATACATTAACCCCCCGGGTCCTTCTCACATTGAGGTGACATACAACATTTAGTGTCTGGGTCATTCCCAAGGTTGGGTGAAAGGAAACACCCCCAGTGTTGTACATGCATTAAGCATAATTGGTCAAAGAAAGTCTGATATCAGCTGACAGCGTGACTGAAAATATATTTAATCGTCACTGTTGGTACGTGATCCATGTCAAAAAACACTGTCCTTTTCTCTTAAACAGTTCTCACTTGGTTGAATAATGTTGAACTGATAAGAACTTGTGTTTGATCTTAAATGCCTTCCAATGCAAACTGTACCGTTTCTGTACCGTTTTTTTTAAACAGACGACTATTTTATCACAAAGCAACCATTCACTCTGGGTGGAATTGTGCAATTGTGCGATTCTTCCCTCAACATGTTTTCTATTTGCTGCCTCATTAAGTGTCCACATTGTTAAAGTGCCATGAAGCGATGGGCAGGTTATCGTGCTATACGTAATTACGCACATTCTGTAGCCTGTCTGTGACGATTCATCATCCAACTCCCGCATTTAAGGTCTTATTGCGTCCGCTTGCAAACCAGAATCTGGTCTTTTTCTCTGGAAACCATGGGGCACGTCACATTGTAATGAGATTTTCAACATGATTTATTTTTTTACAAATTTGCGTATAAAGAACAAGCATGTGTCCAGTCATGTGGTGTGCTTCGTTATGAAATAAGTGTGTTTTAATTATAATGACCCAGTACCACGTATTCTATTGTTGATTCAGAGCATCTAATCAAAGTGTCGGCTTGCTCAGTTCAGCATAGGCGTGATGCTTCTGTCTCTATTCCATGACCACTGCTGCCTTGCCACAAAGTGGTTCTCATTTTACAGATCCCATTAAATGATTTGGCTCCCCAACCTACATATGAAGTCGCAACCTTATGATTGCAATTCAATATATTGTCATTAACGCCACCCAACCAGACAAGAGGAGTTAATTGTAAACATATGCATCCATGGATAATGGATTTCCACAAGTGATTCAACATGTCATATACTGGACACAATGTGTGGTGTGTTTTCTGGAGAGCCTGCTATGACAAATGCAGAACTGCAGTGTCGACGACCGCATCCACTTCACATTTGTTAATGTTTGAGTTAAAGGCAAATGTATGTTAAATTGATATGGATATAAATACTGTGAGCGGCATGGAACAAGCATTATTATGCCTCTCTTATCCAATGAATGGTTGCAATTTGAGGTAATGATTCGACTTAAGAATCAAGGTATGCATTCTGTTTTGTGTGTACGATTTCATTTGTACTGAGTATTGTCTACGCTGTACTGTTTATTTCGTTTGTACGGTGCCATTGCATGGCTTAGTCTGTAGTTTCTCCAATTCATACGTTTGCATCGAAATAAATGTATGAATTCTCACGAGAATGATTTGACACATGCATGAATCACGAACGTCAGAATTTCATTATTTAAATAGGATATTGACAGTTTGAACGAGTGAGTTCATTCTGGGCCTGAAGCATTATAGCACGAGGCTGCATCTGGCATCACGTCGATAGGCTTCTCTCGCCCAACACCAGAGGCACTCGGTGATGCTGCGTGAAGTATTTTTCTGATATGTTGACGTTCACACATTTAGCCCAAAGGGCTAAGCTAGGCCAGTCTCAGTGAAACTCTGCAGTGCTGAGAACACAAATAAGCTTCAGTTGCAAACACGGTTAGATTTCTTGCAGTCAAATCTAGAGGCTGCCCAGATGTGATCCCAGACCCTCTACAGTGCTGGCTCAGTACTCTGCCGCGGCCCTGAATTTCCTGAGCCACCCAAACCACGGCTAGAAAAGTGCTCTCATATAATATATGTTGTTCATTGACATACTTAGCAATGAGCCCAGCTCATCGTTCATCAATGTCCTACCCATTGTTTTGGTGACATTTGTTTCCCCACTATATCCCCGATTGAGACAAAGCTGAGCCAGCCCAGTGCCCCTATACCTGAACTTTCCAAGCAGCCACTAAGAGAGTGACACCTGTCTTGTGCTGCCGTTTCCCTCGTGCCAAAGCCACGCAAAGCGTTCATTAATACAGCGTACTCTTATTACGCTACCAAAGCGTAAAATCACGTGGAGAATAAATTACATGCAGTGTATTATCCTCGGCCGTGGAGGTTCTTACAGCAACACAGGCCACGCCTGTATTGTTTAATGGCCTGAGGTATAATCAAGACTATAAATAGTAAATATTGATCATGACTTTTTTCCATTTTGACCATTATTGCAGATAGACCAACACTGTGCCAGCGTGACATAGCACGTTTGGTGAGGCTATCACAATGCTGTGAATCTCCACAGTATTCTTCACAAACATGATGATATCTAAACAGTCATAATACTCGCATAAATCCCTGTCAAGGTCAAGAGGTCACAACAGAAAATGGCTTTGATGCCATGGCACCTCGTCACTGCCGGCTCCCTTTATAAATACAGTCCAAACATAGGAGTCTCGTCTTCCCATTGGACATTGGCTCCAATAGTATATACATCTAAAATCAAGAGGCACACATTCACACGTATGGCTCAGCTGTGCTTATAAGAGGCAATTATCTTTACATTCCTGGTATGTTGATTGTACCACGAAATATTGCTAAATATCACGTTAATCAATTACAGTATTCTCGTAAAAAATGCATTTCCTCATCAATGCGGTAGTAGAATAAGCAATGCGCCACTGTGGATCCCTGAACTATCAGAAGGTCCACACATCGACCCTATGTGAGGTGCAACACATAAGCACCTTTGGCTCTCTGGCTGACAGTCTCAGATAGTCTACAACCACGATGAACACCGTCTCTGCTGCTGAGAGATGACCACCCCCGACACTGCTTGGTCTCTAAGGAGCAGCGTGTAAGTGTGTAATTGCTAGTTAAGGGCTCGTGTGTCTCGGCGCAGTGCACGGAGGTTGTGGTGGACAGCGTCACGAGGATGATACCAGCTCCCCCGTGGGGACGAACACCACAGCCTGGTCAGACCATCGACGAGTACATCAATAATAGAGATGGGATTGAAGATTGCACGCATTTTCATCGTCCACTTCGCCATCGGCATATCGTCCTAACAGCACATTGGGAGGGCTACTTAATCGTCCGTGTTGTGGTACGGTAGGTGGTTCTGTCCGTTCCATCGATTTGCAGTGTCTGCAAATTGCGCCGCATCGAGGCCTAAACCGACTCAACCGAGGGCTTTTCTGGTCAGTAAACCCCGTGTGGTTTCACTCGTGAGCAAGCGGGTTCGTCGTTCCGGCTTGTGGCTTTCCCCACGCGGCCAGGGGTTTGCGTCTGAGCGCACGGCTGCGGTTCCCGTTTGTGAGCCGGCGACAGGTGGCGGATTTCCGCCGGTGGCTGCTGCTCCGGTCAGCGTTGGTCCGTCTCGCAAGCGACCGGCGCCAGGTCAAAAGGGCGCCGACACGACTAGTCGGCGCTGCTGTACATCGGGTTCTCCCACGACTGCTTGGCGAGCATCATCCCGCGCTTCAGCTGCTCGAACGTCACGAACATGACGATGTTCCAGGAGCCGAGGCGCAAGAAGGACGGGATGAAGCTGCGGGAGGAGGCCAGGGCAAAGACGCATGGTGCGGGTTTAATAATAGACATTAATACCAAGGCACTTGATGTAGGATGTCACGGCTCGATTCACGATGGTTGCTAACTCACCACTTGCTTCAAAGATACGGCTTACTTGTAGAGTGCGTGCACGGTACTGAAATTCACGTTTGAAGAAAGGCTCATTCAAAGATGCTCTCAATGTCATTCAGAATAGAAACATGACTGCATTGCTCACGTCCCTCGTAACTGTGAGGGCACTCAGGCGCGTTGGCGAGACACAGGAGGCAAGTGGGTCGCTCGCAAACACTCACCCTTTGTAGAAGGCCCGCGGGCCCTCCATGGAGATCATGCAGAACGCGCAGTTCATGGCGCTGCGGTACTGCCCGGGCTTGGAGTTCATGTATCGCGTCTTCACCACGTCCACAGGGGACGCCACCACCGTGGCACAGAAGCCGGCGCCAAACGCAGCCACCAGGTGGCACGGCAGGTTGTCTGCGGGGCGCGAGGTTGGCGTTCGCATTTTAGCGGCGATTTAAACATATTTTTGTTGCGTACAATTTACAACGCGTGGCACAGAGATTTCCCCTCGATGTCGAAGGTATTCGTCCTGATGGGACAACGATTGTGAGGCGCGAGGAAACCGCGGTCAGCTGACGGCCAACCCGCCAGACACTGCGTCCTTATGTATCGTGATGTTATCGGCCATCTAATTACGGACTGTTCTTTAGTTGTGGGAGGAAACCGGAGGACCCGGAGGAAACCCACGCATAGCAGGGGGGAGAACACACAAACCCCCAGAGAGAAAGGCACCCGAGGTGAGAATCAAACCGCCCGTCTGGTTGCCGCTGCGCGTGTTACGCACCCGTGAGCAGCCGATGCTTGAGGAGCGTCTCCTTGATGATGTCGTACGTGACCAGCTCGCCGCAGTTCACGATGGCGTTACGCGTGATGTTGGGCAGGGTCCCTGTCACAGCCGCGGGGACCGGTCCGTTAGAGGGGGTCGCCGCTGCGTGAGACCTTACTGGACGCTTTGTAAAAGGTGTCTATTTAGTGTTTTAAGATCTTCACACTTCTTTCATTGTAAGAACGGGTAAAAACCTTGTACATGTATAACATTTTTGGTTACATCATTTGTGTCCTTGCAAAAATGTGCCCACAGATCTATGACACCTGCTTAAAACATGGTTTTAAACATCCCGTGACATAGCTGACAGCTGCAGACTGTTTGGTATTGGTGTCAAAAATACATATCGAACTTTGACCAATGACATCCATCAAATCACTCGAAATAACCCGTATTCTTGCATGTATCATGAATACTAATGTCCATTTATCCATCAATTGTCAGAAACCGCTTAATCCTGTAAAGGGTCGCGGTGAGCCGGCGCCTAGCCCGGCAGACACAGGGCCGGCAACGAATGCAAACAAACATCTCACCTTTCCAAAGGCCGCGGACGCCCTCCTCGCGGCCGATGGTGCGGTAGGCCATGAAGGCGCTCGAGTAGCGGCGCGGCGCGCCCAGCTCGCTGCGCTGGGCCTGGAATCGAACCTTGACCACGTCCGTGGGCTGCGCGATGGCCACCGCCAAGCCGCCCGTCGTGCATCCCGCCAGGATCTTCGTCATCATGCCGGCCTCTGCAGCGCAGCGCGGGCGGGACAGCCTCGGTTACAGCTCCGGATAAAGGTCAAGAGTTGATTGCAGCCGGTCTCAGTGATCCTCTCTACGCCTCACTTACCCGCCCTTTATTCTGCCGGATCCTCTTAACTGTTGCGGAATTGATGCCCGTCCTCTAAATGGTTAATTTGCTATTTTCATGTTTTTATTTATCATTGTTAATTCGCGTGTTTGTTGTGTCAATGCAAGAATCCCGTCTAAGAGCTTGCG
This sequence comes from Geotria australis, assembly GCA_036362915.1. NCBI lineage: Eukaryota > Metazoa > Chordata > Hyperoartia > Petromyzontiformes > Geotriidae > Geotria > Geotria australis. The sequence continues at coordinate 2,075,588 of JAZEWU010000016.1, forward strand.
AGCTCACTGGGATTTTTTCTGCTGTCATAATAAACATCGATCCATCTCGCGGGTCCGCTCTTCAGTCACCCGTTATCCGGACGTGCTCTCGCCAGTGAGCTCCGCCTGTCGGCCACAAAGGGGATCGCTGGGTCACGAAGCTAAATTCCCAGGCACCGCAAACTCTAAGTTTGACTGGACAGCGGCGAATTAATGGGATAATGTGGTAGAGGAGGACTTGGAGATGACTGGGGAGACAAAGACGGCCGGGTCTGGCTCCCGCTACACCACCTCGCGTGCGCCATGCCGACCACAGCCGTCGCCTGAAGGTAGAAGCGTTCACGTCGCGATCCCTGTCAAGTCATACTTGGTATTACCTGCACATTCTACCAAACACTTCGAAGCCAAGGAGCTGAATGACAACGATGTCCAGAAGCTCAACAGATGCCGGAAGCCCCTCAGTCCGGAGCAAGAAGGGAGGCCAATTCCCGTCTTTAAGGTCAGCATAATTATATCTCTAAATGTTGAAGGGCTGTCTGCAACTAAAGAAGAACTTGTTGCAATGGGAAACTTGTCATATAACCATCACGCTTCGAAGAATCGAATTCGAACGGGGGATGTGTGTGTGTGAGCAGCGCGGCCACTCACGGTCTCCCCCTCTCGTGTAGAAGTCCTTCACGGCGTCGTAGAGGCCGATGCGGATGGAGGCGAAGCACATCTGTCGCTGCAGGCCGGCCACCAGGCCGTTGTAGAGGCTGCGCGGGCCCTCGGTGCGAACCATGGTGGCGATGGTGCCCACGAGGCCCCTCTGCCGCGCCGCGCCCGGCACCACCGCGGTGCCGCACGGCGTCTCCCCCTGGATCTGCGCGGGTGACCGAAACGGGCGCTCTTAGCTCTCTCTCGTTCTCTGCCCGCCGAGAAACTTTCACGGAGCCTCAACCCGCTCCGGAGCTCTATATTTATGACGCGCGGCACACGTTCATTCGATTTCGAAAGTCCATCCGTCCGTTTTCTAAGCCGCTTGTCCTGGTGAGGGTCGCGGTGGCAGCAGTCCAAGGAGGGTGGACCAGGCCATCCCTTTCCTCAATTTCGCAGGTATTCATTAAAAAGAGAGAACGACTCAGAGGCGCGAGGAAACAGCAGAGAGGCGGAGGAGGCTGCGCGCCACTGATTCAGCACCTTGCAAGCAGGGGTTGGTGGCGCGCTGGGCTGTGGCGTGGCGTGGAAATGGCAACACGCGAAATGGGCTGTTAAACTGTCTGCGTAAATTGCCTCACTGCGCGGTGGGTTGTCTCCGGGAACACCGGTTTTGTCCCAAGTACAAAACAATAATTAGAGGAACGTCGCAAACATTCCAATGTGGGACCCTCAGCGGGCCTACATCCAACGGGGGTAGCCTGCGCAAAGACGTGATTGTTTCGTTATCTATCGGTATTATTTGTCTGCGGAACTAATGCTGCTGTTTCAGTTCAACTAAATGTTTGATTTGAAACGCAGAAAATACCACATAGCCAGTTACCCAGCTAATTTCGGTAGCAACAGCCGGTAACCATAGAGTTGTTGTTGGGGTGGAGAGGAGCCCAGAAAGCAGCCAGCCAGGAAACTCGAGGCATACATTATTTTTTAAGAGTAGCACGATTTTAAAAGAAGTTGTTTGGCACAAAAGCTGTAAATGACTAAAAAAAATCTACAAAATATCCTGGCATTGGTCGGTCTGTCACGCTGGACATTTTACACAGTTGAGTAGCACAGCTCGGTGGCTGCTGCCCTTCACGGTTCCTCTGTGAGCCACGGAGTTGTTGCGACGCGTGTGCTGCTCCCCAGTGTGCCGAGCGCGTGAGACACACAACAACTGTTTGGACAGAAACGCATTCAACAGGGTCCCACATCCTCTCACCAATAGCGTCTGATGATGCGGCAGTGTTTGTTAAACGAGCCTGGCTGCTGATGAGACCCGGCAGGCGTGGGATGGAGCTCCACTGCCTCCACCACACTGCTCCGTGGGAACGAACAACGCGACGCGCGTGCCACAGGGCCGCCCTACCTGGAGGCGAACTTTGGCTGTGTCCAGAGGGAAGGTGATCATATCGGCGATGCAGGCTGCCGTGCCAGCACTCAGGAACTTCACTCCCAGGGTGGGCTGCGCATCGCTGGGCTTGAATCCAACCATCTTGAGACCGGCGGTGAGCGGCGAAGATCCCAATAAGAGCGAGGAGCCGAGTGACCGTGGAGCCTGTGGACGGTGAAGCCACCGCACGAGGCGAACCGGTTAGGGGGCGAACCCGCAGTGCGGACTACAGACTCACAGAGGCAGGACGATCCTATTCTGTGGATTATCGAACGCACTTTGTCCCGCTATGTGGTAATGGAAAAGTTCGGCATGCGTCTTGTAACCTGGCAGAGCACAACACAAAGACAAAGATCCCCCGTATAGCCTTAACAGACTGTAGGGGCAAGTGCCGTTAGCGAGCACCTATGAAGGTCGACACGGCACACGAGGGGTTGGGTGACCAGCACCACGCCCGGCCGCCTTTGTCTCCCTAGTGGCGATGTCTATACACCGCATCAGGTACTCATTTAAGGTTGAGTCGACCTAGGGGACGCCCCGGACCGGTTCGGAATTTCGTCACCGGTGTCGGCCGTGAGCGGGTATTGAACTCAGGTGGTCGGGTTCATAGCGCTGACACACACAGCATTCACAAATCACTCACAACACACGATCGCTCACCCTACACGTCCCTCACGCATACACTAGCGTACTCAAACGCCACCGCTCGCCACTAAGCGGCGGTGACATCACCACCGGTGCTTGTACCAAGCTGGGTTCACCTCGACACCGGGTGAAGTGTCGGGAAGCCTCGCCGACAGACGACAGGCAGACGGACCCCCAGCTGTCACGGTTCGACTGACGGGGACGACAGGCCGATGCGCCAGACACACACACACACACTGACTCACTCACCTGTTGCTGTCAGCTGTGCAGGTGTGTGTGTGAGCGTGTGTGGCGGCGCGGGATCTTCGTGCAGCAGGGGGCGCGCTGTTTGTGGGGCTGCACTCCAGCAACTGCTGCCGGCGCTGTGCGAGCGACGTGGGTGGCAGCATCCTCGGCGCAACCCGCGTTATAAGCGCTCCGGAGCCAATCAGCTGGGCGGCTTCGCTGGCGCCGGGGTCAGGCGAGTGGACACGCCACGCGTGGCATCAACGCGCGGCTCTCTGAGCCTCGTCGAGGCGTCAAGGGGATCGAGGTGGAAGCGTTCACGTCGCGATCCATGTCAAGTAATACTTGGCGTTACCTGCGAATTCTAGCAAACACTTCGAAGCCGGAGGAGCTGAAAGACAACAATGTCCAGAAGCTCAGCAGATGCCAGAAGGGCCCTCAGTCTGAAGCAAGAACAGTTGCCAATGCCCGCCTTTAAGGCCAGCACTGACTTGTATCTCTGGGCGTTGAAGGGCTGTCTGCAACTAAAGAAGAACTTGTTGAAATGGGAAACTGTCATATAACCATCACGCTTCGAAGAATCGAATCGAATTCGAATCGAGGTGTCTGCGAGCTGTGCTCCTCTCTCTCTGTGCTCCTCGGGAGAGGCTTAGGAGGAAGGGAGAGTTAATTGCCCCCCGGTGCCCTGTGATTGACTGGCGTCCTATCCTGGGTATAGCCCCGCGTTGCGCCCTGTGTCTACCGGGATAGGCTCCGGCTCGCCGCAACCCCGTGCAGGATGATGCGGTTTCTGACAATGGATGGATGGATGGAGAGGCAGCCTTTTTGATGGTTGCTCTTCAGAGCTGTGCTTTCGGGATAGCCGTGTCACTGAGCGATCTCCCTCTATCCCTTGTGACGTTTCGCCTCCCACTTTGGAAGCATCATCAGGCGCCTGATGATGCTTCGACACGGTTATCCCGGAAGAACAGCTCTGAAGAGCAACCATCATGAATCAAGCCGTGAAAACCTACATCAGTACAGGCAGCCTTTTGTCACTCAGTTTATATTGACGCTGGAAGGAACCGTTGAGCTACGTGGCTCTTTTTAACAGTTGTCCAGCGGGGAGGGGTAACCAAGTTACAACGTCTCCGGTCACCCGGGGCAATTTAGTCAGGGCGATTGACCTAAGCAGCATGTCGTTGGACTGGGGGAGGCAACCCGAGTACATGTCGAAAACCCATGCAGACACAGGGAACTCCACACAGAAAGGCACCCGAGCCGGGATTCGAACCTGGGTGTTCTTGCTATGCGACGGCAGCGTTACTCACCGCGCCACCGTGCAGCCCCTCTTTTTCAAGGTAATGATGGTGCGATTTCATAAAACGTCTCTTCAATTGAGCACATCTCCCTATAAGGGATTAACACTCCAACTGTAGCTTCAGGACTTTTACGCAATACCTTGTCCTCTTATCTGTCGACGCGTTCTCAGCTCACGAACGGCAAAGTTCACTCCAAACAATGGGCTCGGGTATCAGGTGTCGGCCGTGCTAGGGTGCATCATCGACACGCATCGCATACCCTGCAGCGAGTCCCACAACTGCGGTGCGACCTATCAGCACGTCTTCAGCGATAGTGCATTCTGTACCTGACAGTCCGCCTGCACTCATAATAATATTAATATTCTACTTTTGTAACGCGCGCATTTTCTGCGGGCGCGTTGCACCCGTTGATTCGGAGGCGCGGAGCCCGGCTCAGTCGGTTTGTTGTGAGTCGGTGAAGAGTTTTTTTAAGGCTGTGGGGGACTGTGTTTGACGCAATAGGTGTGGCAGGCTGTTCCAGGTTGTTGGGTGCGGCGACCGAGAATCGGCGTTTCGCGAAGGCTGTACGTGAACGCGGTGTGTGGAGTAGGTGCTGTGATGAGCTGCGCAGAGTACGGGATTGTGTTGATGCGAGTGGCCGGAGTAGTGATGCGAGGTATTCAGGGTGTCCTGTGTGGACAACCATCCATCCGTACAATTTCTAATCCGCTTGTCCTGGTGGGGGTCGCGCCGGCAGCAGTCCAGGGAGGGTGGACCAGGCATCCCTTTCCTCAGCAACAGATTCCAGCTCTTCCTGTGGCATTCCCAGGTGTTCCCTGGTTAGCCGAGAGATATAATCCCTCCAGTGTCCTAGGTCGGCCTCTAGGTCTCCGCCCAGTGGGCTGAAAATGTATCTGCAATTAACTGCGAACTACTGGGTACTCGAAAAGCCAAATGAATTACAAATATCATGCCTTGCACTTGTAGCTTATAAACTACTGCAGTTATTCAAGCTCTCACAAATGAAGGTCTTAATAAATACGTAACAAAATTAAAACATCATGACTAGTGGTAATGTATAATGTAATATGCATATTCAAATCGGTGTCACACTTAAATGAGTGGGGATTGGTGGCCACCTGTATTGGCAGGTCTAAGGGCCGCAACATCAGTCGTGGAAATTCCACATTCCTCTAGCAGAGGCCGCATTATGGTTTGTTTGTCGGCAAAGGCATCAAAACACGAAATGAAATATTGTTTGCTGTCGATGACATCATTCACGAGTTTTTACAAAGATGTTCCCATCTATTATTGTCATAAAAATAAACTGTTTAAAATTCATAAAGCTGGGTGGAGTACAAACAAGGTGACGAAGGTATTTTCATCTCAGAAACATAGCCAGACTGCACAACATCTGTCACTTGCTGACGCTGAGAAGCTAATTCACATTTTCATATCCTCATGAATCGACTACTGCAATGCACTGCTCCCTGGCACCCCTGCCTACCTGATCAATCGTCTCCAACGTGTGCAGAATGCGGCTGCTAGAGTCCTCACTGGCACACCCATGCATGATCACATATTCCCAGTACTGATGTCTCTCCACTGGTTACCTGTTAAATACAGGATTGAATTCAAGATCCTCCGTATCATTTACAAGGCTCTCACTAACGCAGCTCCGACATACATCCGTGACCTTCTTCAGGCACCCTCCTCAACACAACTACGATCCTCCAATACACGCTTGCTGTATGTTCCCAGGTCGCACCTCCATTCGATGGGTTACAGCCTTCTCGCGTGCTGCTCCAAGACTCTGGAATGCCCTTCCGCTGGACATTCGTTCAGCGGAGTCCTTGACTCGTCTCAAGACTCACTTGTTCCGTAAAGCTTTCAAGTCCTCGGGCTAGGACTACTGATGTGGCTCAATGCTATCGTGCCAGGATGTTGGCACTCTTCCTACCTGCGCCTTCATGGGAACATGTATTCCTTCCTCTGGTTTGGACTGTTGATGCGGGTCAGTGGTGCCGTGCCGAGACGTTGGCTCTCTCTCTCTCTCTCCCGATCTGCGTCTGCTCGGGAACATCTGTTCCCTCCTTGCTTGTTGGAGAATTATTAGTATTTTTGTTGACATGCCCCTTCTCTCCACAGCCTTGTGCAGCGCTTTGCGACCCTTGGGTGAAAGGCGCTCTATAAATGCTATTATTATTAAACGTGTTTACATTCAAAGCAGGCCGCCACCAGTCTCGCCAGGAGGAGCGGCACCTTCATAAGCACGGGCGGATGGATATCTAGCAGGCTTTTCCGAATGTGATTCATAACAAGGTATATTATTATTATAAATGTTTGTTTTTGTATGTATGGGCGGCACGGTGGCGTAGTGGGTAGCGCTTCCGCCTCACAGCAAGAAGGTCCCGGGTTCGAATCTCGGCTCGGGGTGCCTTTCTGTGTGGAGTTTGCATGTTCTCCCCGTGTCCGCGTGGGTTTTCGCCGGGCACTGCGGTTTCCTCCCACCGTCCAAAGACATGCTGCCAGGTTAATTGGCGTACCGACTAAATTTCCCCAGGCGCCCTGCGATGGACTGGCGTCCCATCCTTAGTGTTCCCCTGCCTTGCGCCCTGTGTCTGCCGGGATCGGCTCCGGCTCACCGCGACCCTGTATAGGATTAAGCGGTTTCTGAAAATGGATGGATGGATGTTTTTGTATGTGATGCGTGCTTTTCTGCGTGGAGTTTGCATGTTCTCCCTGCATGTTCTCCTTGTGGGTTTTCGCCAGGAATCCGGTTTCCTCTCACAGTCCAAAGACATGCTGCTGCTGCATAGGTTAATTGGCCTGCTAACTAAATTGCCCCCGGTGCCCTGTGAGGGACTGGCGTCCCGTCATGGATATAGCCCTGCCTTGTGCCCTGTGTCTGCCGGGATAGACTCCGACTCACCGCGATCCTGTAGAGGATTAAGCAGTTTCTGACTATGGATGGGTGGATTTGATGCATTCTTGTCGTCTTGTTTTTGTTGTGCTGCTTGTACCAGGTTGATGCACGACTTTGCCATTCGGAAGCTGACTCTACACAGTTGTTTGTGGATTGTTTTCCCTCTCCAATCACCAGGTTCCTACCAAGTCAACCCGCGGCCAGTATATGAATGTTCCGACAGCGAGCCACGCACTCTACCGCCGCACCACACAGATGGATTTGGGTAACCTACCAAAAAACCTGTTTTATTTCCGTAAACTTTAGTGCAAACAAGAGGGGCTTGAGAGTTTGTGGCCTTGACACCGTGACTTGCAAAATTGTGTTGACATGTTTTGCTTGTCGCTAGCGACAAAATGACAATACTTCTGCAAAAAAAACACAACGCACAGGTCAAACGCAAATGAGACCAACGGTTGCAAAAAAATACCCCGGGCACAAAGTGTGCAAGTTGCAGGTGGACGACACGCCCGTATCTACGTCCAGATAAAACCGAGTCGCGTTTGACTCTCAGAAAGATCTGCTGCGTTGGGGCTTGTTTTTCGCATGTTTTTCGCTTGTTTTTGTGGCTTGCTTGCGTCGCTGGCCTCTCCTTGCAGACGTTTCACTCTCGGCGCTGCTCTTTGAACGCGCGCACGCAGCGGAACGCGCGCCCGAGATAAGAGGCGGCTCGCGAGGTCGAGCGGCGACAACAGCCAGCAGCAGCAGCAGGTTCAGTGGAGGGTGGAAGCGGGCGTCGGGGCCCACCCAATGGAATCCCTGTGACGGAGGGCACGCCGTGGGAGTCACCACTCGCGCTGTCAAATCATTCACCCCGCCACGGTGGGTGTGTGCCTCTCTGTGAGAACGCGATTACTTTAGATTTATTGGGCCGGTTACGTGGACTGTCACTGTGCCCTGTGCGAACGTGCGTCACCGATTGGAAGCTGGTCTGCTTACGCGTGAAGATAATTGATTATTATTATTAAAGCGGTAAATGGGGATCAAGGTAGAAGCGTTCACGTCGCGATCCCTGTCAAGTAATAC
>JAZEWU010000016.1:2090281-2102074 GCA_036362915.1 Geotria australis
ACTGTAATTTAACCATCGCGCTTCGAAGAATCGCAAAGAAGAAGAAGAACAGGAGTCTAACCAGCAGAGTGCATCCTCTACATAAACGATGACAGCCTACTTTGCGAGAAACATTTTTACAGCAAATATATAACTTGCAAAACCTAGACTGGTTTAGTACATACATACATACAAACATGCAAGAATACGGTACCATCAACAGCTTCCAGCCACAAACTGCAGAGCCAATTGATATAGCTGTAAACTTTTGACAGTATCTAGCCCAAAGATTTCTTCCCAAAATATAAAAGCATGCTTTGTCCTCTGGTTTTCCATTAACAGCTGTTTGCGTGTGGGATCAAGATGAATAAATAATTTCTCTGGACTCGTGTCTCCATGATGTAAAAAGAGAAAAGGCTTCAACATTTCTGGCAATAATACTGCCGTTAATAATAATAATAGCATTTTAAATAGCGCCTTTCACCTATATAAAATAATAATAGCGCCTTTCACCCGAGGGTCACAAAGCGCTTCAAACACCAAATAGACACCTTTCAACAGATATGAAGCTTGCAAACAAATACACTTGCTTGTGGGAAAACATGCAAACAAGCATGTGTGTTTTTTTGCACACTTGTTTGAGATCCCATCTTCAAAAACCTCGAGTTGAGCATCTTCCAGAAAGTAGAACTCACCCCGATGCATTGAATAAGATAAAAGACAAAAAAAACATTAACTCCACATTTCATAGAAAAGTATCTCAACGGAGTAAATGAACGAGTCTTGCATTTTGACACTGAACACTGTAGGCCAGCTGTAGTGTACTTCGAGTAAAATCGTCACATTTTAGCTAAACCCTGCACTATGTATGTTCAGAAAATAAACATAATACAAAAAACCTATTCAAAAGATACGGTTTCAGTATGTTTAATTGGGAAGTTAGGAAAAGGTCACCATTTTCAACATACATTATACAACAATTAAGACATGAACACATTCAAGTTATAACCTTCCTGGAAATGCTTGACTTATAACAACGGAGGCTTCTGTTCTACAAGAAAACAGAACGCCACCTACTGAAAATACAACAGCAACGAAATCACAACAGTTGGATTTTGGGCATTTCTTATTTTTAATCCGCATTTATTCTTTAGTAAAACCTGTGAAATACCACCCATAACCGGCACCCATCTTGTCTTTCCCCCAGTATTTCAAATTATTTACTAATTCGAAATGCTCCATTAAAACATCAGGTGGTAATTTACACAGGCTCTCGTGCACAGTTCAACAGTCCAAAGTTACATGTCGATCACATGTCGATCACATGCCGGCAGCGTTTGAACTGTGAACAAGCACTGCTGCTCCCGTGGCAGTCTCGACAGTTGCACCTGCAGGTCACAATCTTGTCTCCCGACCCGGAATGGGACGTCCGCTCCGACACATCAGTCTTGCTTGCCGTCACGCCACTGCCGAGAGCCCTCGTTCCACGCAACGTAAACGAACATGGCCAGCACCACGTGCACGGCCACCACCGCTACGATCGCCGCGTAGAAGTAGCTGTCACGGTTCGACATGCCCAGCGATGCTGCAAGGGTAGAGAATGTCATCAGCCACACCGGAGACTCAAGTATTCTAATCCTAAACATCTCCCCCCAATAGCGGCATGGAAAAGCGTTTAGCCCGTGATGCGGAGATGGGCGGTTGAAGTGTCCAATCGCCCTGGTAAATACTGCAGGTAAATTAAACATAAAATATGCCCTGTCTGCACCACAGTGGACTTTAAAGATCTCATGATGTAACAAAAAATGTAGACAAATTGTCCTCACTGCATGATCCTAAATTACCATATTCTAACAATTACTCGCAAATCACCCCTGCCAGAGGACTTGAAGGTCGGTGGCAAATTGATCCATTTATCTGTTCTTTCTGCAGACTTGACTGAATTGAAAGTGGCATCCTGTTGGTCATTAGTTTTGTCTGTTATCTGAGCTTTGCCCCCCTACAGTCAATTGTGTACAGGATTTATATAATAATGATAATGAAATACTAAATTACATGAAAGCTTAGATGATCTTCCCTTGGCATCAGAAGCTCATGGATATCTTCTTCCCCAAAGAGATAATAGAAGATGAGGAAATCCCGAAAATGTCTCCCAAATCTGTGATTACATTTACCATGTGGTGCTTGCAATGCAAACGTGTGCAGATACACGAGCTCACGCAGATCACTCACAACAGGAAAAGAATACCTACCCTCAAACAAATAGACCTTGGATGCAAAGTAGAGGCCGATAGGCATGGTGATCATGAGGATAGTGAAGAAAAGTAGCGTCTTGAGCACGGGCAGCAGGGAATTGTCAGAGCTGTTGGCAATATGCGCGTATCACTTCAATCATAATGCCATGACAATCGCAGCATCCACAGCTTACACACCTGGCACCCTAGCAAATTCGATTTACTCTGCACGGGTTAAAGCAAGTTAAATCTATTGCAGAAATGGAAAACTCTAGATCCTAATTGGTTAATTCACACAGCAATATTCTATTCTTCTGCTACATATTTGGCAACGTTATTTACAAAAGGTTACGAGTCAATTAACTTCATGACAAACTCTAAAGAATGACAAAGAGTAAACTGAACATTGAATTGCTGCAGAATATAAATTGGCATCAGCTCTGGTCCATGTTCACAAAGCAGTGTTTACAGACTACAGTACAATAAAAGCAGAGGGTTGAAATCCCTAACCGGAGAGGTCTTGCTGGAACCCACTCTGTCAAGACTTTGTTGGCGCAACAAGGGCTCACGCCCAGCGGTGTGCAAACATTTCTGGCCAAATGCGGTTGTTTCACGCAAAATGATGTCCACTGGTACATGTAAATGCGTTCACTAGATACTGTAGTGTGAGATACAAACAATTTTCATTACGTAAACTCTTTTTGTAAAACACGGTGCCCTACCATCATAGTTGAATTGCATATATTAGCGCCGTACGAGTATTAAATATTATTGGTCATTTGTCCTGTGCAATACTGTGTTACTGTTTAATTTATGATTATGGTTTCTTCCTTGCACAAGTTAATGGTGTAAATCCTTTGTATAACCTTGGTATTTTACATGTTTGCATTGGTTAGTTCCAACGTTTTTGCATCGCAGAAATTCCGCACCCCGACACTACATTGGGTATTTTCTGTAAAAATATCATGATGGTTGCTCTTACTCTCTCGACACGGCTATCCCGAAAAAACAGCTTTGAAGAGCAACACTCACGAATCATGGTTGGGCTACAACCATTACGTACGAGCATTAGGACGGTAATAATCCGCGCTCACCATCTAGATATCATTAACTACAGTATATGTGCGGAGACTAGCTCAACGAAACAGAGGGCACCCATCACTACAAAGACAAAGATCTCCCGTATAGCCTTAACAGACTGTAGGGTAAAGTGCCGTTAGCGAGTACCTAAGAAGGCCAACACAGCACACGAGGGAGTGGGTTACCAACACCACGCCCGGCCGCCTTTGTCTCCCTAGTGTCCTTATTTACACACCGCACTAGGTAATAATAATAATAGTATTTATAGAGCGCCTTTCATCCGAGGGTCACAAAGCGCTGCACAAGGGCTGCGGAGAGAACGGCATGTCAACGACGACAGAAAAAAAGGACTATTAAAAAACAAAGCAACAAAAATGAAATAATTAAGGCTGCTTCGAATACACTGAAAGGTCATGAAACAGGCAATCTTAAGAGCGGCAAAATCTGCCAGCGTCCCCTAAGATGGCCGTCACTACCTTAAAGACAAAACAGGGAGGGAGACAGGGAGGGAGGTTGAGCAACAGGGGGAGACATAGGGACACAGAGACAGGAAGACAGAGAGGCAGACATGAGGGGAAAACAATGCTGATCTAAATTAAACAATTAACATAAGGGTCATTACGTCAAACGCAAACGTATTAACGAGCATCCTGCAACTAAAATAATAATAATAATTCTACAACAAGCAAGGAGGGAACAAATGTCCCCGAGCAGACGCAGATCGGAAGAGAGAGAGAGCCAACATCTCGGCACGGCACCGATAACCCACTCCAACAATCCAAGCCAGGGGAAGGAACGAATGCTTCCGAAAAGGTGCCAGAGGAAGGAACGAATGCTCCCAAAAAGGTGCAGAAGCGTTCACGTCGCGATCCCTGTCAGGTAATACTTGGTATTGCCTGCGAATTCTACCAAACACTTCGAGGCCGAGCTGAAAGACAACGATGTCCAGAAGCTGACCATCGTGCTTCGAAGAATCGCAAAGAAGAAGAATGTACTGTGTGGCTTCAGGGCGGTTTACCGTGCTGAGTGGGTCGCGGGTGGGGTGGCGGTGTTAGGGGCCTGGTGTGGCCATACTTCACCACGCTGGTTATTGTGTGGCTTCGCACACAAAGGTGCTGATGCTAACACGCCTGTGTAATGCCCTGGTGCAGCGCTCTGGCCGTGCCCTTGTGTAGTGCGCTTGTGGCCACGTGTACCCCGCATGGCCCTCGAGCCAGAGTGTTGCCCGAATGAACCGGGCGGGTGGCGAGGGGTTCGAGTTTCGCCTCCCACATTGGAAGCTTGATGATGCTTCCAACCATCATGAATCGAGCCGTGACCAAACCCTCGACTGGTAAAATTATGGATGATATTCGCCACCCGTTTGTGACCGACAGCTGAAGGCTCGTAACGCTGCTCATCACTGCAACAATTACAAACGGCGTTAGCAAAATGTGATCATTATAAATTGGCATAAACGCAATCACTCAAGTGAAATTATCCAGCCCATTACAGAAAATTTTATTTTCCACACTACAATATGGCAATCTCATAAGGTAATGAGCAAGCCGCTTCAGCAATTCAAAGCACAGCAAGCAATACAAATGCTAGACATGCGTGTGCAAACCAAGATATACCAATACAAAAGATAGGACTTATTTGGACAATTAACTACCGTACTTTAATATCCGTGAATGCTGTGAGATCACAGGCTAATGCAGCATACAGCATCCGTGACGGTATTTGCTGGGCTTGTACATCATGATATACATGATGCGTGACATGCTTTATAAGCACATGTAATGATATGCTAACGTACTAGCAGAGTTTACTGTGGTTGACATACTATCTGAACTTCGATTCCTGCTCAGCAACAAACGTCCAAAACAGTTGACAATCAATACTAATTCTCATTCTGCAGCAGCAAACCTTGGTCCATATCCTAACCCAGTGTCCCGAAAGAGTGTTCACAGGGAGAATGGTAGTAGCTACACACTGCCTCCACAAACGCTGTAAATTGGCACAATATACTGGACCTAAAAATCTAAGCTACTTTTTAAATCTTACATTCAGCCATACGCAGAATGTGTGTATTCTAGCGTTTCTGATTAGTTCTGAAAAATAGATGCATCATAAATGCTGAGTAATGACTCATTATATCACTTGTATTTTATTGCAAAGCGATTTGTGGCTCCGTTGTTTTATTTGGAATGTGATTAGCAAATAAAGCTAGAACACATTTTTGAATGATACTCAAAAGGCGCAACTCTCATGACAAGGCTGCCTCCTTTAGATGATGTAATGTGTCGGATCCGTGGAGGTGTCGCACATCTGGACGTGCACGTGGGACGTGATTCCGGGATAGACGCTCTGCATCTTCAGCAGACGCCCGATTTTCTTGCCGCTGGACACTTGGCCCGAATATCGGTCAGGATGGATGTAGAATATCTTGATGCAGAATTCTGGACACACAAAGAATAAAAGAGGATATGTTACTTTGAATACCAACGTTTCGCTATCTCCTTGTAATGCAGCTGCTGCATTGATTGCTATTTGTGATCGAGCTTCTGTGATGCCAGGGGATGGTTATTCCGTTCTTCTCTATCTGGGTAATTAACGCCTCTGGCTATCTGACACCTTTCAGAATAAAATCTATCTTCTTCTTCTTTGCGATTCTTCGAAGCGCGATGTTAAATTACAGTTTCCCATTTGGGGATCAAGGTAGAGGCGTTCACGTCGCGATCCCTGTCAAGTAATACCTGGTATTACCTGCGAACTCTACCAAACACTTCGACGCCATAAAATCTATCCAAGTGGCGAAACGCTATGTGTTCCCCCACGTCTGTATAGGGTGCCTGACACTCATACCGGACCCAAGCCTGACTTGGACAGAATTCACAAGGGTACGAAAAAGGTCAGGGGACTTAACCGTGGTGGCATGTATTTGAGACGTCATCTTGACGTTCAGAGCCCTTTATACAGAACACTCAGTTCTCTTGGAACATGGGGAACATGAAGCCTGAGATGGAACTGAGTTTCTGGGCAGAACCACACGGAGGCATTCCACTTATTTGTGGATGAACGCCGACCAATAACTAAGTCTCTTTTCCGTCAGGATGCACATTGAGAAGTAGTACGACTGCTGACCCACACATGGAAAACCTGTTTGACAGCGCATCAGGGCAGCTCACGTGTTCTGTGAAGAAGGGCCATTTTGCAAAACATTGCACCAACAAATGACGTGTGTACCATGGTGCTCTGCGAGATTAAGGATGTGGATTTACCAGAGTTGGAAAACATCACTCCGTCATTGATGGCATTGTCCTTCTTGTAGGGCTTGGCCTGGCGAATCACATTCCCTGTGAACGGCGCGTTCACGACAGAGCCGTCCGCGCATTGCACGTCCACGCCCATGTGCTTGTTGCTGCCTCTGCATTCGACGAAAGAGGCACATTTCACATATTATTATTATATGCAGCCGATAAGAGGTGCAGTCCCTACGTGGCCTTGATTATCCGTGCAAAGGCGACGGCATATCTACTGAAGGCTTTGAACCACCGATGGAAATCGGGTTTGAGTCGGCCTCCCCCATAGAACAGCCACTTACTTGTTGACTTCCCACGCAGGTACTGTATAGTCACTGATTCACCCTGCAGGGTTGGTGTCATGGATTTTGCACTCGCATCCTCCTGGTCATATTACGTGGACTGCCCAGGGTGTGGTAACTTTCCTATTCCAGCATGGGCCGCATTTGAAGATGTCCTAGCTCTGCGCAGGCCGAGAGCATCACGTGGAAACACACAGGAACTTCAAGCGAGAATTGAGCCGAATTCTACGCAAAAACCCGTGCCGGCGCAGGCAGGCGCGTCGCAGCCGCGGGTGTTGCGGGTGTTGCGACACCCACACTTTCACAGAAACATTATTCCATGCCCCCCCATTCATGCCCACGTGTCACCACCCAGCGTCACGTGAATGAAAAGATGCCCGGTGTGGAGAAATGCATTGGGACCTGTGGACCGGACTACTTCACCGAGCTCCCAGGACTAGCGCGTTTGTCGTGAGTGAGCGAAGAGTCGTACCGCGGAGCCCCGTAGTGACCGCGGCCATAGCCGTCGCGGTCTCTCAGCTTGTTCACCGATTGGCCTTCACAAATCGCGTTCCATTTTCCGGTGTTTGCGCGGGCCGCTAGATTTGAACACAGAGGAAATGTGTAGTTGTAGACGTGCACGTTCGGAACATGTTGGTCACTTGTATCTTGCCATACTGTATTATGCAATGTTATTCCAAAAATAAAGGTAAAATGAATCCATACCCGAAATGAGCACTCGGAAGTGCTCATCTGTAATAGTAGTCCACGAGCCAGTTTAGGAATTTCGACATTCCTATGGAACAGGCCAGGCTATCTATAGGATAATTGTTAATGTAATTACTTTTAACCACCCATGCTGCATGTACGAATGGATGCGTGGAACTACCAGTCGTAACTTCAACCTATCCTGTCAGATCAAACCATTCTCAGCTCACTTCGCGTAGCGTGTTGTCCACTGAACGAATGCAGACGTGGGGCACACTCACCGATGCAGCACTGCCGGTTGGCTGGTCCGCCACACTTGCCCCTGACATAATTGCCGTTGCACGTCGCGTCAGTGAACTGGCAGACGCCACCACACTGCGCGTCCTGCGGGTACGCAACAGCAGCCAAGCCTGCAAATTGCTCATTGTTAAAACATAGACCGCGATTAAGGGCGACCACTCCAATCACAGCGTATCCTGGGATTACTTTCACTGATTGTCACTTAAAAAAATAAATACATCTTAAAGCGGAAGTAAAACGGCATTTCTATTGCGTTCACGGGAATGTTGTCAAAGGTGCAAAATCGTCAAACCTGATCACTCTTCTTGCAGTGACGCACACGTGTCATATCAAACCAGGTGCTTTCAAGTGCCAAACCGATGATTTACCTTAATCTAAAATACTAGTGATGCGTGTGTGCGTCTCTATTCCAGGTGATTTTAATGCGCAATAGATTACGTGGAATTGAACATGAATCATTGGCTCACTAAACTGAGCCATCTCAAGCCCTAAGCCATCTGCTATGGCACCTTCACTCAGTGGACGCTCCTTCATTCATCGTTATCAGTACCCGCTTAATCCTGTACAGAATCGTGCTAATTTTAGAAAACTTGACTGAGGTTTTAATACTTTTGTATACAGGACTCACGATGGACCAATATAGGCACCGCACTATTTCTATCATCGTAACCTCTAACGTACAATATGACCTCAATCATTTACACACAAATAAAGTACTACATCAGAACCTACCAGGTCCCAACAGGACAAGGAGAAAGATGACGCCCATGTTCACGCCTGATCTCTTGCCGTCACCAAATACTTAACGGCTATAGTGTGAGGGACTGCACATGCATTCCCACTGCGCCTACCCGAGTAAGTCTACCTCTATATATACCGAACAGCTACGAGGAACAAGTCATGCCACTTTTTGTGGTAACGCCCCAGAAGTGTGAAGCTGTTACACAGATGGGCTAATGCTGCACAACACATCATGCCTCTCACAGTGAACTTCTTCATTCCTGCCGCAGCCGTTGCTGCTCGTGGTGTCACCCCTGGCACATAATCACGTCCACCGTGCCAGGTCACTCATACGTGACAACTGACCACAGTGACACAGTTACCACCTGCAGTGTTGTTGGCTCATAGTTCTGGCATGAGCATTACTTCCTTGAGGCTACTGCCAATCAAGTTGGATTCGGCGTGTGATGATGGTGATGGTTGGCATATTTAGGGAGCAAGAGCGTTGGTTGTGAAACTCCAGAAGTTCGTGCTGCCGTGGGCGAGGGTTTCCCTGGAATGCTAAAATCCACGACGAACGGCGACAACATCCTCAAACGTCTACGGTTAAAAGTAAAAACATTTCCCACATTGTAAAAGTGAAAAGAGAGAGCTCTATAGAGACCGTCTGGAGGGTATTTGGCCTACTCTTCCACGGTGGACAGACGTCTCAGAAGTGGTGGAATTAGCCACACTTTACCCCACCACAAGTGACCTGCCATTACACTGTGGGGCATAAGCAAGAAGTTAGATAAAGTTCAAGTTAGATTGTGGCTTACAGGAGCGCTGTATGAACACCTGCTGTGGGAGTGGTGTGCGTTGTGTCTGGTGAGCGAGCGGTGTGAACGGCGAAATAACCGTCTTGTGACCTCACCACCTCTGTAAGATGAGTGGTGAGGCTCGGGTGTGATGTCAATAACGCAGCGACAGCGATGCCCCAACAAAACGAGCACACAAGTGAAATAAGACTTGCCCAAAAAACACCTTTATTTTCTACAACAAAGTATGACCTCAAAAAACGATTGTATTTGCGATCACACTGACAAGAGCAAAGCAAGCAGTACACATGCTGTACTGTGTAACACCCGCAAGCCTTCATAACAAATATACCCTGAATCAAGTAGTATAGCAGACGTGAATACTTTATGACATTACAGGTGTATGCTGTATACCAGATCAGTAAGGAAGGGTGTGTTCAGAATACACAGCCTGTATATTAATGCTTTAGAACTGCACACGTCACTCTAAACATGTAATGTAATGCTATGCTACCAAATTTCCCAGATTTTACTGTGATTATAAACTTTCATCCTTACAGGAAGAAGCCCCGGGTTCAACTCGGGAACCGTTTTGTGTGTTCTCCCTTTGTCTGCATGGGTCTTCGCCGGGTACTCCGGTTTCCTCCCACAGTCCAAAGACATGCTGCGTAGGTTAATTGGCCTGACTAAATTTCCTGCGGTGCCCTGAGATGTTAGAACTTGCTTACCCCTCCCCGCTGGACAACTGTTAAAAAGAGCTACATAGCTCGACGGTTCCTTCCAGCTTAGTTAAAAACTGACTGACTGCAATTTTTTATCGTGATAAATTTGGTCAGTTTATTAAACACATAAAGAATATAAAATTCATTCATTCATTCATTCATTTTCAGAAACCGCTTAATCCTATACAGGGTCGCGGTAAGAATATAAAATATGACGTGCAAATTAATGGTGCAATTTTGATGTTGTGTGGCCGGGTGGTTTGTAAAAATAGATCTAGTTACAGATACGGAGGAAGTCCTGTAATATCTTTGGCGTTTCATTGCATATACTGGGACACGATTAATGGCAACTACAATCCAGCAAAAACTAAAACCAGTTCCGGAATTATGCTTTAAAAGACCCCGTCTTCAACAATTCATGCCTTCCTTAGTTTAAGTAAACTGTTGGATTGATAAATTGATCACACATCTGGACGTGGATGTGGGAGGTGATGCCTGGGTAAACGTTCTGCACATTCAGCAGCCTCCCGATCTGGTCACCGCCGTCAACTACGCCGGTGTAGTGGTCAGGATGGATGTAGAAAATCTTAACGCAGAATACTGGACACACACAAGGAAACAAACACCGAACATGTTAGTGTTGTAATTTACACCGAGTCACCGTGGGCGGCACGGTGGCGCAGTGAGTGATACATTATTACAAGTGTGTAATACATTATTACAAGTGTGTAACATTACCGGCGTTGACTAGCTTCACTCCATCATTGATGGAATTTCTCTTCGCATAGGGTTTGACCAAACCGTTCAGTATTCCTTTGAACGGTGCATCCACTCGGGATCCACCAGGACAAATTATATCCACTCCCATGTGCTTGCTGTTCCTTGTGCTGTATTCAATGAAAAAAAGGTAATTTTCACATTTTAAAATAAATATATGGCATATATATATATATATTGTTCCGGTGTAGGTTTTCGCGGCTCGATTCATGATGGTTGCTCTTCAAAGCTGTTCTTTCGGGATAGCCGTATCGAGCGCTCTCCCTCGCGACATTTCGTCTCCCATGTTCGAATGCCTGAGGATGCTACCAACAAAGGAGGCGAAACGTGATGTTCAGCCCATCAATAATTGTGTTTATAGTAACGTTTCAGTATTTTATGGACACAGTACTGTGGAGTAAATTTCCTGTTTGATATTTTAATCAATAGTAGTCGCCCAATTGGACAGCCTGGTCCCTGCCATGCAACTGTGGAATCTGCACCACTGCCTAAGGGCCACCTACAGAGATGAGTGCTGCATCCTTTGCTATTTTGAGCAGGGACAGCACAATAATTTTTATTGTTCAGTTCTTATGCAAAGTCTGTAACGTGGTTTCTTGCATACCAGTCTTTTTCTGGTGGGAAACAGACCAACGAGACTTGTGTATGCTCCACTGTTGTTAGGCGTGTCCCGTGCGGTTAGGGTTATAACTGGGAAGGGAGAGGTGGGGTGTCTTTGGCAGAGAGCAGGGGAAGATCGACACCGCAGACGTTAAGGGAAGAACAGCGTCCACTGGTGCGGTAAGTCGCACTGTCGCCTCACACCAAGATACCCCAGGTTCAATTCCCGGCTCGGGTGCCTTTCTGTGTGGAGTTGGAGAGTTCTCTCCATGTCCACGTGGGTCTTCACTGGGTACTGGTTGCCTCTCACT
>JAZEWU010000016.1:2111123-2121442 GCA_036362915.1 Geotria australis
CTTTGTGACCCTCGGGTGAAAGGCGCTATATAAAACGCAATTATTATTATGTATTTATTTATTTACGCTGGATGGAACCGTCCAGCAATGTGGGTATTTTTAACGGTTTTCCAGCGGGGAGGGGTAACCTATGCAGCGTGTCTTTGGACTGTGGGAGGAAATCGGAGTACCCGACGAAAACCCACGCAGACACGGGGACACAGGGAGAACATGCAAACTCCGTATAGAAAGGCGGCACTTGAGCCAGGAATCGAGCCCGGGACCTTCTTTTTGAATTAGTTCTTTTCAATTCGCACATCTATACAAGGATGGTGTTTCAGGCAGCATGTGTTTAACAAGACTGACTGTTTGCTAAAATAAATACTGCTCGAACATATTGATCTGGGAAGCCACCATCGTAGAGTCGTGGATGAAAACGTACTTTTATATATATATGGAGACAGATCAGCTCCTGAATGACCTTACTGCCGACAATCCACGTGAGAAAGTTCCACCTGGACTCCTTCCAGCTCATGGTACAGACGCCGTTCTTGTGCAGGTAGTCAATGACTTACTCATTAACTCTGCCGCTGGCCAAAAGTGCATTCTTATTTCGCTAGACTCAAGGACAGCCGCTGACGCAGCTGATAATTCAATTTAGTTTGACCGGCCCCCAGGGACGCTGGGAGTTTTAGACGATGCTCCGAGATGGATTACCTCACATCTCTCAAACAGAGGCGACAGTTTAGTGTCAGTGGGATAGTCTACTTCACTCTCTGAAGTACAGGAGCGTGCGGCGTCCCTTTGGGATCCATACTGGGCACTCTTCTGTTATCTGTTATTATGCTCGCATTGAATAACGTCAGTCAGCAGATTGGAGCGGGCTTTCATTTCGATGCCGGTGACACAATTGTATCTTTCGGTCAAGTCCGATCGGCTCTCTGACTTTCAGTGCTGTCAGCTTGTCTCCCAGATATTAAATATTGGATGCCACTAAACTTTTACGGGTTAAAGCTGTGGCAATTATATGGCACTCCACACATCGGCTTCACGACGTTAACGTTCCACATGTGTCATCGACGGCTTGATTTATTGTTTATCCCAACTTCCCAACTTGTTGCCCAAGTCTGACTTTTCCATCTCAGATATTGCCAAACTCAGACTGTCTCTCCTCTACTGGTGCCGAGAAGTTAACCCACTCTGTCGTACTCTCAACTCGATCAATGAAATGCTCTGATTACATGAATATTTGTGACGGCATTGCTAAGTTGTACAACATGACGCTTGCCTCTGAGTATTAACAAAATCTAAGAAATGTGTCCACATTACACCGATCCTAGCCTCATTACACTGGCTCCCAGTTCATTCTTGAGTAAAGTGTTTTTTAATCATAAACACACGAGATACGTGGCAGTGATATTCTTTATTCCCGTTCTCTCTCTCTCTCAAATCTGTGCAAAACAATGTGCAGAACAATGTGCAAAGCAATTCTTTCAATATCAAGGTTTTGCTTTTAAGAGCGGCACGGTGGCGTAGTGGGTAGCGCTTCCGCCTCACAGCAAGAAGGTCCCGGGTTCGAATCTCGGCTCGGGGTGCCTTTCTGTGTGGAGTTTGCATGTTCTCCCCGTGTCCGCGTGGGTTTTCGCCGGGCACTCCGGTTTCCTCCCACCGTCCAACGACATGCTGCCAGGTTAATTGGCGTACTGACTAAATTTCCTCAGGCGCCCTGCGATGGACTGGCGTCCCATCCTTGGTGTTTCCTTGTCTTGCGCCCTGTGTCTGCCGGGATAGGCTCCGGCTCACCGCGACCCTGTATAGGATTAAGCGGTTTCTGAAAATGGATGGATGGATGGATTTTGCTTTTAAATTACAAGGCACGAAATGGTCTCGCCCCTTCCTACCTCACTGAGCTCCAGTCTGTGTGCTTGCCAAGTCGTTTACTCCACTCAGCAGATGCTGCACTACTAACTCTCCCTCGGTTCACAAGTCACGCTGATGCTTCTAACCGCGGGAGCTCCTCACGTTACACCCCGAGTGAGATCCGCCAACTCACCGTTGATTGTTTTTTTTTTAAATTACACCTGAAGACACATCTGTTCAATGATAATTTTGCTCACAATTTGCTCACATTTTCTGACAACTGAATCCAATGCAATGTATACAGTACAACACAATTAGAATGTACACAGTGCCTAGATTCAACAACATCTCCGGATACTAGGTCCGCGAAAATAATTCGAGCTTGCACACTCGCGCGGCGATCACACGAGACAAATTAAATTCAACGAACACAACGCGGACAGGAATAACTATGAGGCTCGCGGCAATGCAAACGGTAAATTGTCGAGGAATCTGTTTGGAGCGGACAGAGGCAGCATCGGGGCATGTTGTATCACCGCGGAAATCGATAAAGTGTCATCTTCCTGACGGCATCTGTTACAAACGGTCGAGTAGTGTAACTTGAAATGTGTGGGCAGTCGGGTGCTCAGCAGTGGAAAGGGAAGGGCATGACCCACGGTGGCCGTGATGTAAATCCCATGGACAGCCCACAGTAAAATATATGAAGAAATACCAACCGGGCCCTGAGCAGCAGGACGGCACGTTTGGGGTTTGTAGCGATACTCAGACACACGTAAGAACGATCACCCGTATAGCCTTGACGGACTGCTTAGGGCACGTGGTGTTAGCGAGCACCTATGAAGGCCGGCACGGCACACGACGGGGTGGGTGGCCAACACCCCGTGCCGATATTTAGACTACACGTCGCACCAGGTACTCGCTGTACTTTTGTTTTGCTCCTATTTATCTCAAGTCCAACCTCGCGGCCTTCTTTGTGAAGTTCTGACGTCCATTCTCGAAGTTAATTAATCAATTTGAAACTGACTGAATTAAATTTTCCCAGCAAATCTGAGATGGCTAATTCATTTCCCTCAATTTACACTTACGCCGTTATTTCCACCAATCTAATTTTTCGGAGGATGTCGAATCACGTGGGTGTCAATAACCCCAGTGAGAATGTGTCTTCTTGTGATTTGTATCTTAACGATTCCTTTGCGCAATCTCAATACAGCAGCTCCTTCGACACTGTGTTGACACTGTTTACGTGATATTTTATCAACACCTCAGTTTGCCAGAGCTTGATGACCGCTTCAGTTTCCGCCGAATCAAATGCCTTTTCATAATCAATAAAGGTCAGACAATAATGCCGTCGATATTCATTGGTGCTTTCTAGGAGCTGATTGATAGTGTGCACGTGGTCGACGGTGGAAACCCCTTGCCTAAATTCGAGCGCCACTCACAGATAGTTGGCCTCTAAAACTTTCATATTTTGGTTCCCTAAAAACCTTGTGAACAATTTATCTGCCACGAATCGGAGGCTAATGAGGTCTGTATTTCTGGAAATAAGTTTTGCTTCCCTGACAATAAAAAGTATCAGGTTTGACTACCATACAACAAATATTTCTCTGTAATGATACAGGTTTTCACGGCTCGACGTATGAGAATTGCTCTAAAGTACGATTCTTCCGGGATAGCCGTGTCGAGCGTTCCTCTTCTCTACTTCGCTCTCTCCTTCGTTCCGCCTCACTCCCGCGAAGGAGACAGGAGGAACGCTTGACACGGCTATCCGGAAAGAACAGCTCTTGAGAACAAATTGCTCTCAAGAGCTGTTTGCAAAGCATGTGACAATGTGCACCCCGAGTGTGGATCAGAGGTCACGTGAAGGAAGATACCCGGGAGTGGTTCTGTGACGTTCGCTTCTGTTAGCACCTCTCAAACATGGAGCGGTACGCTTCTGTGCGAGAGCTTCGAATGGATGCTGCGTTTCGTGACGTGACAGCGAAATATAAAAATGGGGGAAGAGAGAAAAACACCGCTTGCGTGTAACGGAACATTTTCCGCAATCTGCTACGCAGCGCCCGGACATCGATCGTGTGAGCCTCCGCCGAGGAGGCGTCACAAGTGTACCGAAGCCGGTTTCACTATCAATGCATGTGCCTGCCTTCCACGGCAATCTGCGAGTCGATTCGGCAATCGTTGGCAAAGGACTGCAGGTCCGCCAGCAATTTGGACAGCTTGCCTCCTCCGCTCGGTAGCGATGATTCTGACGGTGCATTCCTCACCCGCGCGCAGTTTTAACGCCGTTGCCCGGATTCACGTGCAGGACCTGATGGTTTGATTCTAAATTCATCATTTTGCCAGCAGGAACGGCTATTTTGGAGTCTGCTTGGGGCAAGAAGGACAGGAGCTGCAGACATCCTGGTGGTAGGTCTGATTACTAAATTGCTGCAGAGAAACTAAATCTCCCGCCTTTTGCTGGAAAATGTATTCTATCTCCTGACGCCTCCTCAGTCAGTCTCTTTTTTTCCCGAACATCCAGGGATTGTGGACCTCCTGTCAGTGCTCTATGGGGGCAGCGGAAGGGCCGAGAGGTTGCGCAGAGGTTAAACCATCGCAGGAATCTCACAGCCAGAGCTTGCAAGCTCACTGGGTATTTTCTGATGTAATGATAAAAATCCATCTAATAAGTGAGACCTGCTGTAAAATGTTTAATGTAAAACGGCGCACGTTTCTGCTCGTGAAAAAAAGCCACAGAGCAGATTTTGTCATTGGGACTCGCACCGAATATTGCAATTGTAATGTTTTAAATTATACAAATGTTCTAAGTATAACATGGCAGCTGTTCCAAATGACTTTGGAAATTTCTGCCGCTACCATCAGTTGCTGCGATAAATGAATTTAGTTTAGCTGTTGGGGACGGTGGCCTTCACAATGGAACGTTAGAGTTCTAAACTTGGTCTAGTGTGGCTCAGGGTAAAACTTGCAGTGACTCACATTTCCTGACTGCACTGCTTGCGTGTTTCTGTCGCATTCTTTAATCACTGTTATTACAATTCGCGGTAGAACTAGCAGGCTGATAACGCGAACAAACCCGTACGTACAAGACACGACAAACTCGAGACGATGCAAAGCAGGCACTATAAACCAGACAAAACAGTAACTGATTCATAAATCAAGTCACAATGCCGCACGATGACAATTCGTCAAACCGCTGGTGGAGTCGATCATTGCAGGCACACCACCCCAGTGAGTATTCCCATTGTAAGGGTTTGTGGGGGCCCGTTGGCTGCGAGGTGTGATGAGTTGGTGTGATGGGTTTTATGTGATGGGGTTGGTGTGATGGCCAGGTTGTGATGTGGCCACCTTCTCAGACGGTTGATACGAATCATTCTGCAGCTGGAGTATTCTTGACGATTTTGATAATGCACAACACGGGAGTATTAAATAGCTTTAAAACCACACGTGCTAGTGATTTAAATGTCCGCATGTCACAACAAGAGGTCAGGAGTTTCCATTTGAGATAGACCTATATTTGTCGATAGATAGGAACCGCCACTGCCACAACACCTACTACCTTCACCACCCACCACAACTACTATCGTTCGCCGCTAAGTGGCGTTGACGTCACCAAGGTGCTCGTGCCAGGCTAAGTGCCCCTCGAGGCCGTGTGAAGCGCACCCACGACACTTCAATGACACCGCGACCAGCGCCATGGCCGTCTGGTTTGTATCATTTCTCAATATATTTTTGCGCAGTTATGGTTCGCCCCATTAGCCTAAACGTAGCGGCGTATCATTTGCATGTAATTTGCATCAAACGTAAGTAATAAATGTTTTACGCGCAGAGAATGTTATGCGCTCGTGAGCATAATTGATTTTAATCTAAGAATCAGTGCATCATTGTGTGTCTAATGGCTACGCGCGCAATAACGACCGACCCACGTAACAGCTGTCCCACGTAACAGCTGTCCCACGTAACAGCTGTCCCACGTAACAGCTGTCCCACGTGGGCCGTGCCGCGGCAGTGACCGCGTGTCGATGCATGGCAACACCTGGATCGGCTATCAGCTTTGGCTGCACAGCGTCATAGATGCACGCGAGCGAATTGATAGTTGCTAATACAAGATGTCAACAAGATGTCTGGTCAAAGCAGATTCCACGGTTCAATTCAATATTCGTACGATGATATATGTATCGGCCGGTGGTGGCGGTGGTCGCGGTGGTGTGGGTTGCAACATTGCTGGTGTTGGCAGTGTTGTTGGTGGTGGTGGTGATTGTAGTGCCAGTGGGGGGTGGCTATGGTGCTGGTGATGTTGCAGGCTGTTTTCGTGGTAGTGGTAGTGGCGGTGGTGGTGGTGGTGGTGGCGGCTGCACGCTCCCTGCATGGGCAGTCAGGCGAACATCAATCAGAGAGAGCTGCGAGTCTTGGCATCGACTTTCACTGTCACAATTGACGTGCAGTGTCTAATAGTGGCCTGCATAACTGATTGAATTCGCAGGGGCAGTCTCGGAAAGACCAAAAAAAGAGCTCTTTAAAAAGCAACGACAACAATAATAATCTGCCCTTTATTTACAATGCTTCTTAGTCCCCATCCGAACAGAGCCAGCGACCCCTGCCTCCGCAACCTCTCGCAGGAACACTCTCTGAAGTGCTTTGACCTTGCCCTGTGACCTCTTGACCTCGAATTCAATTCCAGGCATCTGATTGTGGTCATGGGTCACCTTTGAACGTATCGTCGAGATCGGTCAAACGGCGCAAGCAATAATCTGGGTGCTGACACAAGCCGAAAATAACCAATTGATTGTTCTCATTGTGTTTTTTTATTGTAGTCATCCCCATTACACAGCAATGGGAAAATATTAACAGCCAGATCCTCTGCATTACAGGACACACGTCTGAAATGTTTCCGTAGATGTGCCTCTAAAATTTATTTGGTGCCCTAGATTGCAATTACCCAATCTATTTCCACTCCTAGGATCGCAGTCATGATTTGTTTTTGTTTTTCTCACGCCACTTGTATTAAAGGAATTTACGAGCGGGCACACGTAATGTATATTCCGTGCCACACTTGCATAAATGCATTATCCACATTGCATCGGTGTCACTAGGAGTCTCGTTGCAAACTCTATTCAATCAATTATGGAGTGTTTTGTCTATTAGAGCAAGGCTCTGCCAGCATACTGATACGTCTGTGATGATGCAGTGAGTGCAATATTAAGCAACGCATTCACATGCAAACGATCATTCTATTGGAGGGTAAAGTTTCGTGTTATCATACACACGCTTACGGTCTGCAGATGTTAATGCAGCAACATGCACATTGAACTAAGTAATTAGCGTTTGAGTAAATTTGGTAAACTTTACAATAAGGAGTCTTAAAAAGGTACTAGCAGTTGTCAGTTCATCAGACACGTGATGGGGATAACGCTAACAGCCATTCATTTACTGAGAGAACGTTTGAAATGAATCTCAAGTGTTGAAAATTGCTCTCCATAGCTGTTCTTTCGGGATAGCCGTGGAGAGTGTTCCTTCTCTCTCCTTCGCGACGAGTCACCTCCCACATTGGAGGCATCTTCAGGCATTTCTGTTCACCCTTAACAACTTCTAAACGCGACCAAACAAAACCCCAGCCTTGTGAACAACTCATTCCTGACACGATGGCAGGGATTGCAGATATCACAGGGGGCGGGGATGACAATCGACCCCAGGAGACACTAGCAAACGACTCAAGGAAGCACAGGAGGAACCCAGGAAAGAGGAGGTGTGACAAAGATCACAGGAACGCGGGCAAGGCGGGGAACTGCCTCTGACAATCAGGCAACATATAGCACAGCACACGCATCTTTATTCAGTCTCAGAACGCCTGAGGATGCCTCCAACGCGGGAGGCGAAACGTCGCGAAAGAGAGAGGGGGAGCGCTCAGTGACACGGCTATCCCAAAAGAACAGCTTTGGAAAGCAATTCTCAATTATAAAAGAATACAAAGAATATCAGCCACCTCCCAGCCCTGGTACATTGGTGTTTCACAGACGCAAGATGATGTTTACGTAACTCAGAGCCCTGCCTCCAGAGAGCTGGATCGCAGGCATGCATCACGGAATAATTATGCAACTTACCACGCTAACTGTGATTAGATGTTATTGCAGGCATAGAGCTGCCACATCTGAGAGAAATAAAACCATGACATATCATGGGAAGAAGAATATCTTACAGTTACCAGAAGAGGGGAGCACAAAATAAATAGCTATTGCCCTGAGTGGTGTATTGTTATTATTTTTAAAAATCTACCAAATAAAATCAGGACGTTTAATGTTTAGGGAAGACTTGAACGTTTCACAGGTGGGCTACCTCAAAAACATAACAATTCTTGCAATAACCAGCACGGGTGGCCAATCTATGCAGGTGGTATCACTGTGCTCCAGCAATTTGTGTGTGGTCATTTCTAGTGTACTTTGCACAAGGATGCCGTTGTAGGTGACACATTGACAGCAGCAAGTCGACAATAATGATATCTCTGCACAGCGATGCTGCGATGGGATATATGGTCATTTCTACCGAGGAGTATCACACGGCCTCCTCACCGGAGTACCGGGTTGAAAACATACGCATTTGGAGGGGATAAGACTATAATGTCCACAACTCATTTCATGTACTCCCGTCACCTGGTCGCTGGGCAGTCCAGCGGATTCAGAAGTGTCACGAATCTATGCGACTCACTAACCAACGCACACGAGGCAATGGATCCCAGTCGTAAGCCACGACTGCCAGCTCAGAGAAGGTGAAGGCATTTGGGGCGCCAGGGTGGCCGCAGCGGTAACATCCACTCCTCACAGAAAAAAATGTCCTGCCCGAGGCGGCTCGATTCCTGCCTCGGCCGCTGTTCTGTGCGGAATTGGTGCGTTCTCCCCCTGTTCTGCGTGGGTTTCCTCCGGGTACTCCAAATTTTCTCCAACGAATTAAAAAAATAATTGGTCGATAACATCGTAACATATAAGCACGCAGAGGGGAGCTGTGTAAGAAAATTGGAAACTGTAATTTAACCATCGCGCTTTGAAGAATCGCAAAGAAGAAGCACGCAGTATCTGGCGGGTTGGTGCCATCTAACCGTGTTTCTGCCTCCCTCCTCACCTCTCTGCAGTTTCCTGCAGAGCATAGGAAGGCGCTCCAACAATATAATAAAAAATATTGATTTCCCGCTTACGCCGTTACTGGCAGAAGGGCCTCCACTCGAGGGACATGTTGCCTACCACGTTGGCAAAACCGTGTTGAAAGAGGTTGGGGTTACCCCACACGTTACCCAGCCAGGTGTGACCTGCCAATCAACTAACGGCCAGTCCTGTTACCGAAATCTGCCGTTACTTGAAACGCCGTGAAGCGTACATCTGGTACATAAATGTGCAAAGCCATCGGAACAGCCATCGCGCGTTTTCCCATTGCGACGTAAAAACTGCACGGGAGCAGCTGTTTTCGCCTGGCACACCGCAGTCCTAACTCAGAGCTCTGCTCTGTGACGGTATCGAACGTTTAAACGCCCATCGGAGGGTTGAGCATTATCTGGAGAATGCGCACACACACACGTCACTTGCAATAGCGGTGGCCCTTTCGTTGAAGACTCATCCATCAGTTAATCGATCGATCCATCTGCAAGCATGTTAATTATTTCCGCCTGTTAATTAATTAAATCACTCCACTGATATCACTGAGCCAGTGATGGCTCTGTTTACGTAGGGCCTCTAGGTGGTGTGATTCTATTTCCGTTATATTTTTTCAATAAAAAAAAACTTTGGGTTGAACAGGATTGCGGGGATTTATTTTTTTATTGCTTGAGTATTTACATCAAAGGATTGTAAATCCCACTCTGGGAGTGAAGCCACTCTCCCTGATTACAAGCGCACACGGCTGACGTCGCCATCGCAAGATTTCTTATTGTGAGCGGAAAACAAACCACGTAAACAGCCCCGCACGGAACACCCGTCTGCCCCGACCACCTATCCATTGCCCCTATATCACTATTAATATATTGCTCTTATAAATCTGTGCAAGGATCAGTATTAATGTTGACATTTTACGATCTATATATATTAAAAACAAATACCTTTTCAGTCAATGTTTGCACAGCATCGATGTTGTGCTGCTGTACTTGTTTTCATTAACACAGGTCTCCCCTGGAAGAAAAAAAAGCCAGAGAGAGAGAGTGTTAATCTCAATGGGCTCTCGCCTGATAAGACGCCAACAAAATTAATTAGATTTTTCAAATGGGTATTAAAATAAGGAGAGAAAAAAAACCGCAGAGATGCATGCTTTGAATTACATTGAGGGAAAGAAAGAGGAACGCACGGATTAGAGAATATAATACACATTAATTACATCTTTTTCACACTGTCTAGAAAGGGCACGTGGCTAGATGAGCTGATAGCCAATGGTCAAGAGGAATAGTGGCAGCCAAGGAATCGGAACGTGTCCGAAAGAACGTCCAATAAGGAGATCCATCCATCCATTTT
>JAZEWU010000016.1:2123844-2142583 GCA_036362915.1 Geotria australis
AATTCTACCAACCACTTCGAAGCCGAGCTGAAAGACAACGAAGTCCAGAAGCTGGCCATCGTGCTTCGAAGAATCGCAAGGAAGAAGAAGTATATTCGAAGCAGCCTTCATCATTGTTGTTCCTTTGGTTTTTATTTATTTGTTTTGCATTGTTGACATGCCGTTCTCTTCGCGGCCCTTGTGCAGCGCTTTGTGACCCTCGGGTGAAAGGCGCTATATAAAACGCTATTATTATTATCTATGATAGATATGTATTATTACAGCAGAAAATGCAAGCGCTGGAAGCGGGATTCCTGCGATGCAACAAACGTACGAATTTACCAACGTAAACGATATATAAAATCAGAAGGTGATAAAAGGACTTTAAAATTAGCCATAGAAGGTAGCATAGAAGTACAGTACCATGTAGCTCTGTATTTTGCGGCCCAGCACAGTCCCAAAACAGATCTGTGACCACGTGGCATGTGTGACGGTCGCCCGTCCAAGCACTGTCAAGGGTCAACCATGCTTAGCTTGCGAGGTTCTGGGTGATTTAATCACAGGCACGACTTTCATAGCGTCCACAGGCAACCATATGGTCTATCTGCCATCATTTGCCAGGGTTGAAACTGTAGCTTGAGTTTTGTGATTATTACCGTACCTCAAACGGGCACGTTGTAATAAGGTTCTTGAATATTTTATTGATGCGGAGGTTTTTTTTTTCTAATGGAATTTTTAAACAGACACCATAAATGTGAAATAGTCTCAACTGCAGCTGTATTTTAAAGCCTCGCTGAGCCTCAAGATTCTTCAGAGGGGGTCCTGCTTAGATGTGTGGCCAATGTTTATTGGGTCTGTTTAGGATAAATGTTGTAGTTTTTTTTACTTGTATCCTTGCATTAACTGATTTGGGAGAGTAGTGGCTAGCTCATCGTGCTACGATACAAGCAAAGCCCAAATCAAACCCTGACCAAAACTAACATCGAAGGAGAGATCCATCAACCGGCATTGGGTTGACAACGGGCTGTAAATAATCGTTAGTTTCGTTATTATAAACCGATGCTCGATGCTTCATACTGCAGTACACTGCACTTTATATACATGTAGTACGTAAGCGCATTCCGCACTCTGGCTCTGCGACCGTCTCGTTACACTGTGTCCCTATGGGACGGTAGCAAGTCCAACAATCAATTACGCAGCTGCCTTTTTAATGCATGAGCTCACACTGCTCGGAGCACAGGGCCGCACGAACCACAGAACTAACCAGTGTTCCTAATAAAAGCCAACAATAGGTGGCCGCATCATTTGTGGCAGTGTGATGTGAGGCTTAATTTTGCAGCTTGGGCACCCAGCGGAGAAGGAGTTGGCATGTGCGGCCGTGATGCTGTACGCGGCGCGCATTAGCGTGACACGGGATGATAGCGGGCACGTCGCAACCTGTTATTCCAGCGCGGTGGGGTTGTGGACCACCGATGTGTGTGCGCGCGTGTGCACGCTGCTCGTTCCTTTCATTCGTTCCGGTATAGCTCTGCGTAAACAATCCGTAGGGGCCGCCGGGCCTCTATAAAGCGCACGGTTAGAACCAGGGATTAATTTCGGCCGGGTCGGTGACCCAGAAATTATTCCATCACCCAGCACAACACGTCCAGTGTACCTCTTCGCCATGCCTTCGGCTGCCAGCCACGTGCCACCTCTCGGTCTGCCAGTGACCCAGAAAATATTAAGTGAGACATTAAGTCCCGCTTGCGATGCATGACTGTGTTCACTTCAAAGTAGTGGCTGATACATTTTCACTTGGCTCTATACTCAGTACGGTGTCCCTGAAGGCTTTGATGAACGAGAACGACTTTATGGCAATCTTGCCTGGCAATTGCCACTGACAGTGATTTACTACGGGCACCGATAAACCTTGTACTGAGCACATCACAGAGCGGTGTGCCTCAGCTCCAGTCCTTGTGACTTTCACGGCTACTTTTGCACGACAAGCAAGCTCTCCTCTCCGTGCGCA
This sequence comes from Geotria australis, assembly GCA_036362915.1. Lineage (NCBI taxonomy): Eukaryota > Metazoa > Chordata > Hyperoartia > Petromyzontiformes > Geotriidae > Geotria > Geotria australis. The sequence continues at coordinate 2,125,832 of JAZEWU010000016.1, forward strand.
AATGAATCCACCAATTACGATGTACGTGCCCGATGGCTGATAAGCACAGGAAGCTCAAGGGGTCATCAATAAGCTCTTGCAGTGACAGAAGTGAGCGGGCACACCACAAGTCGGAACACGGTGCTGTTGCAACGTCACATATATTCCCCTCTCGCACACGATCAGCGCTGCCGAGTTGCTTGCGGCAATTGTAAACATTGCACCGATGTAGGTTTTCGCGGCTTGATGCTTGCTTTTCAAAGCTGTTCTTTCGGGATAGCCGTGCCGAGCGCTCATCCTCTCTCCGTCGCGACGTTTCGCCTCCCACGTTGGAGGAATCCTCAGGCATCCCGAGGACGCCTGCAACGTTGGGGGGGGGGGAGGTGGGCGAAACGTCGCGAAGGAAGGGGAGCGCTCGAATCGGCTATCCCGAAAGAACAGCTTTGGAAAGCAAGTATTAATAGTTAACATGGGGGTCAAGGTAGAAGCGTTCACGTCGCGATCCCTGTCAGGTAACACTTGGTATTGCCTGCGAATTCTACCAAACACTTCGAAGCCGAGCTGAAAAACAACGATGTCCAGAAGCTAGCCATCGTGCTTCGAAGAATCGCAAAGAAGAAGATAGTTAACATTGTTCGTGGGCTGCTTAGAAGTGGTCGGTCACACATGGCCTTGGGCTGTACGAAACAAGGTCACGGGGCTACATCTGGTTCTTATCTGTCCGACGGGCCTTGGGCTCCGCGTCCTAGCCAGCGCATCACGACCTTCACCGACGCCGACCCTGCAAACGCCGACCCTAACGTGCGTCGCCATCCCTCCCCCTCCTCCCGTGCCGCCGGGGCAAAGGTGCCGGAATTCGCGGAGGGCCACTCGTCGGAGTTCACGCCGGACATGACGCCGATCATCCTGGCGGCGCACACCAACAACTACGAGCTGATCAAGCTGCTGCTGGCGCGCGGCGTGTCGGTGCCGCGGCCGCACGCGGTGCGCTGCGCCTGCCTGCAGTGCGCCGCGGGCTCCGAGGCCGACGGCCTGCGGCACTCTCGCTCCCGCCTCGCGGTGTACCGGGCGCTCGCCAGCCCGTGCCTGGTGGCGCTGGCCAGCGAGGACCCCTTCCTCACGGCGTTCACGCTCAGCTGCGAGCTGTGCGAGCTGAGCCGCGTCGAGAACGAGTTCAAGGCCGAGTACGAGGAGCTGTCGCAGCAGTGCAAGCAGTTCGCCAAGGAGCTGCTGGACCAGACGCGCAGCACGCGCGAGCTCGAGATCGTGCTCAACTACAAGGAGGAGAGCGACGGAGCGCCCGACGCGCCCGACGCGTTCAACCTCGAGAGGCTCAAGCTCGCCATCAAGTACCACCAGAAGGAGGTGCGTGTCGGTCGCCAGGCTTTGACAGCCGCCGCGCGGGTCGGCTTCGTGGCAAATGTTGAGCGAAAGGTCACAAAAGCGATACCGCACCGCGAGGCCCCCCCCCGCTTGGCGTATGCGCTCCGCGGACCGCCGATGGGTCGCGACTCACCGGTTAAGAATATTATTATTAATTTTTGTTTGGCAGATGCCCTTATTCAGGGCGACTTACATCATCACACACGCACACATGTTATTTAGTTAATTAATACCAAAATAAATATTTCTGGCATGTAAATAAATACTACCGGAGAATAGCAGGCCTATACAAGCACTATGGAGGCTCCAACTGAGTTTAGTTTTCAATGAATATAGTTAAAGTGTTAAAAGGAATCGATAAAATGAGCATGAATTTGACCGTGAAAACTGGGGCACATTTGAGTCATTGCAAAATGTCACGGAGTGGGCAGTTTCCACAGACCACAGCATCATGCTCGTTAGTTAAAGTTCGCTCCTCGGCCTTCCCGGTCACCGGGCATTTGACCCCACTCATCCGTGAGCAGAAGCTTTTGTCATAAGCATGAGCATTGCTCCCTTTCTTGGTCTGTCCCCCAATGCTGCTTTGAGCTTGTTTGTGCACCTTCCATGTTCAATAGCTTCTTCTAGAAGCCGTTAAATTATATATATATAAAATAACAAATAGAATAAGTGCCTTGGCATTGGCCACTGCTGAGTGGTCAACGGCCGTGGTCTTATGGAGGGACTGGTGCTTGCCTCGGCAATGTGGATTTTCCAGCACAGGTTAAAGATCATCGATGGAGATGACGATGACCCCTGTGTGCATTTGAGTATAGAGCTGCTTGGATTTCTGACTCCTGATAAAAACCCACTCCCCAATGTTTGGCTTTGGCTCCATTCATCGATACTTTGTGATAGACAGTTCATCCCAACGACTCTTACCAGAATTAACTCGTAGGCTTTCATGACCAATGCAATCCATAGTGAAGCTCTGTTTGTGAGTTTAGGTCATGTTGTGGTGCACCGGTCCTGGCACCATGTCGGGACGCGCCGACTTCTGGGGCACCGGGTCGGGGAAGGTCGAGCCGAGTCTTGTGGTACCAGCTCAGGCTCTGCCGGTCTTGACCTCATGAATTTGTAGCGAACCGCCGGCTGTAAGAAGTCAGGGGGTGCCGGCTCCCGCCTGCCGTCTCCGGCCAGGGAGACGCCCCGCACTGGGCTAACTCCTTCTATCTTTCCTGACTGTAGTAGCTGCTTCTCGGCGCGGCGTTTCCGACCCATAGCAAAGCAGGAGGTCGACTCGGGATATCTTCATCCAACGGGCTTTATTTAACACAGACGGGCCCCTCTTCACATCCAACAGTGGAATCTCGCGCCGTCTCTAGAGTACTAACGTCTAAACTCATCGGGTAGTGGATCTCCTGTCCTAATCTCACTGGTGCCTAAACTCTTGGCCACTTCTTGCAGGGCACGCTCGCTTTAGGACGCGAGGTGCAGGGCTCACTAGCTTGGGCTGGGCCCGGAGCTCGTCCCAGGCGTCTGATCCCGAAGAAGACGAAGAACCCCGCACAATAGAACCCTCTCTCCTTATATCCTCCCAGACCCCCTTCCCAGAATGCTCTCCACGTGCCTATTCTACCCATCCCCCTCGTGATCTGTCAATCGCCATTATCCCGACACCCTCCTGACTAAACAAGGGGCACCTGTTTCCACCCTATAATTACTTTCCCGTGCCTCCGCAATGTGATAGCTCCTCTGTGACAGCCATGCGTCACACATCCTGGTGTCATCTCTATTACGGGAAAGCCCACCGGCCTGAGGGCCGATGGGTCTAAACGTGATTGTATTTGTTCATGGCCAAACAGATCCATTTATTGCATCACCCGCAATCCACCGTGATGCCACGTAATCGTGTCATTTTTTGTACAAATTGAGCGGCTGCGATGAATGTTCTCAACGGTATTCGGGGTGGCCTCTCGCCTATAACGCGACAAAGTCCATCGCAGGGTGGCAACGCGGCGAGCGTGGGAGCAACTCTTCCAGCCCACATCATCAGCGAATATTTATCGTCGAGTAATTTCGCCAACGAAATCAGCACAACTCCCAGAGTTCACACAACCTTGGACTGCCACGGCGGTGCAGTGGTACTATTCGCGCCTCGTACCAAGAAACCCTTAAGTTCAATTCCCAGCTCGGGTGCCGCCTTTCTGCGTGGAGTTTGCACGCGCGTGGGGTTTTTCACCGGGTACTCCGGTTTTCCTCCCACAGTCCAAAGGCACGCTGCCTGGGTTAACTGTACCGACCAAATTGCCCCCGGCTCCTCCCGAGATGTCGCAACTTGCTGACGGCTGACCACTCCCCGCCGGACAATGTTAAAGAGAGCTACGCAGCTTCGACCGTTCCTTCCAAGTTGTGTAATTATAATAATTTTAATAATTTTAAATTTATAACGCACACATATTCGTTCACTGTCGAAGGTACTCATTCGACGAGAGAACGACTCGGAAGGCGCGAGGAAAGTGCAGAGAGGCGGAGGAGGCAGCCAGGCGGTTTTGCCGGCGCCATATTGCCACACACTGCTTCTTATATATTATGATTTTATCGGTCAATCAATTAATGAATTAATTAATGAGTATCTTTTTAAAGTTGTGGGAGGAAACCGGAGAGCCCGGAGGAAACCCACGCAGAACAGGGGGGAGAACACACAAACTCCACACAGAAAGGCGCCCGAGGCAGGGAATCGAACCTGCCTCGGGGCAAGACCATTCTTTCTGTGAGGCGCAGATGTCCCCACTGCGCCACCCAACCGACCGAACGAGGAGCGGTAACAGTGACCGCCTGTCGTCGCCGTTGTGTCGTTGCCCCGTCGCAGTTCGTGGCGCAGCCCAACTGCCAGCAACTGCTGGCCTCGCTGTGGTACGACGGCTTCCCCGGGTGGCGTCGGCGCCACTGGGCCGTCAAGCTGGTGACGTGCGCCACGCTGGGCCTCCTATTCCCGCTCTTCTCCGTGTGCTACCTGCTGGCGCCGCGCAGCCGCATGGCCTTCTTCCTGCGCAAGCCCTTCATCAAGTTCATCTGCCACACGGCGTCGTACCTCACCTTCCTGTTCCTGCTGCTGCTCGCGTCGCAGCAGATCGCGCGCACCGACCTCAACATGCAGGGCCCGTCCCCGACGCTCGTCGAGTGGATGATCCTGCCCTGGATACTAGGTTGGTCTTCTCTCGCGCCTCCTGCGAGAAGCGAACCCGGGTTCGATTCGCAGGCCTCGGAGTGCCCGCCGCCTTGTCGCGCGCGGGAGTTTGCGTGCCCTGGCCCGTGTCTGTGTGTGTGTTTTCAGTCCGAAGGTAGACCTAGAACCGTTCAGCTGTGTAGATATTTTCATCAGTTTTCCAGCGGGGAGGGGGTAAGCAAGTTACAACACGTGGTTTGGTGCATTGTCCGTGTATTGCTGCTTAGCTAATTTTATTTTTCCATTTATAACGCGCGCATATTCATTCACTGTCGAAAGTACTCATTCGACGAGAGAACGACTCAGAGGCGTAGCGAGTAAAGCGCAGAGAGGCGGAGGAGGCAGCCAGGCGGTTTTGCCCGCGCCATATTGCCACACACTGCTTCCTATATATCAGGGGTGTCCAAACTACGAAACATCAGACCTTCGCGTCCTACACTGGCGTAATTTACCTGCATTTGATTGATTTTACCAATATTAGTGCATTAGAAGTGAGGCAGTATACCTCATGTCTAGTGAGTGGCCCAGTCCTCCGTATATTTTTCTGTATGTGGCCCTCAGGAAAAAAAGTTTGGACACCCCTGCTATATATATATTATGATGTTATCGGCCAAATAATATATATGAAAAGCTAAGCTTTGCGTATAACGACACATTCCGTTTAGAACAGAGGACATTATAGACCCACTAAGTGCTCCGTGTACCGTTGGCTCTGATGCGTTCCCGATTTCATGGAACACCGTGGTGAGGGGCTTAAGGGGAGGGGAGGGTTGAGGGGCGAGCAGAGTCGGTGGGGTGGACGGGGGAGTGAGTCGACCTGCTTTCCCCTGCAGTGCGTGTGCCAGGTGTGAGCGATGAGTTATGCGCATGAGTCATGCAGAGAGCTCTCAGTCATTAGGCACGCTTAACCTCGAGGGACCCCCAGCTGGGACCCCCCCCCCCTCAACCCTCTCCCACAATCTGACCTGAAACAGAAAGGTGTCTGGTGTTTCAAGATCTTCACACTTGTATTATTTCCAGAAAGGGTAAAACCTTTTCTCTGTTTACATCATCCGTAGCACGTGTTGCTCAGCATGACGGTCAGCTAGCTACATGCTGGCCGCTCACTAAGACTCCAGTTACTCAAGAAACTCCCATCGCACGGAGCGAAACGTCGGACACGGTGCCGAACGATGCGCGGCACAATCCGAAAACGCGCCTCAGAGTCAACGCTAATGAAAAAAAATCAAATTTAAACATCTGCTGTCAATTTAATTGCTGAAGGGCATAATTGGAATTTGATTCGTGTATCCTGCCTTAAAATTAATGTTCCTCGCTCGCACATTTCCTCAGCCCCTAATGCTTTTGTAATTTATATTTTTCAATTATTTTTGATAATTTTGTTACTGGCCTCAGCTGCGCAGCAGAGCCCTAGTCAATCAACGGAAACCCCGACTGGTAGCCGGAAATAACACAGAAACGAAGCATCGTAAAGCTTCTCCAGATTGATTCATTCATCAGAATCAGAATCAGCGCAATCATGTCAGTCATCACTACCACCACCATACCACTATCTACACCACTGCGAACAACAGTACAAGCACCACCATCTGCCCTGCCAGCCACATCACCTTCATCACCACCGGCACTGCATACAATCACCACCTCCAACAACACCACTGCCGCTACCATCACAAACATCATCACCACCAACACAATCAACATCCATTTCACTTGGAAGCACCTTCTATGGCCAGTATCTAAACACATTACAAATGCTGTCATCCGACGGTATATCAGTAAGTAATAACTCATCTAATTTGGAAATTATTTGATCGATATAGCAAACACAGACTCTCATTAGTTCATTAAATTCCTTTAAAATGTGTGTCAAATAAAAAAACCTGGTCAAACGCAGCCTCTCAGTAGAACCCGTTCGTTTCTACGACACGGGAGAAATCAGCAGCCAGCCGGGTCACCGGCTCGCTTCGCGGCGCTAAGCGTTCGGCGTTCCTCGCCGCGTGCGGCTGCGCAGGGTTGATCTGGGCCGAGATCAAGCAGATGTGGGACGGTGGCTTCTCGGAGTACGTGCACGACTGGTGGAACCTCATGGACTTCGTCATGAACTCGCTCTATCTCGCCACCATCTCGCTCAAGCTCGTGGCGTACGTCAAAGTAAGTCTCCCGGGAATCCCGTAAAGAGCTCGGAAGCTCGCTGGGCATTTAATTGTCCCAACTTAATTTTCCCCCGGTGCACTGAGATGTTGTAACTCGCTTACCCAGCCCCGCTGGACAACGGTTCTCGCAAAACGCCCCAGCTGCGCGGACAAATATCGCGCGGTGACTAAACGAGCGTCGCCGCAGTTTAGGAGACGGACTCCCGAGTCCTGTAAGCGAGGTACGCGGCAGGGGTGTCCGTAACGCACCTCGCTGTGCGCACATTGCACGAGGGCGATTTGACGTATCGACGCGGTTCCAGTTAATCAGGAAGGGATTGGTCGATGACGGGGCGGCTCGATACGAACGCAATGAACAATCGGCGCGCGAATTTGGCCCATTTCCTGCGCTGCGTGCAGCGCGGCCGTCAATTATACCTTCGCTTTGTCTTACATGCAAACACCGTTTGGCTTTTTTTTTTATTCTCTGCAATTGTTAAACCCACCGTGTTCACTGAGGCTGGTGGAGCCTCTCTGTCTGTGCGTGCGTGGAGTTACATTGACGGATGGAAAGAGGAATGCACAGATTAGAGAACACGCGCGCACTTGGGTTAAAGACGCAATTAAAAGCCTTCATTAACGTCAGCAGGCACGGTCAGGACGTACCACCAGCCGGGATGATGGTTGATGGTGAAATCAGCTCGTGTGCAAGCTCGCGGTGGATTACTACTTCGCCGGATTGTGACAAACACGGAGACGGCGTAAGGAAGCCTTCATCCAGCAGCGGATCGATCACGGCTGACGACGATGACATTCTACTCATCAGCTGAGAGTGATCGAGCGAAATAAAACGGAGGGGACTATTTTATTATTTCCGCCCTCACGATAGTCGGCGAATTAGCACCGCGCGTCCACGGAAAAAACCTGAGCGCAGCGCAAAAAAGCAACGTTCATCGTTCCGTTGTCAGACCGCGGGCTGGAACGCCGAGTCTCACCGAGAGGGGGTCAAGGTAGAAGCGTTCACGTCGCGATCCCTGTCAGGTAGTACTTGGTATTGCCTGCGAATTCTACCAAACACTTCGAAGCCAAGCTGAAAGACGACCATGTCCAGAAGCTAGCCATCGTGCTTCGAAGAATCGCAAAGAAGAAGACCGAGAGACAAAGCGCGCCTGCACACACACAGCCCCCCTCCGTGTGTTCTCCCTTTCATCGCGTAACTTCGCCAGGAGTCGACACGCTCTGCCAGCCTGACACGTCTCCTGTGCCAACTCATGAGTCGCATCACTGGCCGCGCCCGACACTGCGCAGGTGGCTTTTGTGACCTTTCGCTCAACATTTGCCACGAAGCCGACGTCGCGTTCGGTTCGGCGGCACCAAATCTCAAACGCAATCACAGTAAGAGCCGGCCGTGTGACTCGGCAATGCTGACGCTGCATCGGACCGTGGAGATGCCACGACTGAGAGCACACCCCGGTGTGTCAGAGAGAAGCACACCCGTGAGTTAGAGAGCACACACGCTGGCGTGTTGGAGAGCAAACCCACAACATTTACGATAGAGCACGACGTTTCGCTGATGATTGCGACCAGCTTCATCAGGCCCCTTGCCAGAAGTGTGGAGTTTTCTTCCAGATTTGGGTCTCGTCTCGGGAGGGGCACAATGTCATCACTAATGCCCACAGATGGGAAGGACCCTAGGGGGTTAATTTACTCGCATAAATTATAATTCATTATGTTAATATTCAATTAGCAATGCTTTACACGTTGGGTAAGCATGTGTTAATTATGTCAGAACTTTGATTATATTCAGGGCTCCATATCAGGCTCCTACTGTCTTCGAGTATTATTGTTTCGCTGTTACGAATACAATGCGACACTCTGGGGTAAGCTTTCAGTTCTATGGCGATAACACAATTGCATATTTCATTCAAGTCCTCCTGGGTCTCCGACTTGGCAGTGCTGTCATCTTGTCTCCCAGCTATTAAATAATGGAAGCATCCAAACTTTCCGAGGTTAAACTGAGAAAAAAGACAGAGGGCAAATTATATACGACTCCAGACATCAGCTGTGCCACATGCAACTTGGACGGGTTGCCTTCACCAAGACTTCTATAGCGTCTTCTCCAAGCCAGCTTCCACTGTCACGGGATAGCCGCTTTGCATTTGAAAGATGAGCATTTTACTGAACCCGAAGATTAAAACGGCTGCAACCAAGGCGCGCCACGCGTTGGCAGAAACTCACGGCACCAGCAATCAAACAAATGAGTGCGCAGAATCGATGTTTGAGCAAGGATTTCTTGGGAAAAGCTGCAGACACATCACGGAACATCGGGGGTTTGGCCAGAGTTATATACTGCCGGTTTCTTACGAAAAGCCTTTTCTCGTTCCAAAGAGGGCTCAATAACGGTAATTGAGGTCTGGCCGTTCGGCGATTTAATTAGCGTCGTCCGCTTGGCCTCGGTTCAGCGCGGCGAGCTGCGCGGGACTTGGTGGCACGTCTGTCTCTCTGTGCCAGATATAAATGGACCTAAGGGCAGTCGCATCCACAACAATGGGCGCACTCCATCGGGGAGAAAAGGCAGCATGTGAAATCGCGGGATGAATCGTCCGTGTGTCCATCATATCTTCAAAATGTATTATTCATTCATTCAAAAGCTATGAAGGGCTTGTGTGTAGCTTTCGACATGACAGTGCTGTTTTTCAAAGCTTATTATTTATCGTACTTGCCTTCCGAGATAGGGAGTCACGCGTTTAATGAATTCAATTTGCATCAATAGGGACTTGCCGAGCTGCCAAGGCCTCTGCCTTTTTTTTCAGGAGCAAAGCCTGTCACCGCAGGGTGCACACACGTGACGGATCTCATAGCGCTATTAATTGTGTTCCCTGTAAACAATTTGCCGTGTTTGTCATGTGACGGTTTAATCAAGGGAGTCGTTTTAACGCGTAGCATTCATCATTGGCATTACGCTACCTCGCAGCGAAATGGGTTGGGGGGCGAGCGATGCTGCAGCGCTGGTTATCGCACTCAGCTGCACACCCATATTACCTGAGTTTGAGTCCTACCCGTTGCTGAAATCAGTGGTGAGCTAACTTAAGCGACGGTCCCTTCAACAACCCGCACTCACCGTGATGGTGATGTTCTAACAAACAACTCAGCACTTTTACCTAAGGCGGTATATAAAATGCTATTATTATTATTAGTATACGGAGCGGGGATGCCCTGTCGTGACAACGGATTGGCAAAAGGGCGGGAAATTATCCGTTATTTTTACGTCAGCTGCACAGTATCTAACACACCATTGCCTGAAATATCAGATGACGTTTCAGGCCATTGCATATGTTTTAGCCTATCATATATATACATATACACGTAGCCCTGTGGTGGACTGGCGTCCCATGCAGGGTGTTCCCCTGCCTAGCGCCTTGTGTCCGCCGGCATGGGCTCCGGCTCACCGCCACACAGAATGAAGCGGTTTCTGATAATAGATGGATGGCTGTACACACGTACATTTTTCTTCCGCCGAGGTTAATCCTCTTCACTAAAATTGCCCCTGGTGCCCTCACACGGGTTTCCTCCCGGCTTAACCAGAAACCGACTGAGCCGACTTGTCCGCCCTCCTGCCCTACGTGTCGCGACCCTCACAGTACAGCGGCTCGAAGCCGCGCGAGGACTGGGAGATGTGGCACCCGACGCTGGTCGCCGAGGCGCTGTTCGCCATCGCCAACATCTTCAGCTCGCTGCGTCTCATCTCGCTGTTCACGGCCAACTCGCACCTGGGGCCCCTGCAGATCTCGCTGGGCCGCATGCTGCTCGACATCCTCAAGTTCCTCTTCATCTACTGCCTGGTGCTGCTCGCCTTCGCCAACGGCCTCAACCAGCTCTACTTCTACTACGACACGACCAGCGGGCAGGGCAACGACACCTGCAAGGGCATCCGCTGCGAGAAGCAGAACAACGCCTTCTCCACGTGAGAGCGCGCGCCGTTCGTCGCTCGGTCGCTCGGCTTTTTACGCAGGCCTGAGAAGGACGCGTTGGGCTGTGTAGGTCTATTTAACAGTTGTCCGGCAGGGAGGGGTAAGCGGTGTTTATTTTTTAGATTTTTTGCCTGAATTAAAGTGTAAGTAAATGCATTAAGCGATTAAGGGATAGATAGATGTTTATTATTACAGCATAAAACATACCTAGTGAGCTTGCAAGCTCTTCACGGGAGTCCTGCGACAGTAGCGTCGGTAGTGGTGTACAAGATGAATACGAATGATCTCGGCATGTTAACCAATAACCACTGCCTTCTAAGGTCAGTCAGTCGGTTTTTTACTTAAGCCTGGAAGCAACTGTTGAGCTATGTCCGTCTTTTTAACGGTTGTCCAGCAGGGGCAATTTAGTCGGGGCGATTAACCTAGGCAGCGTGTGTTTGGATTGAGGGAGGGAAACGGAGTGCCCGGCGAAAACCCACGCGGAAACGGGGGAAAACACGCAAACTCTACACAGAAAGGCACCCGAGCCGGGAGTCGAACCCGTTGGCTTCTTGCAGTGAGGCGGCAGCGCTATTCACAGCGCCACCGTGCCGCCCCGGTACAAGAGCAGAGCGTCGAGCCACTGCCCCCTTACGTGGCTGCGGCTCCCAAGGTCCCTCGTGCAAAAGGAATCATGAATTTCCCTCGGCTCGCACCTGGCTGCTAAATAAATGGCATTGATTTTGAATTATATTGCATGGATTTAATTTCAGGCTTACTGGCTCTCGCGCGCATTAGGGTTTGGACAATCATCGATTTGGGACGGTTTGGGCATCAGCCGCGGTGCTCCATCTTCCCTAGAACCCCCCAGTGGCACCTTGAGATGAAGCGCCGTGCCCATCGCGTGACGCGAGGTTGTCCCCGCTTGCCTCTCCCCTCGCTTGCCTCTCCCCACAACGCCAGAACTCGCTTTGTTTTTTGAAACAATAATCTTAATAATACAGTAGAATCCCTCTTAACGATCCACCCCTGTTAACGACTGATTGCTTATCGACGCCAATTTCCGCATATGTGGGTACGTTAAACATTAATTAACGCATTGATTAACCGTGTTTAGCTTAATATTATATTGGTTAGAACGGTGTTATTATCGTTATATATTAATATCCATTGTTTAAATATTATAAGCTACGTTTTTTGGGCGAGTAAGGGTAACTTTATTTCGGCTTTCCTTCCAAGGCGCGTCCACAGCCGCGGGTGTTTCGATACCCGCACTTTCACAGAAACATTATTCCATCCCCCCCACTTTTTCCTGCAACACCCGCGGCTGCGACGCGCCTGACTACTCCCATCAACGCTAACCGGCTCCCCGCTCTCCCTCCCACGCCTCAGGCTGTTCGAGACGCTGCAGTCGCTCTTCTGGTCCATCTTCGGCCTCATCAACCTGTACGTGACGAACGTGCGCGCGCGACACGAGTTCACCGAGTTCGTGGGCGCCACCATGTTCGGCACCTACAACGTCATCTCGCTGGTGGTGCTGCTCAACATGCTCATCGCCATGATGAACAACTCCTACCAGCTCATCGCGGTCAGTGCATCCTCTCGCGGGCGCGCACACACGCCGGCCCAGGTGAGGCCGATGCCAGCCGGCGTCTTCCCATCCCGCGAGAGTGGCGGCGGCGGCGGCCGCGCGGTTCGATCGTCGGATGCCGGGCCGAGGAGATGTGTCGCTCACGCCACTGCTGGCGGAAGGGCCTCCGCTAACCGGGAGTTTTAGACGGGGCGCCCCATCGCGATTTGGGCCTCTGTAGCGGCTCGCCCTCGCCGCAAACCTTTGCGCGGGGATAATCGGCGCCGTAGCCCGCCGCGACACGCGACCTGCTGACCCACGTAACCGTGGTCCAACCCACGTTTAAACTCTCTGGGTGGATGCAGGCCGGGGGGGGGTTTAAGATCCTTTGCCGTTGTTCCAACAGCCGCGCCGGAAGATCGAACCGGCGACCTCTGGATTGCAAGTCCAGTGTGCTAACCATTACACCACAGCAGCATCCCGTGTAAGCTGGGCCTCCTTTCAAGGAGATTCTAACACCGACGCTTGGGCTCGGTCGTGTATTCATGTTAGCGGACGCTTGTCGTGTGCCTGTTTCACGTTTAGTAATGCAGCGACGTAAAACTTGACGGGCTTGGCTCCGTACTTGAGCTTCGTCTAAACGGCCTTAACTTCGAGTTTTCTGGTAAATTGCACCGCATATGAACAATACCGTATGGCGGGCAAGTTAATGACACTGATAGCGAATTGCCTGCTCGGTGTAAGACAGTGATGCACGATCGTAGCATTACCAATGAAATATAATGTTTGCACCGCCTGACGACACAAAACATTCACAGACTCATCACGAGGATCGTTAATTCATTATTGGTCCGTGCTTAAACCTGTACAGGGTAGTGATGAGCCGGAGCCTATCCCGGCAGCTACAGGGTACAAGGCAGGGCGATACCCTGGACGGGACGCCAGTCAATGGCAGGGCACAGGGGGGAATTTAATCGGCAGACCAATTAAACTAGGCAGCAGCATTTCTTGAGAGCGACCGGCAAAAACCCACAAGCACGCGGAAAAAACATGCCCAACTCCAAACTGAAAGTCAACCGAGCCAGGAATCGAACCCGGATACTTCTTGCTGTGAGACGGCAGCGCTACCCACTGCGTCGGCAATCACAAGGATCAATGAGAACAAATGGAGACTAATGGTTTCATCCACAGGAGGTCACACTGATGATGGATCCTGTGTGACCCCACGGGCATACGCGTTGATTGTTGAGTAAGAATTTCTAATTTCCCAAGTGTTCCTGAACATCTTGTAACATCTCTAATGAGACATTAACGGATAACACGCGTTAGTTTATCGTTAAAAAGTGCTACTTGGTAGACCTCCTCGTAAGGAGATCCATGTGAAAACTCTACATGAAATCACCTGTGTGTTCCCACGCGTTGACCCGTCCATTTGGAAAAATCCATACTCTCAATCTACGAGTCCAGCCTCCAACCGGTGGCGCAGTGGGTAGCGCTGCCGCCTCACAGCAAGAAGGACCCGGGTTCGATTCCCGGATCGGGTACCGCCTTTCTGTGTTGAGTTTGCACGTTCCTGTACGTCAGCGTGGGTTTTTGCTGGTTACTCCGGTTTCCTCCCACAATCCAACACATGCTGCTGCCTAGCTTAATCGCCCTGACCCTGTTGCCGCTGGTGCCCTGAGATGTTGCATCTTGTGTACCCCTCCTCGCTGGACAACTGTTACAAAGAGCTGCACGGCTCAACGGTTCCTTCCAGCTTAAATGCAAACTGACTGACTGCACATACCGTCCCTACCGCCACCTTTCTCCACAATTCCAGACTGCACAGCTCTACACACTGCACACGCTCTAAGGGACGAACATTCAAAATAAATATTTGGCGTAGGAAAAAAACCCAACCCCACAGCCAAATGAAAAAAAATCCCACTCGCTTACAGATGGAAAACGGTACAAGTGGCAATATTCATAGAACACAATGTGAAGCTTTCCATAGCAGGAGAGTGGTGGGGGTGTTTATAACTTTAAGAGACGAAAAGCAAGCCAGCGCTAGCGTTCCGTCTTGTGCACCGGACCGCGCGCTCAACGCTCGGCGAGATATATTTTGGTTCTCGCTCGGGGTGCCAGCGACGCGTTCCATTTAATTAGACGCGCGGGGGAAATGTCCAAAATCAACGCCGCTCGTTTCATTAAATCCCACGTTTCTGGGTGGCCCCGAGCGAACACCGCACCAAAAACACGGCCGGTCCACACAGTCTGCAGCAGCTTTGAAAACACTGGGAACCGTTTAAACGCGCTGTCAATGTGCCACCTAGTGGAAAAGAAGGGCTGTTTATTTGAGTAGGTGCGCGGCTGTGTTTAGCAGCACCGTTACTGCTGCTCCTGGCGCGGCACAGTTGCACCGAGGAGCATTATAGAGGCAGCAGCCACTGCAGCGGTTACGGCAATTACACAGCGAAGGACTAACACCCTTGCGTAGTGGTGAGTAGTAGCGCTGCCGACTCACAGCAAGAAAGTCCCAGCTTCGATTCCCCGGTCTGCTTTCTGCGTGCCTTTTGCACGTTCTCCCCGTGTCCGCGTGGGATTTTGGCGGGGTACTCCGGTTTCCTCCCACAGTCCAAAGACATGCTGCTGCATATGTAAAATTGGCCTGCTGACTAAATACCCCCTCCCCCCCCGATGCCCTGAGATGTTGTAACTTACTTACACGACTCCGCTGGACAACTGTTAAAAAGAGCTACACAGCTCAACGGTTCCTTCCAGCTTACATACAAAAAAAGACACCTTACTGACTTAACATCTGTGCTGAGGTTTGCTGACGCAGAAGCATTCCTACCGGGTCAAGGGGAAAGCGTGTTGGCTCTCGAGTGTGCTCTGTGTACCGCTGTGTTGGCGGGGTGACGGTTACGATTTCATTTTAATGCAATTATCATTGTGGTGCACTGTAGCGACCTCTCGTGGCTTTCAGTTACACAGGGTATACAGACCTCGCTCGCTCATTCCGTTTAATATCCACGATACGTCCCGGATTTTTGTGACTCAGAGGTGGCAACCTTACATATTTAAAAAAACTATTATTTCGTAGAAAAAAAACAAGTGCTCACCAGCCGCTCGTTTGAATAATGGACAAAATGATTGGACTTCAGAACTAGTTCCGTCTTCTCGTGGCAGAAGCAACGATCCGTGCTGGCCTCTCTCGGAGCGACGTGGCTCCGCTCCGCTTCCCCACGGTGGGCACAGACTGGCAGCGATCCAGACTAGAACCGAACCCAAACACGAAACCGCCGGAACCTGTAAATTAAATACACCCAATGGAAAAAAAAAAACCACCACGCTTACTCTTTCAATTCCCTAGGAACCAGTTACGGAAGCGATGGGGTTTCGAGCTGGAACCGATCCCGATTGTGGCACCGGTTCCGCACCAGTTCCGCGTCGACCCCCGTGCCCCGTAACACGCCCGCGCCCTTCGCAGGACCACGCCGACATCGAGTGGAAGTTCGCTCGCACCAAGCTGTGGATGAGCTACTTCGAGGAGGGCGCCACGCTGCCGCCGCCCTTCAACATCGTGCCGAGCCCCAAGTCGGCGTGGTACCTGTGCCGCTACGTGCGCTCGTTCATCTGCCCGTGCGGACACACGGCGAGCGGCGAGCCCGTTCGCAAGCAGCGGAAGTTCGGCGCCATCGGGGTAAACGACGCGTGCTTGCCACCCACCCCCCCTTCTGTTCCCGCGAGGGTTTCCTCCGGGGTCACCGGCTTTTCTCCCGCAATTAACGAGTCCAATATACCGGCCAGATAACGTTGTAATAGAGGCATGCCGCTTTTCAACGGAGGGCATGCGTTCCCGAGGCTTGTCCGTTTAGCGATGAGTCATGTTTCTGAGAGGTCGTTATAACGTGGTTTATTATATCTGTACAGTATTTATTAAATTAAAGCTAATATGATAATAACACTCTACTTATAGTATTAATAATGCAGTACAATAGTAACAAATAATACCCTCAGAATATTTATTGACAACGTATGGTTCACAGGTGCCTTCAGAGTTTAGTGCAAGTGCTATACTGCCTATTAAAGAATAATAATAATAATAGCATTTATATAGCGCCTTTCACCCGAGGGTCACAAAGCGCTGCACAAAGCTGCAGAGAGAACGACATGTCGACAACGACAGAGCACGGAAAATCAGCAACCAATTTTTTTTGGGGTTTTTTTTTTTCGTGAAGAGAAAACGGCACAACAACAACGGGGAGACAGAAAAATTATTAATCAATATTTTTTTCTCGCCCCTTAAACGAAAATTCGTTGGCTGACGCTTTGTTTAAAGAGGTATGTCTGTACACTCAGTGTACAGTGTTTGGCGGATCAGAACCGACTGACCGTGTGGCAATTTACTCGGCAACAGCAGAAGCCCTGCCTTCGGCAACGGCTAGAGTAGGAAATTGCAGGGCTGTACCTTGACCTCCCACCTTAACATCGCTATGCGTGGTGCGTTGTGGAAGCCGGTCGTGTTGAGTCAATGGAGCCCAGCTC
>JAZEWU010000016.1:2151219-2174854 GCA_036362915.1 Geotria australis
TTGCTTGTTGTAGAATTATTATTGTTTTCCTGTTGTTTTTTCTTTTGTCTTTTGTCTTATAAGTCGTTTCTATCGCTTGACTCTCAGTTTTCTGTCTCCCCGTTGTTGTTATGCCGTTCTCTCCACAGCTCGGATTATATTTAAAAAAAAGCCCAAACAAAAATTGTTGCTGATTTTCCGTGCTCTGTCGTTGTTGACATGTCGTTCTCTCCGAAGCTCTGTGCAGCGCTTTGTGACCCTCGGGTGAAAGGCGCTATATAAATGCTATTATTATTATTACTGCAGCCTGCACCCCTTTGGTTTTCAAAATGTTATCGCACCCCATATTAATAAAAACATAATATAATACACAATTAAAACAATGCATAAAAAATGGCTTGTCTCGCACCCCCTCAAATAATAATAGCATTTATAGAGCGCCTTTCACCCGAGGGTCACAAAGCGCTGCACAAGGCTGTGGAGAGAACGGCATGTCAGTCACATCAGGACAGATAAACTGAGAGTCAAGCAATCACGATAAACCATAGGACATAGATCAAAGGCACCTCACACCCCTAGGGGTGCGTGCACCGCACGTTAAGAAGAACTGGTATAGAGCATTGACGCCAACTCCTCTCATCCATGTGTGAGCTATTCTGTCCGAGCATAACAGCGATTCGAATTCGATTGGATTCTTCGAAGCGTGATGGTTATATGACAGTTTCCCATTGCAACAAGTTCTTCTTTAGTTGCAGACAGCCCTTCAACATTTAGAGATACAATAGTCAGTGCTGGCCTGAAAGGCGGGCATTGGCCTCTTTTCTTGCTCCAGACTGAGGGGCTTCTGGCATCTGTTGAGCTTCTTGACATCGTTGTCTTTCAGCTCGGCTTCGAAGTGTTTGGTAGAATTTGCAGGTAATACCAAGTATTACTTGACAGGGATCGCGACGTGAACGCTTCTACCTTGATCCCCATTACAGCCATGAATTTGCAACTAAACCTTTGGTCACCTGTGCTAATCCGAACAAAGCCTTCCACAGGACACTTCCTCCCGCGTATATGCCGTCATCCTCCTTGCTGTACTGCAGGTCCCCTCATAGAGCCTCCTTGCTCTACCCCAGGTCGCCTCACAGCCCTGGCGACGCGTACGTGAAGCGCGGTGCAGAGCGCCGGGGTGCCCCGCGGGTTTGTTTGCGTGCGGCGCGCACATGGTGACCGCTCGCCGCTCACTCACTCAGGCAGCACTGCCGGTTGGCCGGTCCGCCACACTTGCCGCTGGCGTAGTAGCCAGCGCAGTAGTTGCTGTTGATCTGGCACACGCCGCTGCTGCCCGTGCAGCCACCATCGCTCTGCGCCCAGGACTGCTCATTGGAAAGACCTGCGAGGTGTGACGGAGGACAAACTCGATGAGATCATTTTCAGTACAATTTGATTGATTTCTGTTTATTTTTTTACGGGCCGGATAAAGTGCTTTGCCGGACCGGACCTGGCCTGCGGGCTCTATGTCGTGAGGCATTAGACTCGCTGACAGAGGGGCCTCCCAGGTGCTCGACACTGGCATGGGAATCCCCCCTGCTGAAGACCTCCGTCCTGGCTCAGAAGCACAGTGGATTCGGTGGAAGACACTCAACCGCCTGAGAACTAGAACGGGACGATCAAAAGCTGCTTTGGTCAGATGGGGCTACAAGACCGGCCCAACCACCTGTGAATGTGGAGAAGCACCCCATACTATGGAGCACTGCCTTGTCTGCGCTCTACTACCCAACCTCTGCAGCTCAAAAAACACATGCAGAGTTCAATAAAAATGCAAAGAACCGTGTGAAGAAATGGGAAGCTGTCATATAACCATCACGCTTCGAAGAGTCGAAAAGAAGAAGACACTCACAGGTGGCGCTGCAAGCCAGGCAGCAGCGGCGGTTGGCGTCGCCGTTGCACAGCCCCGTGGCGACACCGGCGGTGCACTTGTAGTTGCGCCAGTCGACACACTGGCCGCCCTGACTCGTGCAGCCCACGTCAGCCCCCACTGCACGGGCGCGCAGCGTAACACGCGCGCACATCAAGACAACGATGTCCAGAAGCTGACCATCGTGCTTCGAAAAATCGCAAAGAAGAAGATCATACCGTCACAACGGAAACCGACTGCCAATCGCGACTGCAAGGACACAGACATTTCAGCGCTAATGATTTGCTTACCGGCTCACGTCAAAAAGTGTAATGACATATTTGTGCTGCGGTTATGAGGAATGTCTGACTGAATTTCCGACCTTGACAGAGCGTAACTACCCAACCTCTGAAGCTCCAAAGACCTTGCAGAGTTCAATACAATTGCAAAGAACTGTGTAAAGAAATGGGAAACTGTAATTAAACCATCGCGCTTCGAAGAATCGCAAAGAAGAAGAAGAGCGTACACGGAGATGGTTTGAAAATATAAATTGTGCTGTTTGGTACTGGAGATAGCAATGGTTTGGAATTGCTCTTAACAGCTGTTCTCTCTGAATTGCCGTGGCGAACAGGGTTTATTCCAATCTCCGTCCCGTAGTTTATTTACCCCTCTCTATCTGCAAGATTCGTCTAATGACTAGTGATAAACGTAGGGACGTTATAGGATAAGGATATGATCCAGACTTAAATCGAACATCTTCACGCCAACTCCGTCCAGCTTCTTGCACAAACAAAATGACAATTGCAAAACTGGCACCACGACTTATAATAATATTTCATTTAGTTTTACGTGGCGTCTATCTTGTAAACCGCTTCCTCATAATCGCCGAGGAACCGTGGATGAGTTGGAAGACAGCAGCCATGCCGAGAGCCAACGCCGACACATTCCAAAGCTCTGCAGTCCTCGATGTATTTCAATGTTTTCGGTCCATTATTTAGGGTCAGTACAGGTGGGATGAAACCGGAGTACCTGGCACCAAAAGTAAAACGTGTCTTTAGAATTCCTGTGGACATCATGGCGAGAGAAACGGAACGTACCGGCCGCGACCAGCCCCAGCAGGACGAGAGCGATCATAATTGGCGCTCGTTTCAAGAGGGTAACACGCTTCGTGAGGAACGACTCAAGCAATGGTTTATATAGCAGCAGGCAGGCCTCCCCATTAGCGGTGGACCTGTCGACACCTCAAGGTTACATCAATATTCTCACTAGTATCGTTATCTACCATGGTCAGGGACAGTTTAAACAATGAGCATCACCTGGGCTGATTCCCGAGTAAAGACATTCCTTATCGAATATCTGAATGCTGTGTGTATTGATGTAGACTTTCACAGTTTGCATGTTATTCCCATGTCCGCGTGGGTTTTCGCCGGGCATTCCGGTTTCCTCCCACAGTCAACAACATGCTGCCTAGGTTTACTGGCTTGCTGACTAAATTGCTCCCGGTGCCCTGTTTTGGACTGGCGTCCCATCCTGGGTACAGTCCTGCCTTGTGCCCTGTGTCTGCCCAGATCGGCTCCGGCCTCCCGTACAGGGTTAAGAGGGAGACTGATGATGATGATGATGATGTCGCAGGCCCCACGTTGCTGCGAGCCGTGAGTGGCACCACAGCGCCGCGACCCCGAGTGCCCTCGCAACTACTGGCGACGGGGCATCCAACCAGGGCGAGCTCCAGACAGCCTCCAGAGGGAATGGTGGCCGATTCCTCCACGCCCGCCACGTGCACTTGAAGAGGTCCGGTGACCGATGGGTGCAAGCCGCTTTAAAAATGTAAATTACTGTATCGTTATTATTGTGACTCACACGCTCCTCCACCGCGTGAGCTGCTGATACAATAACTACTGTTGAATGTTTCCGTTTACACTGCGGAGTGGACATTGGCGGTCAGCTTTCAGAAACTTGCGCCATTGTTTAAACTGCCGGGCTGTGAGGTGGACCCAGCCACCTCCGGGTGGCACCTCCAGCTACGCTGACCGCGGCGGAGTAGTAGATGTGAAATGGTTATTTCAAACTTAACTGTGACCTGAACCTGTATCATTTCACCTTTGCGAAATCCTATTTTGCTATCCACGGATAAACAAATATTGACCAGTGTGAATTTAACCAACTGGAGGTTGGGTCTGTTTCCCTGCGCACATGTGACCTTGCCGATAGCGGTTACAAGGCCAGTGTCACGGAAAGATACGTTTCTGCAAACGCGATGCTCTGGTCAGAAAACATACAAACGCTGTAATTGGTTTAGAATTCTGCACGCTTTAACTATTTAATGAGTGGTGCCGTGATTAACATCTGCGCCTCACAGAATAAATATTCCTGCACGAGGCGGTTCGACGCCTGCATCGTGCGCCTTTCTGTGTGACGTTTGTGTGTTCTCTCCCCCTGATTTGCGTGGGTTTCCTCTGGGTTCTCCAGTTACCTCCCACAACTAAAATAAAACACTCGTTGATTAATTTTCCGATAACAAAATACATAAGACGCAGTGTCCATCAAATGTTGGCGCCAGCTAACCGCATGGCTACCTCCCCCCGCCCCCAACTCTGAGTAATTCTCTCTTTGAAGGAATATCTTCGACATTGAAAGAATGTGCGTGCGCTATCAATTGTACTTTAAGTAAACTCCAACACGTTACAATGTGCAACACTGATCCCTGATGCGTAGCATCGCAGATGATATACAAGGTAAAGGTGCAGCCCTGCAACTGCTTGCTCACGACACTGCCGGCAGAAGGACCTCCACTAGAGGGAGCTCTAGGGAGCCGCTCTAGAGGGGGTTTGGCCTACTCTTTCAAGCTGCAATAGTTTACAGTACCCACAATTTACCTCACCTCACACATACTGTCAATCGGCTGTGGGGTGTACTCGAGAAGTCACGTGGGACATCCAAAACCTGGGACACATCGTGGCCGTAAACTGATGAAGAGAGCCTCTGTCACAAAATTCCCGTGAACTGAAAAAACGTCGCGATATCACCGCAGAGAAGTTGTACTTTTAAACATCGCCGTTAACTATGACGAACCCAGCTTGGGCCTCAAGAAAACCGACCTTCGTGGAGCTTTCCACCGCCTTTGACATTTCCACTAAATCTCAAGAACGCCGGCTATTACATAATACAACTAATGCATGCTCCCGAGTTACGTCTTGACAGTTGTGCTTCAAACGAAAGGTCACCAATAATGGGGGGCAGGAAGTCGGCAGGATTTACTCGTGTTCCGTCGGGTCTTTATCCGGCGTGAATGGCTCGAGGGTTCGCGTCCACACCACCGCGGAGTCGGGCGGCACAATGCTCGTCGGCCGCGACCCGGATCGGTGGCCGCGCCACAATCCTGGCCACGCGTGCGGCGTTGTTCTCTGCACGCCGAGTCAACAATGGAACGTCACATAAACGCCTTGCACTAAAATAGCAGCGCGTATCGCCGCCCTATTAGGATGCTAAAAATACCCAGCAAATCTGTCACATTATATTCCGGATATTTCAACGCTAGTTGCAGGAAATCCAAGCCACGTTTGATAATAGAGCAGATTACCAGCACTCAATGTGAGCGCCACACCGCTGCTGTCTGTGACCATCCCGACGCACCCCACACACCACCCAGACTGGCATTTCTGCAGCGTGACATGTAACTATGCACCAATGGATGAGAGTTCTAAGAAGGGTGTCCCGATGGGATAGTTCCAAACGCCAGTGTGAAAGCAAACGTCCACTATATATTTCTAGAAATGAGCTTCCAGTCAGTCTGTTTCTACTGGAAGGAACCGTTGAGCTGCGTAGCTCTGGTTTAACTATTGTCCACCGGGGAGGGGTAAGCAAGTTACAACATCTCAGGGCACCGGGGGAAATTTAGTCAGCAGAACAATTAACCTAGGCAGCATGCCTTTGGACTGCGGGAGGAAACCGGAGTTCCTGGCAAAAACCCACGCGGGCTGTCGGGTACATAATAATAATAGAATTTTATACAGCGCCTTTCACCCGAAGGTCACAAAGCGCTGCACAACGACAGAAATAAACAACTAATAAAAAACCAAAGCAACCAAAATTGAATGATTAAGGCTGCTTAGAATATACTGAAAGGTCGTTAAACTGTCAATCTTACGAGCGGCAAAAATCTGCCAGCGTCCCCTAAGATGGCCGTCACTTGCGAACCGCTACACCAGAGATCCCCGTACTGCCCGACAAACACACCTTACGCTCGCGTGCGTGTGTGCGTGCGTGCCAGTCGAGCTTATGGCATCAGCGCCGCACACAATAACACACCCTGACATTCAGACTGACAGCTGGGAACAATCACGGCTCTGAGTCTCACGTGAATGAGCCACAAGTCCGAGACGGCGTTTCCACCCACCCATCGTGCCTGTAATGATGCCCCCCGCCATGCTGATGTGTATCAGGGATGGCTTTAACCACAGCTGGCGTCACGTGACGGGAGCAACATAAATGCTGACAAGGCCCCGACACGCGATACGGCCTCCAGGTGGAGTTGCGGGACCAGCGGGCGGCAAGACGCGAGCACAGCCCTGCGGTCGAGATGGCGAACATGAAGCGGCTGTTGGTGCTAGCCTGCATGGCTGCAGTCATCGGTGAGTACGACAAACTCGAATTCTGACCCAGCCAGGCTAATGCTGTTCAGCAACAGACTGTAGGTACCTTTGTAATTTAACGTTCTGAAAAATGATGATGTGAAAGCAGTGAGAGATTTATATTTGCGTGACGTAACTTCGCAATGATGCGCCAGATAATATGAGAACTTACAACGGTATTATTAGTGCTTCTCTTAAATACAAATGCTCCTTGACTAGACAGTAACTCATCGTGCTGTGTGTTTAAGTGTCCGTTTTGATTTAAATACAGTAAAGACTCGATGTAACGGACTAACAGGCGGACAGCAGGTCAGCAGCAATAAAAACACTAAAAATAAGAAATATTATTTTCAATAACTCCAACACAATTCACGGTCTCGGAAGTAGCGCAGAGCATGCGTTGCTCCCAAAGTCCGTTGACAAGCGGTCCGTTGAATCGAGGTTTCACTCGACGGTAAAATGTTTTCAGACCATCGGACACAAATGTTGCCCAAAAGGCAAACGGCTCAAAGACGACGCCGACACCAAAGCAATTAGTCGCTCGTGTCGGAGCTGTCACAACTCCGGGGACCTCTTTACCAGCGTATAGATGATGACAAAACGAGACGGAGCTTTTAAGAGGGAAGCCATCGAGGCGAAGCGTCTGACGTGACCGTGACGTCCCGCGGCAGGTCGCTCGGGCGCTACGGCCCCGACCACGCGCATCGTGGGCGGCGTCGAGGTGGCGCCGCACGGCGTCCCCTGCCAGGCCTCGCTGCGCTACAACGGCGCCCACATCTGCGGAGGCGCCCTGGTCCGCGCCAACTGGGTCGTCACGTCGGCGCACTGCTACAAGCCGTACGGCGCTCACGGGCCACGAGCCGCGCGACGCCGCGCTCCGACAGACGAGCGGGAGCCCGAGGCCGCGCGAACACAGCCGCAAATCTGGCGGCTCGAGAGCGTGGCTCTTTTGGCGGGTTAGGTCACGTAAAAATCAGCGTTCTAAACCCGCCTCCACCTGACACAGACAGTTGGTAAGGGGTTGTCGCCTGAACAAAACGTGTCGATTCGTTACTACTTCAGCACACCGGTATGTTGGAGAGCGAACATTTTTTATTTAGGTACGACGTTTCGCTTCTTCTTCTTTGCGATTCTTCGAAGCACGATGGTCAGCCTCTGGACATCGTTGTCTCAGGTCTCCCCTCGGTCGACTCGGCCAATTCGCATGTTGTTGTGGCGCAGGAATCCTGTAAAGATCTTGCAAGCTCACCGGATATTTTTCTGCTGTAATAATAAACATCAACCTACCTAGTGGGGTGTGTAAACATTGCCAGTAGCGAGACAAAGGCGGCCGGGCGTGGTGCTGGTCACCCACCTCCTCATGTGCCGTGTCGACCTTCATAGGTGCTCGCTAACGGCACATGACCCTAGTCTGTTAAGGCTATACGGGGGATCTTTGTCTTTGTTGCACATACAAAGATACACATACAAAGACACACACACGAGCAATTCTCATATGATGATCCGTGAAAATCTACATCCGCATGAAACAAGTTGCGTTATATATATCTGAAGTACAATTCGCGCGTAATCGACGCACGCGTGAATTGTCAGCGTGCAGTATCTGAAGGTCGTCTTGGGGGACCACTCGATGTCCAAGGTGGACGGGACGGAAAAAACCTTCTCGGTGTCTCTGGCTGTCCGTCACGAGTCGTACAACAACGTCACCAACAACAACGACATCATGCTCCTGAAGGTTTGAGTCACCGCGGCAACGCGACATCCACACAGCCTCGCTGACCCCTCCCCCATGTCGAGTGTCTTTGCTCAGCGCAACGCATTGAAACCAACTCTAGTTAAACACTGCTGTATAGTGTACACGTGACAAGGTTGAAGCTTCCGGCTGGAAATGCTGCGCTTTATGAAACTGCACCAATGGCTCGAGAATTACCAAGACGCTGTGGGTTAGCAGTCACGTTTTACCGCGTTCAGTTGCATTGACACGCCAGCCAACCAGACCATCCAGCTGTCTGGAGCTCTCACCTGGTTACACAACCACCGCCGTGGTGCGAGTGACCGTCAAACTCCGCCGTGGCGCGAGTGACCGGCTGAGTGTTTTCGCGTGAGTACTCGCGCATCGCTCGCCGCACAAACCGTCCCGTCACCTTCTCGTTCCCTGGCCGCAGTTGTCAACCAAGGCCGTCCTCAACGCGTACATCAAGCTGGTGACGCTGCAGACGGCCGCCCTGCCTCCCGGAACACCCTGCAACGTGTCCGGCTGGGGCAGCACCCTGGAGAGCAGCAACAAGGTGACCCGTGGGGATATTTCACATTTGGCAAATTTGGACCTCGTTTCAGAACACATCCTTCATACGCCTCCTGGGGATCAAGGTAGAAGCGTTTACGTCGCGATCCCTGTCAAGTAATTCTTGGTATATTACATGCAAATTCTACCAAACACTTCGAAGCCGAGCTGAAAGACAACGATGTCCAGAAGCTCAACAGACGCCAGAAGCCCCTCAGTTTGGAGCAAGAAGAGAGGCCAATGCCTGCCTTTAAGGCCAGCACTATTATATACATAAATGTTGAAGGGCTGTCTGCAACTAAACAAGAACTTGTTGCAATGGGAAAATGTCGTGTAGCTATCACAAGTCGAAGAATCTAATCGAATTCAAATACACCTCCTCTTGTTTGTGTGAAACCACGTCCACAAGCAAGGAATGCTGATTATAAACCACTCTTCTTCTTCTTTGCGATTCTTCGAAGCACGATGGTCAGCCTCTGGACATCGTTGTCTTTCAGCTCGGCCTCGAAGTGTTTGGTAGAATTCGCAGGTAATACCAAGTATTACCTGACAGGGATCGCGACGTGAACGCTTCTACCTTGACCCCCTATAAACCACTGATGGCCACGCAAACATTATGGCAGCAAGTCAATAAGCACCTTTTTGCCAGTGTACATATAAAGTAAAGAGATACAAGGTTTTACCTTTATGGCAGCAAACTCACGCGAGGGTGTGAGAGCGGAGCGTGAACGAGGAGAGCGCAGCACAGTCGAGCGGCCGAGGAGTTGGTGCCACATTTGAGATCCGCTCGCCATCCCTCACACGGTGCCGGTGATGGTGAGACACGGCCCGTGGTGAACCCGGGCTCTTCACTTTCATTACCGCACTGTCTGGGCCAACAACCTTTCAGCGCGTCAGGATTAGTCACCAGCAAGCAGATTGTATTAATTTCCAAAGTAAATGTCCAAGAGAGAAATGTGTTCTATTTTGTTAATGGTATTTACAGTCTCCAATGTCACCGCTTTGATTACAGCAACTGTAGGATGCTGCGCGGTGTGTTTGTGCAACGGCGGCTTACTGCGTACAGGATGTGAGGGGCTGTTCCCCCTTCTTCTTCTTCTTTGCGATTCTTCGAAGCACGATGGTCAGCTTCTGGACATCGTTGTCTTTCAGCTCGGCCTCGAAGTGTTTGGCAGAATTCGCAGGCAATACCAAGTACTACCTGACAGGGATCGCGACGTGAACGCTTCTACCTTGACCCGACTGGTGTGAACCCGGAGAGCTGGACTGGAGACGGTTTGTGAGAAATGGCATCACAGCTGCCGTTCTCTAAACAAGATATTTTCACTTCGCGTCGAGCTGAACACAAAGCGCACGCGTATACGCACCTGCACTCGTGTACGCTCTGCCGTGTCTCGTGCAGGTTTCGGACGTTCTCCGGGCCGTCACGGTGCCCATCGTGAGCTCCGCGCTGTGCAACAGCACGCTGTATTACCGCGGGCTCATCACCGCCAGCATGGTGTGCGCCGGCTACGACCAGGGCGGGAAGGACGCCTGTCAGGTGAGACGGCGCCAGGAGACTTGAACGAAACTACACGATGTGGAATCAACGGCTTTCACCACTGAACGATGTCAATTTTTGTTCTTCTTCTTGGGATGTTTTCCAACGATAAGAATACATATGGAAGGCACGCTGGGTGCACTTGTGTGCAGAGTTTGCATGTTCTCCCTATGGCGTTTTGCCGGTAACTCTAGTTTCCTCCCACAGTCCAAATACATACTGCGGCCTAGGTTAATTGCCCCCGGTGCCCTGTGATGGACTGGCATACCATCCTGGGTTGCAGCCCTGCCTTGCACTCTGCGTCTGCTGGAATAAACTCTGGCTTCACCGTGACCCTCTACAGTAAACAGCGCCACTATGTTCACAAAGGCGGCCCAGTCGTGGTGCAGGGCATCCAACCCCTTCGTGTACCCTTGCTGGACTCTACAACTGCTCGCTACAAGCACTTGACCCTACAGTGTGTTAAGGCTATACGGGGGCCCTTTGCCTTTGTGTGTGTTTGCAGGGTGACTCTGGTGGGCCCCTCATCTGCAGCAATAAGCTGAAGGGGCTGGTGTCGTGGGGCGTGGGTTGTGCCCGGCCTCGCTACTTCGGAATCTACACAGACGTCTCTCGTTTCGTTTCCTGGATTAACAACGTGATCGCCACCCGTTGAAAGCAGGCCGGGCGGCGGGCGGATGAGGCGCGAGGCGGGCACGATTGACCGTGTAGTGGCAGCCACGTGAGTTATGTAAACGGCTTGACCGGCAGAGAAAGCAATTCTTTAATCAGACTTCCGATCCTGCCAACACGCAGGTTTTTTGTAGCCAATGTTACACCTCGTACTGGGTCTTTGGCTCCGGCCGCGATGATCTGACGGTTATTTGTTATTCATAACCCCTCCACCACCCGACACGGCCAAATAAATACATTTTCACTTTCACAAGCATTTAGGAATGCACCAATTATTGTTTTAGTTCACAAGTTGGTCGAAGAAAAATGCTCACAACCAGATCTAGTGATAATAATAACAAGGAAAATGTTGTTTGAGACTACGTTAGACATCAGCAGCAGATTGAGGAAGTCAAAAAAGCTGTGTCACCTGACGCAGCTTCTTAAATAAGTGTACCCTAATTGTGTAATTAGAATTAATGAGTGAAATGGTGAACATTAGTTTACATGCGATTGGCTGTTATTCTTGTGAGGTTTGCACACATAGTTCAGAAGCTGATGTCTGACACCGTTTTAAATGAGACATTTCGTTGTGGGATTTCTTCAACTCACCGGCGAATCGAAACCATCACCAACCGGCAGCGGTATCGAACGCGATTCATTTGTTTGGCTGCGTCGGGTGGTTAAGGGTGTTAACGACACATCGTGTCAGATTATTACGTGGCGTGACCCCACAAACAATCACGACTTGGACCGTCACCTCCCTCCTCCGCGCCTCACGGCCTCGGCTGCCACTCACTCCATCGCCGGTTCTGCCCATATCCCCGTCCCTCTGAACGCGTTGCGCTCGGGTGCCTTTCGTTTTTCATCGTAGCAATTATAATCAAAGTGCCGTATGTATCGTTTGTATATCGGACATTCTGAATGTGTATTAATCCTGGAATCGTTCCTTGGAGTTGCTTAGGCAGCCTGCGTGGGTTTCACGTCCTACGAGCTCTGTCGTTTACGAGCCGACGCCACTCTCGTGACGAGCGACGCTCTTTGACAACTTGTCACGCGGCTCGCTACGGCCACTCTGTCTGCAATAACTGCGAAGTCTCCCTCGTGCGGTTGGTTGGCGACGTTGACACCGCGTCAATTCAACAACGGCGACTGTCAACGCATTGTTCTTCTTCTTTTCGATTCGTCGAAGCCGTAATGGTTATACGACAGTTTCCCATTTCTTTACACAGTTCTTTGCATTATTATTGAACTCTGCGAGGTCTTTTGAGCTGCAGAGGTTGGGTAATAGAGCGCAGACAAGGCAGTACTTCCATAGTATGGTCTGCTTCTCCACATTCACAGGTGGTCGGGCCAGTCTTGTAGCCCCGTCTGACCAAAGCAGCTTTTGATCGTCCCGGATTGTCAACGGATTGTTGATGACTGTGGTAATAAGTACGCAATGCAAAAAGTTGCTCTTCGTACGTTTGTGCAGACAGAGCTTAAACAGTGACCTTGGTCCTATTCTTGGCTAAGCTGGCATCGCTACAACTCTATTCCATGGTTGGGGACGGCAACACGCTCAGGACGCCCGTGTCGGGGGCTGCTCTCCGTGCGAGGGCTTCGACACGTCCGGGTCGAACAGCGCCCTGATACCGCCAGGTGACACTGCAATCCTCTCAACGAGACGTGTCCGCTTGTAACCACGGGTTAACCGCGCAGGCCAATTCCACGGTCACTGTGCTGGAACCCTGCACCTTTGTCGGACGTTTGCTATATTTTGTAAGTGAAAATGAAAAATAAAATCTATTTCAGTGGGGATCTATGGGATCGTAGAATGGTCTTTTTTGCCCCGACACTTGACATGTGTCCTCTATGAAATGCCTAAAATAACGAGGGAATCTCGTGGGTTTACCAGATGTCGCTGTGCCGACCCCCATACCAGATGCGATGGCGGTGTGCGTCACCGAGAACGGATTTCCCACGAGGCAAACGTCACGAAGGCAAACAAAATAAACGATCACGGCACAGAAATCCACAATTAATACACGAAGAGGTTTTACTGAGCAAGCACTTTTCATGATGGCAGCAACACAAGACAGGAAAAAGTCAATGCGTGACATGGGCTGACCAAAGTGTGGTTGTGCATCCCAATATACCCACGTGACCGACACAAATCACTCGCAGCCAACCGGGGGTGGGATGTCAGCAGTTGCATCCTTCCTTACATCGCTAGCGAAACGCACACCACTGCCACGATAACACATTTATTAAACATCATGACAAGCCATTGCTATATAGCAACAATTTGTTTTCGTCTTTTTTTTTTTAGTAAATACAACGCAGCTTTGAATTGCTTCAGGATGCCATCGCCTTATTTAGTCACCGTGTGCAAGACATTCAGAGGGCTGTTGATGGCAGCACTGACGTCATCGGCCTCTCGCTCACCCTGCTCCCCTTGCCCGGGTGTCTGTCTGCCAGCGCAATCCCAGCCTGCCGATCAACCAACCGATCGATATACACACATCGTATTCATAGATATACAGCATTAAGCAAATAACACATTCAACTATGAGTACATTTAGCCATTAGGTATGTGAGTCATGGTCTCATTAACAACCTCTAAATTAACGCACCACAACCATGCACCGTGAGGGGAACACACACACACACACAGCGTCACTGGTTTACCGTTCCGACCGGAGGGAAGCTACCAGGCTCCCGTCTCTCTGCACGAGAGACTCGGCACGAGGAGGGAGGTGGCTTCGCACCGAGAAAACAATGCTCTCAACCGAGGGGGGCCTCTCTCTCTATTCACTATGACACAACTGCACCGCTCACGTCGCAATAATTACACGTGCCGTTGGTTATTCCAATCGAATGAGAGCGCGCAGGCGAGCGACGCCGCCAGTCGCGTTATCACAGGAACCTCGAGGGCGACTCGACCTTCACGGGAGCGACACGGGTCGGGATGCTACCAGCATCGCTTCCTGCACAGCCGCCTCTCGTGGCTGCCAGGCATGGTGGACACGATGTCGCAACCAGGCTGTTGTGAATGGAGCCGGCGATCGTTGCTGACGAGACCCCCCGAGAGCGGGGAATTCAATCGACGAACCCCGCGGCAAGCCGCTCGCGACGCTCCTGCCGCGGCGCTGCCTGCGCGCTTCGATGCCGGGACGGCAAACGTCCTCGCGGTCGGGACCGAGCCTCCGATTCCCTCAGGAATCTCAATAGCTAAAACGGTCGGCGCCACGCCGTGCGCGCGTCCGCCAGATCTTGACTGTAAATTTAGCGGGCCGATAATTCCGCGCGCGACGCAACACCGAGAGGGGGGACTCGCCCTCGCGAATCGCGGCTCCCGGGTGTCGAGCCGTCGCTCCGCGAGAACGACGGCGCGCCGCGGCGATTCCCCGCGACGGCGCGGCCAGGAGTCGTGAACTACTGCCGCAGTGCCGCGAGCCGGCCGGGTGGCTGGTGACGCGCTCGGAGAGAGAGCGTCGAGGGCGAATCCGACACTGGACAGTAATACACACACACACACACGTCCCACAGCACATGCCACGGCACAGACGCCATCGCGGAGCGAACCGCGAGCGAGCGCGTGGGGCGGCGAAGCGTCGCCGGATCACCGCGCGCGACAGCTCTCGACGACCGCGCGCTTCTCGGTCCGACGCGCTCGACGACGGGCCCCTGCGCGACGCGTTATTGTTATTGGACAACACACGATGAGGGCATCTCGAATACTATTCCATCTGAGGTCCAAATGTATACGCTACGTAAGGTGCATATGCTCCGGCGCGATTTGGACACACTTTCTCTAAAACGTATGCATATCAAGAGGAGGTTGGGATGACGGGGCGGCAAGCGGAACGGGCTCACGGCGCGTCGGAGGCTGCGAGCGGCGAGAAGGATGGACGGGAGCTCTCAAGGCAAAAGAAGTGTGCGGGGCGGCACAGCTTTGTCCGGATACCAACCGCCGGCCGCCGGGCGGTGTTACACGGCGAAGATTCGACAGAGCGCGGATTGAACTCGGGATGAAATGCGGGCGTTTCTCGAGCGTGACGTTTAAATCGTGTGAGCGAATGTCTACGATGTTTGATTCTTTATACAGTACTATAAGAGACATAAATATGGTTCTTAAAATAAACCACACACCAGTACATCTCTCTGCTTGCTGTAAATCCCTACGCCTCTATGTAACGAGCAAATCGGATTTGTTACGCTTCCGCACGTACAATACAGTCGGATAAACTGTTCTCCTAAGGTGGGAGACGTCGGTGGTGACGCGGACACCATTCGTATCGTGAGGGTTTTCTCTGAGCTACGACTAGGTCGCTAACAGACGTACATGCCCCGTCAGCCAACAGGAATCAAGCAATATGCAATATAATAATATCTGATACTCAAACACGTACTGCTGATAAGGACAGCGCTATAGGTAGAGGAAACTTTACAGTCAACCATTAAAAAAACACACACGTCCGTTTGACCTTTATTCAAAACAGCAGTGATGGACAAGCATGCACACTAGACAACGACGTTCAACAACTTCTTGACCAGATTGTTGTAGACCGAACTGTGTTTGGTGACCATGGGACACGGCGATCGTGTACTCACCTGTTTAGCCCCCGGGGGAAACCCCGCCGATTAACACGGGAGTTACTGCAATCTTGAAATCTTTGTTTTCCAAGAGACTCGTATAACCTCGAACATTGTCACAATATATTGCTCTTTATAACTGATCTGGACATCAGAACACATTGCAATTTGATCAATTTACCCACAATTTTGAACCACCGGCAGTGCGCAAGCTTAGCGTGTTTATTCAGAGCCCTTCACATAGCCATGTGCACCGTTACACAGAACACCACGGCACAGACAACACAGCCACTTACAGTTGACGTTAAAATGTGAACACCGAGTCTGTTTTGCAGCCGACTGTGTCCAGGCGAGACCGATCGCGACGCGCGGTGGCGGCCCGTTCGTCACCGATCGCCGATATTCTTTAGGGCAGCCGTCAGCTTTTCAGACTAACGCTTTGGAATAACGCGAGGAATTTTTGTCAGACGGTTCCGATTCACGTCCGGAGGCGGTTGACGGGGCGTGCCCGCGAGCCGCTCGGCTCTCGCGTCGGGAAAATATCGGTGTCGTCGCGACGCGGCCGATATGCTCTGCGTCAGCGCGGAGCAAACCGTCTAGCTCTTAATCCAGAAACGTATCCGCGACACTATTCTGACCAAAAAAAAAAACAATCTGGGCAAGAATTTACTGAAGTCTCTCTCTTTTTTTTTTTTGCGCGTACATATCACAACCGAGGGTGAGAGCAACCGCCGTCTTGAATAAAAGCACGCGTCAGAATGGAGTTCGATCCAAAACGTACCGTGTTTGCAGTAAATAAACATCCGGGAGAACTTGATGCCCAGGGAATCGAATCACAGTTCCAGGTGGAAAGCGATCACTCACTCGACCGTTTTTCAGTCGTAGTGGGTACTATTTTTTATTATTGTGAAAAAAAAAAAAGTTCTGACCGTCACTATACATGATCGTATGTCCTCTATATAATTAATATTATAGTTTTTAATCGATTCTAAACTTTTGAAAGTCACAAGAGTTAAGTTTGCAGGCAGCCAGTTAGAGATTAAAGAGTAAACAAATTCCCTTGGGCAGTAAGCACCGCGAGCGCGGGGGGCAGGATCACAACGAGTCAGGAATAATTCTAACCGCAGTGCGCCCGTTACAAACTCTACGCCGTAATGTCGCCACGTCGACTCCGCACTTCCCTGCTGCTGCAGGGTACGAACAGCGATCGCTTCCTACCATTAGGGACGTTTCGGGAGCTTATTGTCTCAACACTACAATACTGCTTGGGGCACATACAGAGAGGGACGTTGGGAACCGCGGGCGGGTCGGGGGGCATCACATTCACAAGCCCAAGAAGATAAAGCTGGGAGGTATCGGGTGGAGGGCAAGAGGGTACAGGGTGGCTATTTTATGGAAGAGATCTCATTTAGCTTGCGCTCTTTATCCAGTTGGCTCGGACAATCACAGACAGAAATAAACTGCGGGAGCAGAGGGGGGGAAAACGCAGGGAATGCGAACGGGGAGAAAGGGGGACAGAAAAGACAACCGTTAGAATTTGTTTTCGACGCGATGCACAGATAAACGCACGTCCCGTCACGGGACGTGCAAGGCACAAGATGGACTCTACCGGCTCATTCAAGTCTCTAATCCTTCCCCGAGGCGTCAGGAAATAATACCAACGCGTCCGCGTGGGGCACCGTTTACTTACGACGCTACCCTCCGACATACGCGGGCAGAATGATGCCCAAGTGCTTCATCAAAAATGGGCAACGCCTCGCACCGCCGAGCATCGGCTGAGCTCGCCGTGTCTGGCGATTGAATGAGTTACAACTGCACCTGACGGACGCAGGGATTTCGCCACGGAAAAATAAACGCCTGGAATTACGGATTAGAAAATGGACGGATGGAATAATTTGAAATCAAAGTTTGGGATTCCATTCACAAACATTTTCCTCCCATCCTTGTACACACAGACTGAGTTCCGAGCCTCTGAGTTCCACTTCCCTCCGTCCTTGAAACACACGTGAAGCATGAGATGTACGAAAGGGAATTGAATTCGGAGTCTGCAGCCGTAACGTTGTGTGCACAATAGCGTGCGGGGCGACCCAACCCCTCCTGCCGCTCTCATGCTGTCCTCTCACGAGGTGCCAACGTTACAGGTCCCACCTCCTTCAGCCACAGCTCTCCATACTATATTAGAGAAAGCTTTTGGTGGCTGGCTTCCTGCCTGGATTCCTGTCTCACTGGATGGCATGCAAGTGGTGGTGACATCCCCCCACGCACATAGAAGTGATGGCGTCAAGGCTCCAAAAGGGCGTGCATTCATCACTCCAGGGTTGACACATTAAGCACCAGTTTGTGGGAAATCAAGAGTGGTTGTTGTATGGAAATACTGGTCCCTACCACAGGAACGTGGAAATCCCGTGATTGCTCGGGGCTGTCAATGGCGGTGCGCACCGAGAGCTATGTGAATATGTTCGAAGGCTATTCGACGGGTGAACCCTGCTGCGTTAATCAGCCGCTAGTGTGTGTCTGTACGCTATTGTGTGTGCCTATGGAGGAAGTTCGTGAAGGACGCTACTGGACAGTTGGAGGCAGTCGCCCTCCAACAACAACAGAGGGCGGAACAACGACGCTCACAACAGCGAGCCGAGCGCCGGGCCGGATAAAACTCAACAATCTGGCACGGTGGGGAGCACAGGTGGTGCCCCACCCAGTCATCTCAGTCCGGCTGCCAATGGCACCTGGGTCTCTCCCATGACCTCCTGTCTGTGAGCCTTAGACACTCTGCGTGGCCTTAAGGTGCACCTGGCCTGGCACAGGCGCTGTGGTGACGTCACCGCCACTTATTGGCGAACGGCGGTTGTTGTGTGTACATACGCTCTTGTGTGTACGCATGGAACCACACTGCCCCCTGTGGCTCAACGCTGCTCTAATAAAATTTCACGTCTTCCCACGACGACCCTCTTTTGTACAAACGTCACTCGTAAAAATAAATATCGCTGAAATGAAATTCACATTTTCCCACGAAGATTGAAAGTGACGTATATAGGTCTTCGTATTTCATCAATAATACATAAATGTGCCCACCTATAATGTACGCATCGCTCGGAGCGAAGTCGCATGAAGGGCAGATGACACGGTGCACACTGCGCACTCATCATCCCAGGAACATATCGAGGCCATGCTGGCAAGACTACAAACCCCGACCACGAGCTGTACATTAGCTGGGATCGACGCCCACGGACGCTCTCACATTGCTATGCTCGAAACAACGGCCCTAACATGAAATCTATACGGCCGCCAGCTCGAATGCCTGCTACAGCCAACGCGTTGCAGCTCTGTGCCGTCTCCCAACTGCACACGAGAAATCAATGTTCAATAACAAAAGTCCAGAACAGTTCTTAATAGGACAACACTCTTGTTTTCTACGAGCAATGCAATCTCCAAATCTATTACACAGACAAAAAATATGTGTGTCATATATCCTTCGGCTGGCCTGGGAACGCCTGGGAATCCCCCCCAGGTAGAGCTGGAATCTGTTGCTGAGGAAAGGGATATCTGGTCCACTCTCCTTGGACTGCTGCCACCGCGACCCTCACCAGGACAAGCGGTTTAGAAAATGGATGGATGGACGAACAAAAATATGTATTTCAGTTTATTTTTGTGAAAAAGGCTGGTTAGCTATGGCTATACCACCCTTAAAAATACAGTCTCTCATCGACTTACGACGTATGCGACTTACGACCACCAGGCGCATAGACAGGTCCTCTCAAACATCAAGGGGGTATCTCTCTAAATGCAGCTCCCACAATTACTGTGCCCGGGAAACAGAGACGCTGGGTACTCACGGATGATGACGAGAACGACCATAGCGCAGATCACACCGAGGATGATCATCATCTGCCGGAGAAACGGAGGCACGCACACACTCGTGAACTCACCGTCCGTCACGTGAAGCTATTAGCAACCCCCATGCCAGCAGCAAGCACACCTCCAGTCCCTATTAGACGTGTTCCAGAGCTCGTCGTGTTGTGACGCGGTATCTGCTTTCAGGAGGTGATCTTTCAGACCCTTCTGTGCATTGAAGCCGGGCTGATCCATTGCTACGAAACGTCACCCATCGTAGTCAAAGCGGCTGGCGACGAGGGTGCAGGCGACGGTCTGTGCCCCTATCACAACGCCGCGAGCCGCGAGGCGTAAACGCGACGACGACGACGACGACCACAACAAGAACCGCCACGGGACGCCGTCGCACCTTGCAGTTTTTCCACCAGTACTTGCGCTTCAGCTTAGCGGCGCTGCTCTCGAACTGCGAGGCCCCCTGCTGCAGAGCGTCGGCGCGATCGTCCAGCTCCGACAGCTTCTGATCGCGCTCCAGCACCTTGTCCACGTTCACTCGCATGATGTCCACCACCTGCCCGACACAAACACGAAGGTCAACCAGACGCGAGGCTCGAGCCCTGTGAGCGAGTAGCACCTGTAAAGGGCGCACGAGTGCGTGGCTGGGTGGGCGGCCAGCACCACGCACCGGCAGCCTTTGTTTCTGCAGTGGCAATGTTTACACACGACAACAGGTGCTCGATTGAGGCTGAGTCGACCTAAGGGAGGTCCGGGACCATTTTTTTTCCATCCATCCATTCATTTTCAGAAACCGCTTAATCCTGTATAGGGTCGCGGTGAGCCGGAGCCTATCCCGGCAGACACAGGGCGCAAGGCAGGGGAACACCGAGGATGGGACGCCAGTCCAACGCATGGCACCTGGGGCAATTTACTCAGTAGGCCAATTAACCTGGCAGCATGTCTTTGGACGATGGGAGGAAACCGGAGTGCCCGGCGAAAACCCACGCGGACACGGGGAGAACACGCAAACCCTATTCAGAAAATCGTCACTGGTGTTGGCCGTGAGCGGGATTCGAACTCGGGTCACCGGATTCGTAGTGCAGTGTGCTAACCGCTGCACCACCGCTGCCCACACCGGGACGGACCGCGCACGACGGTTCGTTAGGATAATAATAATAATAATGTCATTTTATATAGCGCCTTTCACCCGAGGATCACAAAGCGCTGCACAAGGGCCGCCAAGAGGACGGCATGTCAATAACGAAAGAAAAAACAACCAATAAAAACCAAAGCAACAAAAAATAAATGATTAAGGCTGCTTCGAATATACTGAAAGATCGTGAAACTGGCAATCTTGGGGTGATGACATCGGTGCCAGGCGGTAACTATAAAAATATACAACTAAACTTAAGTTTGCAACGCGTGCAGACTCGAATCCAACCGTCACCCTCGGTGGTCGGGGATGGAGGGGAAGTCGTTACAGCTCTACTGCACGCTCGTGTTAAGGAGGAACGGCACCGCCCGGATGATCTCACCTCGTCCACTTGCGCCTGGGTCTGTTGCAGTCGCCGGTTGCTGGTGAGGTTGGGGGGCGGCCCCCCTGGGGGTCCGCCAGCTCCGGCAGGGGCTCCAGCCTCGGGTGTGGACCTACGGGACAGGGGGGGGAAGGAGAGTTGATGGGGAAGTTTCACGCCTCTGGGTCGTTCTCTCGTCGAATGAGTACCTTCGACAGTGAATGAATATGTGCCACGCGTTATAAATGTAAAATTATCCATCCATCGAGGAAGAGCTGGAATCTGTTGCTGAGGAAAGGGATGTCTGGTCCACTCTCCCTGGACTGCTGCCACCGCTACCCTCACCAGTACAAGCGGTTTAGAAAATGGATGGATTATTATTCAAGGTGGATTGGTGGAAGTGACATTGAGCCTGGGCTGGACATGAAGACTGGACACCGTGTAGCGTTTGACGCTACTCTTCAAAGACTACGCACTCCGTCACGGGCAGCGTGCCAGCTCACGCATAGTCGATTCGATTCCACGAAGTGTGATGGCCACATGACAGCCTCCCATTGCAACAAGTTATTATTTAGTTGCAGACAGCCCTTCAACATTTAGAGATATAATAGTCAGTGCTGGCCTTCTTCTTCATTGCGATTCTTCGAAGCACGATGGTCAGCTTCTGGACATCGTTGTCTTTCAGCTCGGTCTCGAAGTGTTTGGTAGAATTCGCAGGCAACACCAAGTATTACCTGACAGGGATCGCGACGTAAACGCTTCTACATTGACCCCTTCAAGCATAGTGATAGCGGCGTCAGTCTGCAAACGTAAGAGTTGCATTGTATCGCCATTAGAGTCTAGCCTGAGACTCACGGCCCAGACGTTTTGAACACAGTAGTAAGAGGAACAAAATTAATTACATGCTGACTTTTTGTTGATTTTAGTACAATACGCAGAGCTCTGTTACAGGGGCACGATGTTGCATCTGAATGGCCGATACTCAGACTATATATAACCGCATCGATCCCTTCATTCATTGTATCGAATGCTTCGTCTAATACGTTATTACATGTAGGAGGAAGTGAGCCCTCGGGGGAATACTAATCAGTGTTCACTCCGGCCGCGTCTGTGTGGAACACACTGCTCCGGATAATTCCGCAAACAAGCTGCACTGACAATGTTCACAGGATCGTATTTTAATAAGTAAAAGCGTTAACGCAACGGCACCACCGTCGGTGGGTTGAGCCGGCGGTCTATACGTCGTTAATACGAATGACACATGCCGAATGCCAGCTGGCCTCAACACGCAGGAACGTCAAACGAGACGCTCTGATGTTTGAATTGCCTCAACGTATCGAAGTCTTTCGCTAGCACTAATTAACGTGGTGTCTGAGAACACGTCAAACTTGGGAGTTCGTTACCGGCTTGCGATGCCCCCGAAGAACGACTGACGACAGATACCCGAGGGTCACAAAGCGCTGCACAAGGGCCGCGAAGAGAACGGCACGACAATGTTTTCACGCGCTTCACTGGTGTCGTGACATCCACAGCCAGTGCCGTAACGCATTTCAACCAACGTAGGCAAATCAAACCGGGGCGTGTCTTGTTAGGTCGCCAGTGTCCAGGCGGGTACCGGCCCGTCGCCCGGTGTGCCCACGCTTAGGCGCGTGCCCACCGGCCAGGCGGGCGCACGGCAGATGGCGTGAGCGCACCGCCGGCAGCTCGGGCACACGCCACGTTACATCTGGGTGAAGCCGCTAAGACGAACGTGACCTCTACGCGCAACGACCGTCGGCATTAATCACACAAAGGCACAGTGATCGTGGCCGCAATCGAGGCAGTTAACCATAGTGACAGGTAGCCAGGTGCGGTAGCGCTCGTATCCTGTTCTCCACCTTCCCACGGACTGGGACTTGCTCCCAAGAGCCGCTCTTTCGGGAGAGCAATTCTCATACTTCGGAGCCGTGAAAACCTACACCGATACGAGACCGAGTCTATCTGTTGGACAAGCGCCGCTGTCTTTGTACAAACTGTTGCTCACACTAAGACAAATGCTTATATTCACTTGTAGTCACGTGCAATTTTATCGTACCCTTCATCAAATTATACAACCGACATTAATGAATTGTTTCACGTGTTCAAATAATATTGGCTACGTTTGAGATACAGCTTTTGATTGAATAAACGCTTTCTGATATTTATCGGCAGATGTGGTTGGCGCGCCCAGGTCACTGGCTCCGAGCGCCAGAGCCCTCGTCGTGGCTCCTTGAGTCGCTCTGCGTGTCCGTGTCTTCGCGTATCCGCGTGCCAAGCAAGCCCTCCCCTGCTTGAGCTGCTTTCCCACAAATCGCAGCTGACAGAAATCTCTCTCAGTGCCGTTAATCCATCGGCTGTAATCCGTATGCTCCAACTGCTCGGGCCTGCCTGTTTATATCACTGATCATCCCGAGCACACAGGAAGCTGCTCTAAATGTACGGGCTCATCAAATAACGACGCTATTGTTTGAGTTATCTACGTTCAGTTGACAAACGTTAGTTACAGCACTGGTTTCTCACATCACAACACCAATGTGGTACGAGTGATTGTGAAAACATTTTCAATGCTATCCCAGTGCATCCAATACTGAACATTTCCATAATCGCAGCAAGTGTTGTTTTCACCGATGCTCTCTGCAGCAGCTGTGATTTCTGCCCTTCGATTGCGCAACCGTATACCAGAGAGCTGGGAATAGAACCCAGGTTCTTATTGCTCTGAGGCGGCAGCGCTAC
>JAZEWU010000016.1:2188370-2215596 GCA_036362915.1 Geotria australis
CAGGGGTACCACTCCTAACCCTTCCGGCCACCCCCATCTCTACCAAACAACCCTCAGCACGCCCGGCCGTCTGTGTCTACCTCGTGGCAATGTACTAGGCATTCATTTGATGCCGAGTCGACCTAGGGGAGGCCCAGGACCGGTTCGCGAAAATAGTCACTGGTGTTGGTGGCCGCGAGCGGGATTCGAACTCGGGTCGCCAGGTTTGTAGCCCAGCATAGCGCCACCAGCGACCACCCCCTAGCAATCCCTCATTATCCCCACTAACAACCAACCTCCATCTCTCCTGCCCGAGGTCCCCTCCCCGTATCCCCCCATTGCCCGCCCGCGCGTGACGTGCAGCGCTCCTGGGGTATTTATAGCGCGCCGGGCCCCGCGTCACCACGCTCCTAATTATAGGGCCGGATGCATCTCAAACGTGTGAGATTGAAGCCCATCACGGAGCGCGATAGCAGGCAGCATCGCCACTCGTCACCGGCTCCCGCGCGGATGGGGCCGGCTTTCATAACAATTGCATCCATACATTCATTGTCAGAAACCGCTTAATCCTGTGCAGGGTCGCGGTGAGGCGGAGCCTATCTCGGCAGACACAGGGCGCTGTCTTTATGTCATATGTCCTATAATTTATCGATATTGCTTGTTGACATGCCCTTCTCTCCACAGCCTTGTGCAGCGCTTTGCGACCCTTGGGTGAAAGGCGCTCTATAAATGCTATTATTATTCTTCTTCTTTGTGATTCTTCGAAGCACGATGGTCAGCTTCTGGACATCGTTGTCTATTATTATTATATGCCCAGGATCGGACGCCAGTCCATCACAGGGTACCGGGGGCAATGATAAAACACAGTTTAACACATTCAAGAAGCCTGCGGCCATTACCTACGGTGGTCATGGCTACGCACGTGGACCGTGACCCAGCTCTGTGAAGGCATTAGCGAGGGTTAGTGGATCACGCACAGACGGTGTGAAACTCTCTTCCCGTGCGTGTCGTGGTGTCGTACCCTGGCTCGCCACGAAATGGCAGTGCAGACAAAATATGGACGCTACCCGTTCCTTCTGTTTGGGATGGTTTTTCCCACTCGCACGCGTGGGATTTCTCCGGTGCTGCGGTCCTTCCCACATCTAAACACTCATTAATAGCCCGACAGCACCTTGATAAATAAATGACTACAGAACTTGGGCAATTGTTGGCGCTGGCTCATCGAGTGGCTGCCTTCCTGCTTGCCTGTGGTTCCTCGTGCCTCTGAGTCATTCCCTATGAGTGAGCGAATGCTGTATGGCGCTTTCCAAGTTGACAGACGTGGAA
This sequence comes from Geotria australis, assembly GCA_036362915.1. Lineage (NCBI taxonomy): Eukaryota > Metazoa > Chordata > Hyperoartia > Petromyzontiformes > Geotriidae > Geotria > Geotria australis. Next base: position 2,189,676 of record JAZEWU010000016.1, read on the forward strand.
GATGGTGACGAGTGACGCTAATGGCATCACCCTCTTGTGTGCTGTAATAGCCTCATCAGGAATTTCCAAACAGCATTTGCTACAACAGTCCTACCAGCATAACAGACGTTTCTGCTTGTGTGCGAAAATAACCGTGACCATTGTGCTTCGAAGAAGCGCAAAGAAGAAGACCGTAACGAAAACAGACACAATTCAATAGAAAAAAAAATCTAATTTTAAGTTTCAGCGTAGGAACAGCAACATACGTTTGTGCAAATTTTGAAAAAGCAAATGACAGGACAGCTTTGATATACAAAGTCATCTTTGCTATGCATATATAAACAACGTTGGAATTAATCTAAACATGTTTAAGTGCTGCTTATTTAAGCATTGGTCCTTGCAATGTGACAAAACAACGCGGGCTCCAGGCTATTCATCTGCAGGGCACGACTAGTTAACAACTGGATTTTTAGCACGCACGGCATGGATTTGGGTGATTGATTTTCGTTTTGCTATCCCCAAACTCGTTACACAAAATCGAGTTTTACAAATGTAGTTTTTGTTTATGCCTTCCTCTATGACAGAATGCACACAAGCAGATTGCAATGCAATCAACAAGTGGAACTTGGCACAAGATGCAAAACAAGTGTGACAGGTCTCAATAAACGCTGCTGCTGGCAGTCGACTAGTGAGCACTTTAAGACTGCAAGTGAATACCCTCGACGTGACAGTAAACACACATGGATAGAACTTTACCACAGAGACAATCACGGTGGAGGAAGTGCCATGGACCGTTACACGTTAGCCATCTTGGAGAGGTGTCTTGCGTGACCAAGGAAATGTTAGGGTCGGTTTACATCAGGGGTGTCCAAACTCCGGCCCGCGGGCCAACTGCGGCCCGCCATCCATTTTTAATTGGCACGTATCAAAGTCTAAAAATATAATGGTCTATGGCCCACACATAATATTTGCGCTTAACTGTATTGTGAGTGGCCCAGTCCTTCGTATATTTTTCTGTATGTGGCCCTCAGGAAAAAAAGTTTGGACACCCCTGGTTTACATGTCAACAACGAAACAATCCCCACGTAGAAGAGTTTGCAATAATAAAACCAGCTGTTAACTTCTTCCTTTGCCCCTCATTTGCGTCGCCACTGTGCCGCGCCCTCGAGTGTTACGGAAAGTCCTACTCTGATACCCCACGCTATTGGCGCATCGCTGAAAACAAACTAAATTAAGTGCAAATAGTCAGCCAATCCTAGCTTATAAATGAAACGATTAATAACGTGTCGAAATGTATGCAACGTGTAACAAGGCGCGATATCTTAAGAAACATTCGGAGGAAGCCATTACGCCAACTGTGATCTGAATGAGAGGCAGATGGTGAGCGAGGGGGGGTGGATGCTTCCGTGGGGAGGAGGCGTTGAGGCGGGCGACGCCAGCAGCCGCCGCAGCGTGATGTCAGGAGTCACTCCATGAGCACCCAATGTGGGGCTCGGATCCACTATGGATACAAGACCACCTTAGTCTAGGCATGAGCTTCCAGTCATCTAGCGAACGACACTGCCTAACACGTTCTCTTCCGTCTGAACCCCACTTCTAAAATACTCGACAAGATCGAAAGAGTTATAAACAGATCCACGTCCAGACTGGATCTGCCCGTTACATTGACGACACCTACATATTTTGCAATACTTGGGTGTTTTGAAGTTTGCGCGGGTATTGCATTAGCAGTGGCTTTTACTGGTTTTGCAATCACAACCCTGACAGGTGGGCAAACGAGGCTTCCCTCGAGACCGTAATGGGACTCCCTCGGGAATGGGACAAACAAAAACTACAGTGATAGGTGGGAAAAGAGGTGACATCCATGGGAACTGACATGAACACCAGCATTCATTTCATAAGTTCACTGGATGGGATGGCAGGGGAGCATTTGAGATGAGATGGGATGAGATGGGACAGGAGTTGAGCTCACGGGATACAGGGGGAGGGGAAGTGTTTGTGGGAACAAGGGCAGGAACAGTTTACACGTGCGTGCCCACGTACACCCTCGTGTACAGTGCCACACGTGTTCGCGGCAGTGATACAACTGAATAAGTGACGTGGTCTTCAGATTCGTTGAAGAAATCAATCCTCCCGTTTACACGTATAATTTGTATTGGTTTCCCAATTTTTTGCCTTGTTTGGACAGTGTTTCCCCACCATCACAATCAATGCGAGTGAATTTTTCGACGGTTTCCAAACCTATGAAATTGTATAAACCGTGGAAATAGAACAACGATAACAACGAATTACCCTTGATTTTGGTTGCAAAAAAATATTATCGGCCAACAAAAACAACGTTGCCAATGACCATTGCCCGTAGGAATTCCTCCGCGTCTCCGACACGAGGCCCGACCGGACACAACACAGGCCCCCGTGTGCACCCGCTATGTCTGCACTCTCTCAACCGTACTTCCTCCAAACTGTATTTTTGTGTACTTTGTTTTGTCTCGTCAGGTGGGGACTTGCGTATCGGTGTTGTGTCACATCCCCCCTTTTGTACCGTATATCTGAAGTCACGTCTGTACAATGTTTTGTGTTTTGCACTATGTTATTTACTGCACCCAAAGCGGACGAATCCCCTGTGCAGGATGGGAAGGGACAGGAATTACATTTTTGGTAACGGGATGGAAAGGTGTCTTATTTGATTGGGGGCACATGGAATTTGAATGTTGTTTTCCCGTCACTCTCTAGGCCGGACTTATTAACTAGGCATGTACAAATTAAACACAAGCCAAAATTCCCCCGCTATTCTATAAATTGTAGCAATTTGATGTCAGGAATCAAATAAATGTTTGGTTATCTCACTTTAATTGATTCGTTTTTTGTCACCTATATACTTCTTTGATGGTTGCTTTTCAAAGCTGTTCTTTATACTGTCTCACGAGTATTCCCTCCTTTGGTCTGTTATATTTCCGTCCGTCCGCTTTCAGAAACCGCTTAATCCTATACAGGGTCGCGGTGAGTCGGAGCCTATCCCGGCAGACACAGGGCGCAAGGCAGGGAACACCAAGGATGGGACGCCAGTCCATCGCAGGATGGACTGTTATATTTGTTCAGTCTAATTCCCGACATTGGCATACGAATAAATGTGATCTGATGGTTGGTAAGTAACATGCCTACTTTTAACTATCAAATGACACTCGATAACTTCATTTACATTTGTCTTTTTTGTTATTTGTGTTTTTTTTGTCCTGGTCATTCCCATCTTTTAAAGCTCTGGGTTATCAAGTCACGTCACTATTAAGCTACCTTTAGACCCGTAATCACACACGCTCTTTGAAATCAAAGATTCTGAAAATGTATCTATTCATATAGGTTTTCACGGCTCATTGTGTGATGAGAATTGCTCTTAAGAGATGCTCATTCAGGATAGCCGTGTCGAGCCTTCCTCATCTCTCCTTCATGACATGTCACTATTAAATATTGGAGGCATCAGGCATCATTCAGAATCCTCATGACACCCATCGCGAAATAGGAGCCCTTAAGAGCAATTCTTGATGATTTATCTCACCAATGTGGCAATGAACTGTTTTTAGTTTTTTATAAGCAAGCATTGCTCCTCCAATGGCTGTGATTGTGTCCCCTGTGCAGGGGTGTAGGCCGCTCGTTTACGTCAATACCGTGATCAACCACACGGCGCGCAATCCTCAATATTTTTGGACCTTGAAAAAAAATTGTCGTGCAAACATTGGCTCTTTCAATATTTCAAGATAATTATCCAAAGGCTACAACTTTCAGGGCAGTTACTAAAATAAACTATGCACCGGGAATAAGGTGAAAAAGTGTGCGTTTCATCGTGGGGCACATCAAAAGTTAGGAGTACGTAGGGCCCCCAGAGTCAAGGAGGATTTGAACTTCTGGAAGCGTCGTCTCAATGGGGTTCCCCTTGATCTCCAAGTGCAGCTGTGGCAGACGGCGAATAAGGCCCGCTGGCACATCCTTCAACTGATTGCTGGAAAGTAGCAGCATCCGCAGCCTGGAGCAGTTGGAAAGTTCCACCGGAAGCTCCTTTAGCCGGTTATTGCTCAGCGACAAATGCTGCAAATTCTGCAGCGTTCCCACCTCCAGCGGAATCGACTCGATCTGGTTGTGATTCAGTTCCAGCTGCCGGAGCTTTACACAGTTTAAGACCGCGTTCGGAAACGCCTCCAATTTGTTGTTGGACAGATTTAAACGCTCGAGATTTTTCACGTACGCGATGGACGCCGGTATGACCGCGATCTTGTTGTGCCAGAGCTTGATGGAGGTGAGCCTCTTGAGGTGCTGGAAGCTCACGATCTCCTCGATAGTCTGGATGTTGTTGCCCTTCAGGTCGATCTCCTGCAGGCTCATCAGGCTGAAGACGGCGTGCGGGATGCGCTCCAGCTCGCAGTACTGCAGCTCCAGCTCCGTGAGGTTCACCAGCTTCTTCAGGTTGTTGAGGACGAGGAGGTGCGTGCCGTCGTTGTGGATGTAGAGCTTCTGCAGGTGCGTGGCGATGTCCGCCAGGTTGGAGGGGATCTTCGCCAGGTTGCTCTTCAGCTGCAGCAGCTTGAGGTGGCGCAGCTCGCGCAGCGACTCGAGCGCGATCACCTTGTTGTTCTCCGAGTTGAGGTTGCCGATGAGGTAGAGGTCCCGCAGGTTGCGCAGCGTGTAAATCCACGCCGGGATCTCGTCCACGTCGGTGAACTTGAGGTGCAGCACGCGCAGGCGGTCGCGCAGGAAGGAAAGCGCCGACGCGTCGCACTTGGCCGGGCAGTGGTGCAGCCACAGCTCTTGCAGGCGGCTCATCTGCGAGATCTTGGCCGGCAGCTTCACGTCGGGGATCAGCTCCAGCTGCAAGAGAACGGCGGTGTCGTTAAACGGCGACGAGCGTTACCGATGTCGCTCGCGGCGACCTCCGCGCAAAGGATCCCGGCGGGGTTAAGTGGTGGTGGCACTTTACGCGCGTTCACGTTATAGTACTGCACCCAGATCTGTTCCCTGTCTCGGTAGAATGTATGTAACTGGGCCCTGTGAGGAGTGCAGCGCAGTGCAAGCAAGAGTTGACAATGCAGAGCCATGAGCGGCATTCTGACACTCTGCCACGGAGCGGCGCTATGGTTATTCACATTGCCAGTGTAGGTCACTCATTCTCTCGGGCTGCATCATTAATAATGCATGAATTTCAAACACTCGTGTTAAATTGCATTGTGAACAATGTTTACGTTATGCATATAGCGGAATGAATATTACATCAATAGTCAATGGGGATTTGTGTTGTCTCAGTAATTAATATACGGTATATTTACGTTGCGCTTCAGGACATGAAAACAATCTCATATAATAATAATAATAGCATTTATATAGCGCCTTTCACCCGAGGGTCACAAAGGCGCTATATATATAAATAGGGTGGCACGGATTTCACCATCAGCTGTGGCAATGCAAATGATTTGAGTTATTATATCTGATGTAAGAAAATGAGTTGCACTCAAGGCAAACAGTGTTACACATCACTTCACTCAGAATGTAATCTGTGGTTTAGAATCAATATGAGGCTCCAAGACACCTTCATGTAAAGGACGCTCAATCAAAAAACAATCAGCACTTATTATTATAAAATCAGGTATATCACTGGCTTCACTGTAATTATGACGATGGAGAGATCCTATCGGGCTATGACCACAACCTTGTGGATTTTTTGGGTCACTTATGTGCAATGCTGTGTGTAAATGTTTATTTTTTGGTTGGTTAATTTGTGATTGATGTACATGTCAATTCGTGTGTTTGTTGTGTCGCATGAATCCTGTAAAGAGCTTACAAGCTCAATGGGTATTTTTCCGCTGTAATAATAAACATCTAAGGAGAGAGTTTGGCATCATCCTGGAGATGTCATCGCCATCTGTTCCAAACTCCGGACGCTGTTGATCTATCCTGTGGTCACAGGCTCCGTGACACCCGGCTCGTGACCTCCCTTTGTTGCTGCTGTAGATCAATGGCAGACAACAAAAGCACTGTAGTCCTTTTGTCAGGATGTCAAAGACGCATACTTTAATCTGGGAAAACATGTTTTTCAGACTTATACAAACCCGTTGCTGCCCATTACTCTTTGGTGGCACATTTAATCTGAAGCTGTACCAGGTGTCAACACAACCTATGTAAGCAGCCAGTGAGGAATGTTTACGTGAGACGCCGGGAGACACACACGCGTGGTATGCGTCTGGCCCACTTATCTGCTGTGATGGTGCTTGCTAGCTGCCCTCCCCCTAATGGTCTGTGAGCCCAAACAGGAGATGCCCCTAAGATAGGGGTTCTCAACCATTTACACCTCAAGGCCTACTTGAGTCTGGTCTCCACGGACCACTAGGTGGCGCTCGCGGCCCACTGATGGGTCGCGACCCACCGGTTGAGAATGGCGACCACGAGACCTTCCATAAAAACAACTGCGCTGTAGTTCCAAACACCTTGTGCATTATTTATTTGACTGAGAGTATACTGTTACTGAGGCAGCAGAAAGATAGGGCCTGGCTTGTAAGTCACTCAGACGTCACGTATTTTAGTTTATGTTTGTGCAGCGATGGTAATGCAACTCAGGAACACGTGTACAGTACAGGATACGCTGGCTTTGTTTAAATCAGAATGCTCAAGATTTTTTTACGGGCTTTCACGAAACCAATTAGAATTGTATTAAAGGACAATTGGGTTTCACTATCTTCTTTGCGATTCTTCGAAGCACGATGGCTAGCTTCTGGACATCGTCGTCTTTCAGCTTGGCTTCGAAGTGTTTGGTTTCACTATGAGAACACAGCATTCCATATATTCCTGATTAAATACAATATGGGGCACTTCCTTAGTGGGACGATTTCAATTTTTAACGTATACACCAATACTCAGTTTAATTTAAAAAGCATGCATTTAGGTAATTACTAACACGGTCTAACAAAATGTTAGCCTGATATGATAGTTGGTTTTCAGAAGTTAACACCGCGTCACTGGTTAACGCCTCGCAAATATTGTATTAGTTATTAGACAATAAGTGGGATAAAACCTTCAGGAGAGAGTCACAAACAAGTCTACGTGTACAACACCCAGTCGGTTTGGACTCAGCCCATCATCCCCTGTGGGATTATAAAATTAGCACCCCTTGTTGACTTCGACTTGGGTGTAAAGCTAACAGGACAATAGTACTCATGATATTTCCACCATTGACTCCACAGCTGACGAGAACATGCCGCGCTGTTTGTGGCAGAGGGAACGATGACCGGCCCTATTGACGATCGACACGACGGCCACACGCGTTACTTTCAACACAGAATCAAGGTTACGATTCTAAACGAAACAGCTAATGCACCAATGGACTGTACACAGACATAAACATGACACCAAACGAGCCCGGTGGTTTATGATTGTAAGCTGTGGCTGTTAATCCCCAGCCTGTGCGGGAGCCTATGGGTCTTCTTTTTTATCATATTTACGACTAGACAGACGCATGCCATTTCCTGCTATCGTGTTTACAGGATGCCCATTTGCGTTGAGAAGATACTTGTGGCCAGAGGGGGAATCGTCACTGGGCGGCGGTGGCTTGTTGCTCCACGGGGCAAGTCACATGCTATTTGTGGATACTTTAAAAAAGATAGCACGACCAGCATAATAATAAACACAGGACGATGGTACACGCTACACTGTTCATAGTCTATCAAACGCACAGTGCATACAATATATCTGGTTGCGTCGCAGCACCGAATTCCCTTCAGACGACAGCAGCAGAAAGCTTACTTTTTTTTCAATTCGATTCTTCGAAACGTGATGGTTATATGACAGCCCTTCAACATTCATTTAGAGATATAATAGTCAGTGCTGGCCTTAAAGGCGGCAGGCCTTGGCTGCTCTTCTTGCTCCAGACTGAGGGGCTTCTGGCATCTGTTGAGCTTCTGGACATCGTTGTCTTTCAGCTCGGCTTTGAAGTGTTTGGTAGAATTTGCTTGACAGGGATCGCGACCTTGATCCCCAGAAAGCTTTGTGACCCTCGGGTGAAAGGCGCTATATAAATTGAAATTATTATTATTACTGTGTTGTCGTCAGCTGAATTCGCGCAATAACACGTGTTTATTTGGTGTGAACCGTACGCACTTTAGGTGGCAAGCGTGGAGGGAGGAGCAGTGAAGATGGGTGTGTGATTGACAGCTGTTAAGCCATAGTGAAGGCGGGCATGGCCAGGATGTACGACTGACGGTGCGGTGTAAGCCACAACGTGAATCCCAAACTGTGAAGCTATGAGAATGGAGAACCCGCGATGATGGATGACTCGATGCCAGAATATAAATGTCAAACTTCCACACAAGGTAATTACAGTGAAGGCGTCCTGACCTATACGACCCCAGGTAACTGAGGTAGGGCACACGATGTATTATGAACGTGATGCGTAACCCGCAGCGTGAATCACGCAGAGATGCCGGCCACTGTTGCCCAACACAGTTGCCCCTAGTTACAGTGGGGGTGGCTGTTTACGAATCTGGCCACCCGAGTTTGAATCCCGCTCGCGGCCAACACCAGTGACGATTTTCTGAACTGGTCCTCCCTAGGTCGACTCAGCCTCAAATGAGTACCTAGTGCAGTGTGTAAACATCGTCACTCGGGAGACAAAGGCGGCCGGGCGTGGTGCTGGTCACCCACCCCCTCGTGTGCCGTGTCGACCTTCATAGGTGCTCGCTAACGGCACTTGCCCCAACAGTCTGTTAAGGCTATACGGGGGATCTTTGTCTTTTTTGTTTACAGTGAGTCACGGACGTCAGGTGGCGCTACTGATTGTATCCGTGGTCAATAGGAGGTGAAAGGGCACTGGTGGTCCGTTACATAACGGCATCTGGGGAAAGCGTGATTGGATTTTGTAAGAGAATCCCATTTCAAGCTCAAAATCTAAAGGCATTTGTTTCTGCGCGTGATAAATATGTTTTACAACGTAAAATGCTAAATAATATCACCCACGTTATAACGCATTATTGAATCAATAAGAAGCTAAAATAATAAAGAATAGGGACGGTAGGGTGGCTGTGCAGTGGTAACATGCGGGCCGCACAGAAAGAAGACTTGCCCAAAGCAGTTAGATTCCAGCCTCTGGTGCCTTTCTGTGCGGCTTTTGTGTGTTCGCCACCTGTTTCTGCGTGGGTTTCCTCTGGGTTTTCTGGTTTCCTCCTACAACTAAAAACACTCATATATAGGACTCAGTGCATAGCGGGTAGCCGCCGGCTAACCGCACGGCTGACTACCCCTCCCCCTTTCTGCGGTTTCCTCGAGTCTCCGAGTCGTTTTCCTCCTAACGAAACCTTCGACGCCGAGCAAAATACCGCGCGCGTTACGGCTTTTTTTCTTTTGTGTGTGTTCTTGTTGACATGCCGTTCTCTTCGTGGTCCTTGTGCAGCGCTTTGTGACCCTCGGGTGAAAGGCGCTATATAAAATGCTATTATTACTATTATCGTGGCCTACAACGCATCACGCAGTCGCGGCTCGCCAACACGCTCTCTACGCGTTTCAATCCGGCTCTGCGAATCCCCCCCGCGTGACCCCGACACCCGCGAGGGCCTCCCCCTCGAGCTCGCGGCTGCCCGCGGCGAGACGGCAGCCGCGGGCAGCAGAGCCGTTACCTTGAGAACCTCCAGGTCCAGGATGTCGAAGACGGCTTCGGGCACGCCCGACAGCATGAGCAGGTGCAGCTCCATCTTGTCCTGCGCGTTCTTGGTGACGTGCTGGCGCAGCTTCTCGTAGCTCCACTCGTGGTTGAGGCTCAGCTGCCGCAGCTTGTTCTCGCTCACCTCCGACAGGAAGACGGCGAAGCGCTTGGAGTAGAGCGAGTCGTACTGGTCGATCATGTGCATGAGGAAGGCGAAGTCGTTCTTCACGTCGGGAATGTCGCTGAAGTTGCTCTCCTCGCGCACCTTTTCGAACGAGTACTCCTTGAGGGGCCGCTTGAAGAGCCAGTAGAGCGTGTAGAAGCAGACGAGGCCGTAGAGCACCACCACGGCCATGTAGGTGTAGAGCACCTTGCGCAGCAGGTACGCCAGCGTGTGCGTGCAGCAGAAGGTCGTGTAGCCGATGAGCTCCTCCACGTCGGGCGCGCACTCGTGCAGGAACTGGATCTGGTCGACGAAGTAGGACGTGTAGCCCACGATGAGCAGGATCTTCAGGGTCTTGACGAGGCTCTGCAGCGTGTACAGCTGGTAGATGATGTCGCTCTCCTCCACGTGCAGGCGGAACTTGCGCACCTTCTCGAAGAGCGCCTTGGCCTGCTCGCCGTCCTTCTTGTCCAGGATGGTGACGCTCACGCCGCTCTGCACCGACGTCTCGTGCGGCTGCTTGTCGGCCGGCGCCAGCGGCACGCTCTCCGGCTCTTTGGCGAACATGGGCGTGCTGGGGTTGAGGCTGCCCCCTTCGCTGGCGCTCACCGAGCCCAGGTTGCTCTTGGGGGGAGACGTGTGGTCCGACAGCTTGCTCTGGTGCTGCGGCGCGGTGCCGGCGACCTCCGACTCCTCGCAGGCCGTCTCCGACAGCGCCTTGGTGGTCCACGGAGACTCGAAGCACTTGCCCAGGATGGAGACAAAGTGCTCCAGCTTGGAGCTCGTCTTGGGATACTTGAACCAGAAGTTGCTGCTCGCCATCAGGATGACCGTGTGAATTAAGGCAAGGAAAGGCATGTACTTGGATATCCAAGGCAGAACATCGTGGTAGCATTTCTGGTTCACGAAGATGTATTGCATGTATTCCATCCCCGTCTGTCTGCCGCTGGAACCGGAGTCTACGGTGCAAACAAACATAAACGCGTAAGCATTATACGTGCTTGTTAAGACGAAAACGCAAGACAATATCTAAACTAAAATGCACCACGTTGCTTAATTGGCGTAATGAATGGCAACGTTGAAATGACGGCCATCTTAGAGGACGCTGGCAGATTTTGCCACTCTTAAGATTGCCTGTTTCACGACCTTTCAGTGTATTGGAAGCAGCCTTAATCATTACATTTTTGTTGCTTTGGTTTTTATTAGATTTGTTTTTGTCTGTTGACTTGCCTTTCTCTCCGCGGCCCTTGTGCAGCGCTTTGTGACCCTCGTGTGAAATGCGCTCTATAAAATGCTATTATTTGACGTTGCCCTACTTTGCCCTGGAAGGGCTCTTGCTCAAGACACCAGCAGGGGGCAGCAGCACGCACCATCGCCTGTTGTCTCCCCGCTCGACCCACACACAGCTGGAGCCGCACGTCTCAATTTCAACATCAGACTAGAAAGCCTCTCTTCCCAGCCACATCGCGTGTGCAGGGGAGAGCCTCGCTATCCGCGTATTTCCCGTTCGCGGATTTGCCCGAGCTCCCGCGTTTGCCAACGCGGTTGTTCTCAGAATGCAACCCTCGCGATTGGCGAGGTCCCCTCCCCGGTACGCGGTTCAGTGTGAGGTGAACTGTGGCCTTGGCTGCAGAGGCTGCTGCATTCATGATGTACATTTGTTTATCGTAATTTACTGTGAATGTTGTGGGTTCGCTCTCCAACATACCGGTGTGTTGAAGTAGTAAAGAATTGGCACGCTTTGTTCACGTGACAAACCTTGTGTCGGGCGGAGGCGGGTTTATGACACTTATTTTTTGACGTGCCCTAACCCATAAAAAGAGATATACTATGGATAAAATATTACAAGTGATGCATTTGGCTTGCTAATATAGCTTAGTTGGAAGAGCAGCATGCTTCCAATGGCAATGACATCAGTTCAAAGCATGGCCAAAGTCAACTCACACATTTGATTTTTAGTTTAGATATAAAAAAGTGTCGTACAGTACTTCTGTCTTGTTGGACTGTCCTTTGAGCAGTCACTACGAAATATGTTGCGCGTGTATTTTTTGTGAGGTTTACGTAACCCTGACCACAGCTGCTCGTGGCTGCGCTGCCTGATCCTTTCCAATCAAAATGGCATTCCTGTCGCGCGTTCTACCCCTGCCGTTTGTTTGTCCAGCGGAGAATGTATTCTGTGTATGCGCCGTTTCGCTTATCCTTGGCAGCCGTAACGAGTCGTCAATCGCAGTGGTTTGACCCGTGACACAACTGGAGCCGCGGCGAGAGGAAGGCCGCCTTTACACAATCTGCGCGAAGCTGCGTGTTCCTCGCACGCAAACTGTGAAACATCCGGGCAGCACGGCCAACACTAATGCTTGAGAAACAGTCCCTTATGAGAATGGGTTTGCAGCTGGGATCCATGGACACGTAGGGAAACAGGCAGTCAAATCGCGGCTCGAGTGCCTTTTTGTGAGGGGTTTTCATGTTCGCCCCATACCCGCGTGGGTTTTCGCCGGGCACTCCGGTTTCCTCCCACAGTCTGCAGACATGCTGCTGCATAGCTTAATTGGCCTGCGGACTAAATTGCCCCCCGGTGCCCTGCGACGGACTAGCGTCCAATCCTGGTTATAGCCCTGCCTCGCGCCCTGTGTCTGCGGGGACAGGCTCCGGATGACCGCAACCCTGTACAGGATTAAGTGGTTTCTGACAACGGATGGAAGTCAGGTGAGGGATCGAACCTTTAGTTGCCGCCGGAGGAGCAGCCGTGGCCAGCAGCGTCTTCTGTATGACCGTGTCGGAGAGGCACGTCATGTTCTCGTCCAGCTTGGGGAGGCAGCAGAGCGGGTCGCGCGAGAACTGCATGGTGCCGGCGAAGATGGACAGCATGAGCATGACGATGCCCAGGTAGTCGAGGAACACGTCCCACCACGGCTTGAGGATGCGGTACGCCGGCTGCGAGTCGCTCAGCGACGCGACTTCCGTCACCGTAAACATCGCCTGGGAAAACAAGCGGGAATACACGCGCGGTGAGCGGCCCTGTTCGTTATCCCGAGGCTGCAGAGTGCCGTCTCGCTCGGCAGTAGCTACGGAGACTCGTCACTCCTGCCCTTCTCCTGTACGTTGAGATATGGAGTTTCTCACAGGCCTAGCAACCAATATCAGCAAATTACTCAATGCAACTGCGATATCGAGCCACCGTTCTACTGGTCCGAGGAGAACATAGTTGGCCAAGTGGGCCTTGAAGTGCAAAAGGTTGAGAACCGCTGTTATAGATGGCCTATGTAATTTGCTAAATGTATATTTCCCAATTCACCTTTTTGCCGTCGCCACCGAAGCGAGTTATACTCGACTGTAACCGTACGGAGTGACAGAATTGTACGTTCGCATGTACCGTGCACTGCCCATCGTGAATATGCTGCTGGATGAGGGCCTCCCTGTGCCGTGCAGGTCATGAGGGTGATTTGACCGCTATCACCACGCCGGTGTGTTGGTGAAGATGAGGCGCATAGACGTGCGAGCGTAGTGCAGTACAACAGTGGCTTATTAAAAAGCGCTGCCCTCTGCTCCCCGTATCACCTGCTGTACACGGTGGCTGCTGTGCGAGCAATGACCAGGCCCACCCCAGCTTCGCTTCTGAGATCGGATGAGATCGCGCACATTCCGTGAGATTTGGCCAGAGGCCATTCCTATTCGTGACCCTGTACTGACCTCCACGACATTAGCTAACGACCATTACGTGCTTGTGCAATCGAAAATATTTCGACCCCCACCCCCCTCTCTCTATTATGGACAGAATATGTATGTTCGTGTCACATTCAGACTTTGACCACGGGAAAACCCGTGAAATGGTGCTAGAGTCTAGTTACGTAACTACAAACCATCCATCCATCCATTTTCATAAACCGCTTAATCCTGTACAGNNNCGGTGGGAGGAAACCGGAGTGCCCGGCGAAGACCCACGCGGACACGGGGAGAACATGCAAACTCCACACAGAAAGGCCCCCGAGGGGCGGCACGGTGGCGTAGTGGGTAGCGCTGCCACCTCACAGCAAGAAGGTCCCGGGTTCGTAACTACAAACGTACAACTTTCATCGTAGGTTCCCAATTGCCAGCAGTACGTGCACGTATGATAAGTTTCTAACGACAAAAACGTGTGTTAACGAGCACAGAGTCCCTGTGCATATTCCAACACCATCTGTACTTCCTGTAGAAGTGCATCGTGGTCTTCATCGTAGGCCACCATCAAGATGTGACTCACTGAGAGCATCAGCAGCAGTGACGCAAAGATGACAACCGTGAACCCGTCTCAGCATTATTAGGAATCATCAGCACAGTATGGTCACCAATGCTCACTGCTGCAGAGGAAACCACAAAGTCCCCATTTGTACACTATGTGGCCATTAGCTTGGCAAAGGTCAACAATAATCAACTCTTCAAATGATGAGTTAAGCCATCATAACAGATAACGGTAAATGTTTGCCGCGTTCAAACAACTATGAGCACAAATAAGCACACACAACTCCACACAGTAACAACCGCATAATGTATTTGTCTAATTGGTATACATAACGGAGTGGCTGCAAGAGCAGGGGCCAAAGGTTCTAAAAACAACACTCTGCATAATCAATCGCACCGTGGTGTCAATGCACGTGCATTTGCACGGTTGACCTTTGCCATTCTCAAGTGTCGTTAACAAGCGAATCCCACAATCCCACTTAAAACTCACACTCACACGAACAGTAATTCAAGGAAACGTATCTTCCAAGCGCCCCCCCTTGCCACGTGTGTAATCGTGAATAGGTGACTTTACATGCATCTAACTAGTTTTATAAAACGGTCACCGACTTCATGAGTGTTACTTTCGTCCGAAATAACTTTAGTCTCTTGGGAGAAGTTGACAGGTCGGTTGGAGCTGGGGTAAGGGAATTGATAACCCGAGTACGTATCGACCAAAATAAGCACTGAAAAGTATTCTCCAACACAATTACTAAGTGGTACGTGTCATTACAACATTATATCATAAGCCCCCCCCCTCAGTCTGGAGCAAGAAGAGAGGCCAATGCCCGCCGCCTTTAAGGCCAGCACTGACTATTACATCTCTAAATGTTGAAGGGCTGTCTGCAACTAAAGAAGAACTTGTTGCAATGGGAAACTGTCGTATCACCGTCACGCTTCGAAGAATCGAATCGAATTCGAATAAGGTTTAGGATCTAACAGCCAAAAAGTGGAATTATTTAAATGTATTTTATTTCTGCAGTGTATTCAACAACACGTGTGGTTTGTTTTGTATAGAGTGTTGACATTTTCACACAGTCAGCGTTCCGTGATCATTCGATAAAATGAACTGTACAAAACTAGCCCATTACTATTTTTGCCATATATGTATTTTTTACAAGAAACCAAAAACACATCTTACAGTTGTTGAAAACGGTGTTTTAATCGGCTTTCCGGTTGCCGTGGAGGTTAATAAGCATTATATCCCAAGCCAGCACCACACACAGCCACTTTTGTCTTCCCAGTGATGAGCACGCGGCATGAAACGTTTCCATCGCTACACTATTTCATGAACTCTCACTCCACAGTCACAATGATATTCAAGATGTATTCCCTTTCCTCTGGCATTACTGCCTTAAGTAACATTTCTCTTGTTTTGTCTCTTGTTTGGTAGCCTAAATGTAACACTGACAAACTGTTCTCATAAATCGTACGTACGTACTCTACACTACAAACAATTCCAAGCATTTGTCATGCGTGTAAGAATCAATTTAAATCGGCTGAACCACTGGTGTGCGTCCCGTGACCGGTGCTCACACAGGGCACCCGTTTCAGACGAGCGGACCGAGGTTACGAATGCCGGGTGGCTCAAAGGTCGGAGTGCAACGCTCACAACCAGGTCATGAGTTCAAATGCCGCTTGCGGGGATCAACTCAGCCCATCATCCATTAAAAATCACTAAAATGAGAACCACTCTGTGGGAAGTAAGGGGCTGTCGTTTACTGCTGACTCCACTGACGACGTGCAAACAGTACGTTATCACACGAGAGAGGTATGACTGTACACACAAACCCTGGCAGCTCAAATGACAGAGACCGTTATATATCTGGCAGACAGATATAGATATAGCGGATACTTAATCGGCACGGTGGCGTAGTGGATAGCACTGCTGCCTCACAGCAAGAAGGTCCCGGGTTCGTATCCCGGCTCGGGGCCTTTCTGTGTGGAGTTTGCATGTTCTCCCCGTGTCTGCGTGGGTTTTTGCCGGGCACTCCAGTTTCCTCCCACCGTCCAAAGACATGCTGCCAGGTTAGTTGGCCTACTTAATAAATTGCCCGAGGTGGCCTGCAATGGACTGGCGTCCCATACTGGGTATAACCCTGCGTTGCGCCCTGTGTCTGCCGGGATAGGCTCCGGCTCACTGCGACCCTGTACAGGATTAAGCGGATTCTGAAAATGGATGGATGGCTACTTAATCTAGATATAGTTACTACACACACAACGATTCAGTGATTAAACTTGATTTTCGCACGCACAGTAAATGCATCAGTTGAGGCTCGCAAGAATCGATTCTTTCCGATTCATGCCACTTGTGTGCAAAAGTGTACGCCCGAGTGACGTGTACGCTAACGTGGAGAATGAGATCGAATGAGCCGTTAAAATCACAGACAAACTAATTGACATCCTGACCAAAAGCACAATCCTGATCGTCGTCCATTTGCACGGGAGCGACGTTAACACAAACGCTCACAAGGCAACGATCCGGAAGTAAGGTTGGTGGACAAAGTGGGGGTGGCAGTGGTCAAGTGCTTGGGACCACCCCACTGCTGTGGGGAGGCGGTATCGCAAGTAGGTTTGTGACAAATCAGTGCAGTTGAGGTTGTCACCCCACACGCAAAATTGTCCCAAGGAATTGGCTAAATGTTCCAAGCAGGATCCTCCCAAAAAGGTTGGCAGATATCCCAATATAAATTCCCTGGGTGAAGGGTTCCGCATTGTTGCTGTTTGTAGGTTTTCACGAGGTAACACATTCTGCTGCTGCAGCGCACAACTGAACATATGGGCAGGACCTATATGTACGCGCCTTCGTGCGAGATTTTTTTTTTTAAATGAACGAGGCTGATGAAAGGACTGTCAGCATCGTAGGTGGCTACACGCAGTTACATAACCGACGTGCCACGTTACCGCACAGCCTATCCCCGCGCGCGAAATGAATACTTTTCCACGTTTCCATTAAACGCACTGTCCTCATTTTACATAACAGACTTACGTAACGCAGGCACGACGGCGCCCCTGTGCACCGTCTGCAGGCTCGCGGGACCCAGAGCAGCTGCGCGGCCACGGGGGACACGGAGCGAACGCGCTCCAACCGCGATCCCGGCCGCTCCTCCGGGACGACGTGGCGAAGCGGCGGCACGACGAAACGCGCCTGCGGCGTTATGCGAGCGGCGGCGCGACGGAACCGACAGTGGGGCGGAGGAGGAGGAGGAGGAGGCGGCCGCTCGAGACCGAGGCGTACTCACGGGAGCGGGTGGCGAGACGGCCGCAGCGTCTGGGGGCGAGCGAGCAGCGCGGGCGGTCGGTCGGTCGGTCGCTCGCGCGCACGCGTGTGGCTCTGCGGAAGAGACTGCCCCGTCCTGGCAAACTCCCTTCAGGCTGCCCAATCCCGAAAGGAATCTCTGGGTGTTGTCATGACGACGCAAGGTATGTTGCCGGGTGACCTTTGTTGCTGTTGTTGTTGTTGTCGCCGTAACTTATATTTAGTTTATTTATTAACGTCACTTTTTTTTAAGTAGAGGTTTTGTTTTCTTCTAACAGATACTCTCACGGGCGACAATTGCTGCTTCTTCTGTGCGGCCGAGCGACATCATGGCACGATTGATGCGTTTCGCTACGGAGCGTGTTTTCTGGCAGACACGGTCGACATTTGAGCCCGGAAGACCCAGCGCCAGCACTTAACATCGCATTCTAGCAAATGCAACTGGCTGGGCGGTAAAAACAGCATTAAAAACTGCAATGATTTGAACAGACACAATGAGTCCAAATTCACACCGTGATGTGACAGCAGTCACATCGGCATTGTGAAAGACTGTAGTACCACGAGTACATTCAGAAAGCGTATTATTTCTGTAAGTCAGTACATTTTAAGTTCACTTGGAAGCTTTGCGCCAATATTCAGGATCCTGCGAGGTTTGCTCCACGTCCTTTGCCATCGTTCCTTTAGCATCACGTCATGAAACGAATGCATTGGAAGTCTTTACAGAGAGTGTGACCCGTATATCAAAATCCTTCCAGAGGTTTTTATTAATCCTTTCTTGATTTCTGCACACAAGTAGGGGGGGGTCGTTTCCCCATACACCCTGCCAAGAGATTATCACATGACAGTCAAACCGATACTGTTGTAATTCCCACGGCTGGAATTTGAACATACCAAGCGTAAACCAACTTTAATATACATATTTTAAGTTGTACGCTAACTGGTACCCTGACTGAGACCATCACCTTGCTACCCAGGGAACATGGTTAAGAGGAGGCTGCCTGCATTGGAACCCAGTTGCTAAGCAGAGGCAGCTCAGCACTTCAACCCCTGAGCCAGTGGGCAGCCACCTCGATTTTCCCCTGATTATTCATTATCTTGCAGTTTTCAAGATTTTCTTTTCGCTTGTTAATATTTAATTTTGCTAAGAGCATTTAGTGGTAGTCTGGTACTACTTAGACTACGAATGTAAAACACATTGGGATAGCATGTGAAAGTCTTTGAGAGCTAAATTTAATTACTATTTTTAAAAATCCGCCGACTTATATTTAAGACTCTGGCTCGTGAAGATGGCACCGTTACTCAACAAGCGGCTAACTCGGTAACTCAGCCCTCACCTCCTCAAAAGGCTTTACAAGTTTTCAAACACTGACATGCGGCGAAAGAACGTGTCTCTAGGCCAAGGGTGGACAACTTATATTTCATCAACGCCAGTTCCAGATTATATGACCGGACAAAAGGCCACAGAGACCGGTCACGACCCCCCTTTCCGCATCCCCCCTCCCCTTGCAGGCACACAGAACATTTACAGTAGGCTATAGCGGTATAGGCCGATGTCACAAGACGAGTGTATTGTTTTCAAGGTAGAAGCGTTCACGTCGCGATCCCTGTCAAGTAATACTCGGTATTACCTGCAAATTCTACCAAACACTTCGAAGCCGAGGAGCTGAAAGACAACGATGTCCAGAAGCTCAACAGATGCCAGAAGCCCCTCAGTCTGGAGCAAGAAGAGAGGCCAATGCCCACCTTTAAGGCCAGCACTAACTATTATATCTATAAATGTTGAAGGGCTGTCTGCAACTTGTTGCAATGGGAAACTGTCAAATAACCATCACGTTTCGAAGAACCGAATTGAAATCGAATTATCACATTGTACTGTACTTGTATGCTCCCACTTCCGTGTTCCCCAGGTTCATCAACCTCAACTGACCAGCGTGGTGAAGCATGACGAAATCACCGCCAACACCAGCATGGCGGGGGGAGGCATTCATCCAGCAGTGGACTGACAAAAGGGCTGTACACGATTGTATACACGCTCCCGAGTTCGACGCCCGTGTGGGGGTATATGTGATGCTCAGGAGCACTGTCCGGATTCTACTCTAGGTAATATTACCATTACATTTACAAAATGCTGTGACTTCAAAAATCTTTGGCCAAGCCATCTCCGATATGTTCGGTACCAAGGCCCAAAAGAAGATATTATTACATCGAGCCCTATGGGGCTTGAGGAAAGAGTCTGGTGAAACGGATCATAGGGTCAATTGCAAAATGCTCATTCTGCTCACACCTACCGAAGTAGCAATAACGAGATGCTACAGACTTTGACTAATACTTCAGAGCCCTCTGGAGGGTACTGCCCAGCTGACATTATTTCAGCCTTTGAATATTCAAGAACAATGCAAATAAAACGTCAACTCATGTAACGTACAACTAAGCTCTTGGCAGTCAGGTACACATGTTTAAAATACCCACAGCATTCTCCTGTGTATCACGCAGCAGGCACACACTAATTGATATACGATAGGCTTATGAGAGTTGCGCAACTGTCAATTATTTCATTGAGGTTAAGTAACAGCCATATGTGACTCATTATCTATTTCAGAAGCAGGATAGGGAACACCGTGCTTGTCTGAGGACGAATGACATTAATAACTCTTCAATTTTGAGATTTTGATGATCACACAAGCACACAAGGGCTAAATGACACTACGCCCACTTAAGAACAGATGGCGTACTTTAGTATTTTAATGCAGACATAAAGACGGCTGCTGGATAACCATGCTGACGAAGCACAAATGGGCTCAGCGGTGAGCACAGTGGCCACCTCACTATGCAGTGGCTTTTTTGCGAATACTGCAAATGCCCTAGCACAGGGGTTCTCAACCTTTTGCACCTCAAGGCCCACTTTGGTATGGTCTACACGGACCACAAACTGGTGCCCACAGCCCCACTCATGGGTCACGACCCTAGCATCATAAAACTAATGCGTCTGTTTGGCAAGTACATCGCTCACAAATTTGAGTTTCACGTCTAGAATTTCATAGGATGTAACCTTTGGGAAAAGTAGAGCACACGCCGAGTAGACGCACGGTTCAGATGTCTTACGACGGAATGTTCCTGAGACCCAGCTTCATGTCCAGTGACTACACAGATTCTGCCCACTCGTGCAATTTCCCCTCTTCGGTAGGGGCGACGCCATCATAGGCAATATGCACCGAGGTCATATTTATTCATTAAAGAGGACGCCACTCGCCTGTCAGTCACCGTATCCCTGTCAGTAATTTTTGGCAACTGTCATGCATGCAATAAACCGTGCACCAAACCGGCCCACACTTCCGCGCTGACACAAGGTGAGACACTGCTCACTGCGAGAGTTCTGAAGCAAAATGTGGTTATAGTTATTGCGGCAGCACGGCCTGAATATAATTGTGAGAATGTACCCTGGTATAGGAATATAAATCTCAGTAGCTCACCCTATTCTGGCTCTGACATTTGGGCACGTAATATAATCCCAATAACCATAAATATGGCATTCACAGGTATATTTCAACGACCCATATAAGACAAAAAATATCTTAATTTTATACATGTCATGGTTACATTTCCATGTGACTGCACAACAGTGAATTCATGTTCTTAATCACCAGATTGCTTTCTGTAGAACACTATATACATCGTGAATAAAATGTGTCTGTCTTAAGGCTCCGGCTCACCGCGACCCTGTACAGGATTAAGCAGTTTTTGACAATAAATGAATGAATGTATTAATGAGAGGTTTATTTAATACTTTGATGCCAAATAAGCTTTCGGAGCTAGGCCTAGCTAACTGGCCTCCAAGAGTTTAATCCTAAGATCTCGGTGGTATTGGCTCCGTTGTCTCAACTCCCTGACCACCACTTCAGCCATTTTATAGTTTCTCAATTATGTAATGGATAATCTTAACGTCACTAACTTCTCTAGAAATGGCGGAAAAGAGATGACAAAGACAATGAAAGAGACGCAGAAACTAAACGATATTTTATATGTGGCGTTATTTTTATTGTTAAATTACTGTATTGTTTTGTAACTATTTTGTCCAAATAAAAGTTAAAACTGTACAGGAAGTCTACGCAACTTGAAGAGATACCGTGTAAGTGATGAAAACCTGCCAATTTCATAATGAGCTTGCCATTTAGGCAGCACATTGGCCAATACTCAGACAGCAATTTGGTTTTAATTAAACTAAGCAAGCATAATAAAGGTGTCTATCAAACATGCTGCCCCTGAGCACAATTCTTTTCCCAGAGTACAATACTGCCTCCTATTAAAGCATGACAGATTACTCATCTCAAACCCACGACATTCAATTTTCCCAGGCTGTCAGGAGTTGCATAGCATACATGGAAGAATGGTTTTATCCCATTCTTCCATGCAAATCCAGACAAATTACTCGAGGCCCTATAAATCTCCCTGAGACACGTGGCCTGGTGTTTTATTTGTCCACCTGCAGCCCACTGCCTACTTTGTGAAGAACGTAACCCAGCAAACCCTTCACTTTCTCTTATTTATCTTTCGCGGTTTAGCGGCCCACTGGGCGGAGACCTAGAGGCCGACCCAGGACACGCTGGAGGGATGATATCCTACGGCTGGCCTGGGAACACCTGGGAATTCCCCCAGGAAGAGCTGGAATCTGTTGGTGAGGAAAGGGATGTCTGGTCCACTCTCCTTGGACTGCTGCCACCGCGACCCTCACCAGGACAAGCGGTTTAGAAAATGGATGGATGGTGAGGCTGCTGCGTAAGCACTGCCTAACAGAAGAACTAGCACGAGCGGAATCCAGCATCACTCCGCGTCCCACGTCTACCACCGGCCACATCTCGCGCTCTTTATTCCGCCACTGTTCGCATAACATTCTCGATCGTGCGTGTAAAAATGGTATTCGCAAATTTCTGGACTCGTGCCCATTTCTGGACCATATCCCACGGGAAAGTGAAGGGTTTGCTGTACTTGCTACAAGCAAAACCTCAACATGTCTCTGCGATTGTGCTGCTCAGATAACGTCACGTGTGGGCTCTCCGGCTCTGTCTTTGATGTTCCCCATCCCACATACAGGCAGCTGGATGCCTGTATAGCAGCTACGTTGCCAATTTATCCATGTGGAGTTTGAGTGTTCTTCCCTCCTATTTGCAGGTTTCCCTCCAGGCACCCTAGCGTCGTCACGTACGTACATATAATTCGGAGGCAAAAGCCAAACACACCAAGCTGCTTCCCCGAGGTAAACAAATTGTTACAAAATCACAACCGTAAATATACAAGGTGGAATTTAAGTGCTCGACATGTTCTCGTTATACAAGCGTTAACGGCTAATCCGTCTGTGTGCTGAAAGTAACATTCTCTTGCTATAATCAACAGAGCGCCAAACTGCAACGTGTTCAGAACAACCTAGCACGTGCAGTCCTCAACATCAAAGCGTGCGACCAACCAACCACAAAATGCATGGAGACTCTACACTGGCTACCCATCCACAAACGCATCACTTACAAAACTGCAATATGCCACCGCGCTATCCACACAGGACACCCTAAATACCTCGCATCACTACTCCGGCCACTCGCATCAACACAATCCCGTACTGTCCGCAGCTCATCACAGCATCTACTCCACACACCGCGTTCACGTACAACCTTCGCGAAACGCCGATTCTCGGTCGCGGCACCCACAACCTGGAACAGCCTGCCACGCCTATTGCGTAAAACACAGTCCCCCACAGCCTTCAAAAAAACTCTTAAAAAGTCACCTTTTCACCGACTCACAACAAACCGACTGAGCATGGCTCCGCGCCTCCAAACCAACGGGTGCAACGCGCCCGGAGAAAATGCGCGCGTTACAAAAGTAGATTATTATTATTTTACTTGAAGCCGTTCTCCATGTGATCTATGTGATGTCGCTTTACTTGGGACATCTGCCAACAAACAGGCAAGGCTATCCCAAAGCTATGCACGATTAAACTGTTTCTAAATTATAAACACCGTCAGCCACAGGGATGCCTCGTCGTTTCCTCACAAGAAAATATATTAATGCTGGGTAACCGGGATTGCTAAACATTCATTCCAAATTCATGGCTATAAAACAATAAACAATGTACCAGCAGAATTGGCTGCAATTCCAGTTTATATTCACTGTGCACATGATTAAAATAATGTTCTAGAGATTTGATAGCAGAACACACATGGGATGCCATGTGCTTTTTCCACTAACCCATCGTTAAATACTGTCTCTCTCCTGCCTTCATGAGCATTAATGGCACTGTGTACACAGGAATGAATGGCAGGTTTCAACCAAAGCAATATTCAGACATTCCCCAAATTTGGCAAATTGGATCAAACAGCAATCAGGAAAAACGTTGTTAATTGAGATCGTGATAAAAGGCTGCATGAATGCTTTCCCGCGAAGGTGTTTAGAGTGAAAGCAGCGGCAGAGGGTGGAATTACGCATTACTGTGCAGTTTGTTATGAAACAGCTAAACACACCTTAGGTCTGATACGTGTCAAAGCACATAATTACGCGTGGCCACGATTATTACCGCGAGCTGCAGCACACAGGGAGTTATTTACTCCACAGTAGAGCGGAGCCGGGATTACCCACGGGGCAGAGGCCAACTCTATCCCTCGCCAGCCTCTGTGCGCCAAGAGGAACACTCACTACAAGTGCTGCCAGACTCTCAGGGTCTCGCTGTGGATATAAAGGTTTAATTTCACCGGATTCACGAAGCGGAAAAAAAAAACATTATAGTGTGCATATTTTTTAAAGCAAGATAGACAGGAGTTTTGTACAAAGCCAGAAGACATTTTATTGCGCCAGTGTCTTGAGAGCTTGGACGGTAGGCAAGCATGGTTCCTGAATCTCCGCGGTCTCCACACGTAAGGAACCTCCCATGGGCACCCACTGCTGAACAAGGGAAAACACACACCTCGCCACCACTGTTCACACATTTGTATGGCCCTGTGCATAGTTACACAATCTTCACTTCATCATGAAATGCCGGATTAGCTTTAACCGAGTGGATGCCTGCTTGACGGTTCTGGAATGCTAACAGTTTAATCTTTGTAAACAAGATATTATGCCTGAAATGGTTCTTCCGTAGCTGCCCACACAATTAATTGGACATTCAGAATTCCCTTCAGCTACACAGACACAAGGCGTGACAGCGCAGTAAGGGGCGACGTTAACACGTTCAGACTGCCCAGCAGCCGCCACCACGGACAGAAGAGGGAAGAGCTGGATTTGTCGTTCGCTGGGACGGCAGTCGGAAACGATGGAGCAACTGTGGGAACGCCATCCTCTGTCACACATTTTTAAATCGGATGGGAATTGGATGTGAATTTCCCTCCCTGTCTCCCTCCGTATTTGTCTTTAAGGAAGTGACGGCCATCTTAGGGGACGCTGGCAGATTTTTGCCGCTCTTAAGATTGCCAGTTTCACGACCTTTCAGTTTATTCGAAGCAGCCTTAATCATTTAATTTTCAGTGCTTTGGTTTTTATTAGCTGTTTTTTTTTCCTGTCGTTGTTGACATGCTGTTCTCTCCGATGCCCTTGTGCAGCGCGACCCTCGGGTTAAAGGCGCTCTATAAAATGCTATTATTATTACTGTGGTTAAGTCTAAAGCTGAAGTAAATTACAGGTGATTGGGTGGCAGGGAGGCGCTCTGGTAACATCTGCGCCTCACTGAAAAAAAGTCCTGCCTTAGGCAGTTCAATTCCCGCCTCCGACGCGATTCTTTGTGGAGCTTGTGTTCTCCCCCGTGCTGTGGGATTCCTCCCACAACTTAAAAAAAAACCTCATTAATTAATTGGCTGACAACATCGTAATATATCGGATGTAGTGTCTGGCAAATGTTAGCGCCAGCCAACTGCGTGGCAACCTTTCCACACCTCTCTGCAGTTCCCTCGCGCCTCTGAATCGTTGTCTCTTCAAATACTTTCGACACTGACTGAATACGCGCGGCGCATTATACATTGCATGTATTATTGTTGTTATCCTCCTGCGAGTAACTTGTTTGCATTCTGCAAGCTTGCAAAAGCTATATTGCAGAGTTGGCTAATTTTACAAATCATCTTTTGCAACTGCAAGTTGCAGTTGCAAAAGATGAGGTGGTCCGGCCATCTGGTAAGGATGCCCCCGCGGAAGGCTCCCTCGGGAGGTATTCCAGGCGCGGCGCACTGGGCGGAGACCTAGAGGCCGACCCAGGACGCGCTGGAGGGATTATATCCTTCGGCTGGCCTGGGAATCCTCCAGGAAGAGCTGGAATCTGTTGCCGAGGAAAGGGATGTCTGGTCCACTCTGCTTGGACTGCTGCCACCGCGACCCTCACCAGGACAAGCGGTTTAGAAAATGGATGGATGGATCTTTTGCAACTAAGTTGCATACGTTGTAATGAGCAAGTGCCCTCGTCTAAATCTTTAACAGAGCAGAGGCCGCGGGCTCCGCCCTGCCTTCTCGCATGGGCAGCCAAGCCCACTCAACCATCCCATCCTACCATCCCATTAGAGACAATCTAAATAAGACGCACGGTGAAAGAGTAAATTGCCACGTGCGTCAGCCTGTTATACGCAGTAAC
>JAZEWU010000016.1:2244366-2279435 GCA_036362915.1 Geotria australis
GTCGCGAGGTAGAGAGGGAGTCCGCTCGACACGGCTATTCCGTAGAAACAGCTTTGAAAAGCAACTGTCATAGTCATAAATAGAGCCGTGAAAACCGACATCAGTACAAAGACTGCGCGTTAATGGTAAACACGCCTTAGTGCAGGGCTGCGGTGACATCACTTTACTTCACCGCATTGATGCTGGCAGTAAAAACCTCGTCGGTTGATGATACAGGGATGTCACTGGGGTGCCGAGGTGACACTTTAACGCAATTTGAAAGCCCGTTCTCTCACTAACTGAGACGTACCGCCCAGGTGCGTATCTTACAAGGCAGAGGCTACTCGGGGTTACGCATTGCACTGTACGAGTGTGCCGAAGGAAGAGCGTTTATAATCGTTGCATATGACCTGCTGTGACACGTGGAGCAGAGACGTGGACACTGACGGATGCGATTGGACTAAATGTGACAAAGTACGCATCGGGCATCGCGAAGTGTTTCCTTTTTTGAAACTAGGTCAAAAAGCAAGAATTTACACTGAGAGACCAAACGAGGACATATAATTGACCAGACACAAGACATCTAACTCCGGTCAATTTCCACACATACTAACGCCTGATAATGCTTCCAACGTGGGAGGCGAAACGTCGCGACGGAGAGAGCGGGAGCGCACGACGCGGCTGTGCCGAAAGAACACCTCTGAAGAGCAACCGTCATGAATCGACGGCTGATGATGCTCCCCCCTGTCGCTCACCCTCCCTCGCTGTCTCCCTCCGTGTTTGTCTTTGAGGAAGTGACGGCCATCTTGGGGGACGCTGGCAGATTTTTGCCGCTCTTAAGATTGCCAGTTTCGCAACCTTTCAGTGTATTCGAAGCAGCCTTGATTCTTTTTTTGGTTGCTTTGGTTTTTATTGGTTGTTGTTGTTTTGTGTCGTTGTGCAGCGCTTTGTGACCCTCTGGTGAAAGGCGCTCTATAAAATGCTATTATTATAATTATTGTCATTCGTGCCGTCAGCGTGCCGGCACGAATGAGCTCATTCGGGTGGGTTGCTCCGTGTGTGTGAACCGGGATCGGATCTCTGACCGGGACTTATCACGAGCAGCCAGTACGTAACCGCTACACCGAATCAATGCAGGCGTTTGGGTCGAACGGGACGGAAGCTGGGAGCTGGTAGAGCGATCGCATCATGGGGAGGTACACCGACCACCACATCTCGCTGCCACCGCAAAAAAGCCCTTTCAATTAGTAGGGGTCCGCTACGTTATAGCTTCTGTCAAGCGTCAGCGTTGTAATTATCAGCCGTGGTCAAATGCACTGGAGATATTGCATCGGCCGCGGTTAGTAGCGCTGCCGCCTCACAGCAAGAAGGTACCGGGTTCGATTCCCGGCTCGGCATAAACCCACGGGGAGAACAAACTTGTGAATGGGCAGCGACAGACTGAAAGCAAAACCAAATCGAATCGCGTCGCTGCGTCCCGTCCGCGCCTCGTCGCGTGCTTGCTGTAAGTCCGTTACCGCTGGAATTGCCAATATGTCTTGTTCCATTAATTTAACAGTGACACCCGATGCATTGATCGACTCAACGAGACGCCTCGGCAGAGACATGTGGTCCAACCGACACAATGCCACGCCTTTGATTAGTTTCGGGAAGAAACAAAAACGCTAAGAGACCCAGTGTCTTTTTTTTGCAGTCTGTGTGGCATCCACAGCTTCCCGAGGGCCCACGGTTCCATATTTACGCAAACCGAGCAGAGACACGGCGCGTACCCATTCCATGTTGAAATTAACCGGGAAAACACGGGCGACAAGCGTGGGACGAGAGGGCACAGCGAGTGCGGGAACCGCGCAGTCCTGATCAAGTGGACGTCCCGCAAAGTCGCACCGCCAGAGAGTGCCCGCTGTCAGTAACGCCGTACCATATCAAGTCAAAGACAAAGGTCCTCCGTATAGGCCGCACGTGCTGTAGGGTCAAGTGCCGGCAGCGACCACCTATAAAGACCAGCACGGCACACGCATGGGTGGCCAGCACCACGCCCGATGTTTTACACACCGCACCAGGTTACGAATTTGAGGCTGAGTCGACCTAGGAGAGGCGCAGGACCGGTTAGGAAAATCGTGACTGCTGCCGGCCGTGAGCGGGAATCGAACTCGGGTGGCCGGGTTCGTGGTGCGGCGCTCTAACCACAACACTAAGGCCCATTCATTCATTGTCAGAAACCGCTTAATCCTGTACAGGGCTGCGCGGTGAGCCAGAGCCTATCCCGGCGCACAAAGGGCACAATGCAGGGCTATACCCAGGATCGGACGCCAGTCCACCACAGTACACACTAAGGCTCCCCTCACTAAAATCTAGCCTGGCACAACCACGAGTCTATTAGATTACGAGACGCACCCCACAACTTTTGCGTTAACGTACAAGTCGTCAGCCTTCCGATCGGGAGAATACGGTAACTGTGCTGGCGCACACACACCACACACACCTCGTGAATGAAGACGCGCACACGGCAGAGTCGAGGTTTCTCCGCGTCCTGGCGTAATGGCCTCTGCAGCAGCTGCACGACGTGCCACTTCAACGTCTGAGCTAGCGTCTGAACTTTTCCTGTCCCCAGTTGCCGGGAAACATTATTTTCTGACACGCTACATGCCCCGCTTGAAATTGCCCCGTTCCATTAACGCAGTCCACGTTGGTTCGGTTGTTTAATCACCGCAGTAGAAAACCGCAGCATCCCCGCGGTGACCTTGGCACCGAAAGTGTTTGTCCTTGAGACCTGAGCGAGCATTCACCGCTCAGCGGCGTTGGCAGGTGAAGACACAATTGGCAACGTGTTGTGGGACGAGAGACAAGGTTTTTTGATCCGAGCACCCTCTCGTCTCGTAGAGTCTTACATAGTCCGCTGGGACAACGGGTTGTTAGCGTGCACCTATTAAAGCACGGATTCTCAGAGCCCCTGTAATAATGGCTCGGCATGTTACAGGGCTATAGCATTGTCAGAAAGGGCCTGTTAGGAGGACGGTACATCACAGCCTCAGCGTGATGCACAATGTATACCACGTGCGTGCTCGAGGGCGTTAACGACGAGGCTTGGAGTCAAACCTAGGTCTCCGGGAGTATTGCGCAATGCCCTCTATGAGCATCTGGCCACAGGACCCCACATCCAAGTATAGAAGTCATTCTGTCACACTGCGTTGGCAGTGGTGCACACACACACCCAAGTAAAAAAAAACAAATCCCGTAACACATTTACGGCAGTACAGGATAAATAGTGCAACACATTCCCCCCTCGCCCACGCTCAGAACTCAGATGGCCTGAAGATGCCTCCAGCGTGGGAGGGAAAACGTCGCGAAGGAGAGAGATGGAGCGCTCAGTGACACGGCTATCCCGAAAGAACAGCATTGAAAAGCAACCGCCACGCATCGAGCCGTGAAAACCTACATCGGTACGCAACACATTTGTCAATAACACTGTGACCTTAAAATGAAAACTACAGAACTGGGGACGTTTCGGGCAAAGCCCCGTTTTCACAAATACGCGTTTGCAATCAGTTAAAACGTGCCAAGATATACTCTAATAAATGAAGTCCTCTACTTACATTCAGGCGAGATGACTCGGTTCTGGAGTCTAACGCCAGCGGGGCCACGAGGCAAAAAGCCACCTAAGCAAAAGCTCAGGGACCCAAATAGCTCAAGGGGCCCCGGGCTCATAAAACAACTAGGATGCGCCGGCTATCAGCTCGAATTCAGATTTCAATAAACATAAAAGCCAATTTTTCTCTCTCTCTCTCTTTGTCTTGTCTTCATACATCTTCTCGTCTCAGTACATCTCTGTCTCTTGTTTACATCTTTAATTTCACTCTATTTGGGTCTCATCCGAATCCATCCTCACCTCATTACACCTGTACCTCCTTTATATCACATCATCTCACGATACCTCTCGTCTCGCGACGTCTATTTATCCGTTCTGCCATCTCGCTCGGAGTTTTGTTATAGATTGAAAAGGTAGCAAAAAATAAATATATATTAATTCTGGCCTCTAATGGGTCAGGACCAGTCGGGTGTATCGCCGTACGGAGACCCGGCAAACAACACAAGCAATATGCTAACCGCATCAGCCCGAGAGAGAACTACGCTGTCGGAAGGAGCGATCAATCATCGCATGCACACCCGCGTCAACTCGCTGGCTCAGTCTTGATCAATGTGTCCGCGAAAGTGAAATATGACTGAGGCGCGTGCCTTTAATGCCCCGAGGGGTCTCAGCTCTTATTGCGCCATGGGGGCGTATTGTTATAGCGCCCCGCGGGCTTTCCAACCCCCACACAGGCGTCATCCTTGCCCTAACCCTCACCGACCCGTAGCCCCCACTCGTCCTGGAGCTAAGCGGGAGTGTGTCTATCTATGGGCTAATTTTTTTTAGCCAGTACACAGATGATGTAAAAAGATACAAGGTTTTAACTTTTCTGGCAATAATGGAAGTGTTAAAATCTTAAAAGAGCAATTAGACACCTTTTACAAAGTGTCAGTTTCGCAAAAAATAAACACACATGCTTATGGCAAAACATGCAAACACAATGCTTTGATAATGTATGCAAACTGATCTTCTTCTTCTTTGCGATTCTTCGAAGCACGATGGTCATCTTCTGGACATCGTTGTCTTTCAGCTCGGCCTCGAAGTGTTTGGTAGAATTCGCAGGCAATACCAAGTATTACCTGACAGGGATCGCGACGTGAACGCTTCTACCACAGACGGCTTTATTTATAGCCTAGTCTCGCCAGTGCTAGCCAAGTGTTGCAAAAAAGGCAAGCAGCTCAGGACAACGCAGATATTAATGCATTAGTATCACGGGTCGAGATGCTGTGTCTATGGGGACCTACGGGATCGTTTCTGTCCGGGACAGTGCAGTACCTCCGTGAGCCACGACTCACGCCGCTGTTGCTTGGGGTTTATTTATTCACGGAACGTGTTGTGGGTCGATGTGCGCCAGATTGGACGGAGTAGGTGGCACGGTGGCTCGTGCCCACGGGCATATTGATATGTGTATGCTTGATGAGGTGTGCCGGGTGTGGATTATTTTCCGGGTCGTTGACCTCCCGACAGACGCGACTGAAATGAAGGCCTGCCGCGCCCAGAAATAGTACGCCCATTCCCATTACAGCGCACAGGCAATTAGATAGATGGATGTGTATTGTTAAAGCAGAAACTACCCCGTGAGCTTGCAAGCTTTGGATGCGGGATTCCTGCGACGCGACACACGCTCGAATCGATGGAACACGTTGACAGAAGGCCAATCCACCGAGGAGACGGAGCGATGGTGTCAATCCTTGTACAGGATCTCGGTGCGTTATCCCGTCGCAGCATCGTGAGTGGCGGTGGCGGCACGGGGAGGCCTTCATCCAGCAGTGGATTGAGCGTGGCTGACGGTAATTACAACATCAGAGGGAGAGACGATGCCACTGTGGGCGAGTGGCGGAAGATCATCAGTAGGGGGCACCCTGCCTGCTTCCAGTGCCCAACACTGCCGACGAGTGTCCTGGGCTGTGTGATGTGGCTTCAAGTCTCACCCGAGCTCCGATATTTTAGCAAATCTCTTCGGTGCAATATATAGACGTATACGTACGTATAACTATACACTGGCCTTATGAGAATTGCTTTCCAAAGCTGTTCTTTCGGGATAGCCGTGTCGAGCGCTCTCTTTCTCTCTGCTTCGCTGGAAGCATACTCAAGCGTTCGGAGAGGGGGAGCGCTCGACACGGCTATCCCGAAATAACAGCTTTGGAAGCCAAGTATCTTGCAGAGAGCTGTAAAAACCTACATCGGTACATGCCGCCCTTGTGTCAATCCACTCCTGATTTAAGGTTACCCCACGCTGTGTGGCTCATAGGGGGTATTTAACCATCATTTAACACGACCGCTGAATGCGAGGCTGCATAGCTACTGGGCCATAGTACAGCACAATAGTGCACGTTTCTGCAGTCTTCTGCTGCAGGCCACGTTACCCCTGCTGCCTATAACACCTGTTATGCGTGATGGCCACCCATCCGAGTACAATCCAGTCCGATATCTGACCAGGATCGAGACATGCCAGATTATTGTATTCAGTGTATTGCAAATGTAATAATAATACCAGTTTATAGAGCGCCTTTCACCCGAGGGTATTGCCTGCGAATTCTACCAAACACTTCGAGGCTGACCATCGTGCTTCGAAGAATCGCAAAGAAGAAGAAGACCCGAGGATCACAAAGCGCTGCACAAGGGCCGCGGAGAGAACGGCATGTCAACAACGACAGAAAAAAAACCAACTAATAAAAACCAAAGCAACAAAAAATAAATGAATAATTAAATGTCTGCAAAACATTGTGTTTTATGTGTATGTATTAATAAGGGGAGCGAGAGCATATCTCGAGAACCAAGGGGGTGCAGGCTGCGGTAAAGGTTAAGAACCGCTGCTCGAACGTCACTGGCTGTGTCAACATTGCCTGTGACCATTCCCGCTCGGCTGTGCGATCACTTTGCGCGAGACAGGCTCTGCAGACCATCGCGGGGCTACGCTGGCGACGGAGAGGTGCAGTGCAGCGAAATCACTTGATGTGCTGTACGATAATGTTTAGTCTGTGATCCCTACCCAAACCAACACACGCTGTCCAGCGTGCTGAAGTATGGTCAGATAACCCCCCCACGACTCTCACGACATGGCGTGGCCCGAACCTAAAGATGGATCGACACAAGTGGCTGTACGTGTACATAGCTATAGCACATGGATCCACGCACCTCCTCCATGGATTGTAACCTTATCGTGGTGAAGGGGTTTGCGTGTGCCCATGCATCCTGGAGCTAGGTCACTTGGAGTTCAGCGCTCCTGCTAGGGTATCACTTGGTGAATAGGTCTGGAGTCTTGCACTCCTGCTAGAGTCTTCCTTGGTGAACAGGACTGGAGTCTAGCACTCCTCCTAGGGTCTTCTTTGGTCAACAGGTCTGGAGTCTAGAATGGTGAACAGGTCTGGGGCCAGATTCCAGACATATAACGATCCGTAGACCCTCCGACTAAAAGAGGTTGGCGTTAGGGCATCCGGGTCAACCTGGATAACGGCCGTTTACACCGTCAACAACATACGCCCATGCAATTAAAGATATTGCTCGTCTACCACTTGTAACGGGCGCATATTTGTTCACCGTCGAGGAAAGAGATGGGGGAACGGCTCAGAGGCGCGTAATCCGGCGCCAACATACGCCAGACGCTGCGTCCCCTATATATTAAGATGTTACCGTCCACACAGCGGGTCAAAGTTTAGCTATGTTTACGGCAGTCCGTTATCAGTCCCCGTGCATTATAGCTTGGGGTATATAGCACAGACGTCTCCCGTTATAAGGAAAAATTCTATATTACGGAAATTCGCCATAACGGAAAATGTTGCTGTTGTGAAATTCTATATTACGGATGGATGGAGTGAGTGGCTTGTGTGTCAGTGTAGGAGACGGGGGGGGGTGGGTGGTGTGCATGCGAGGCTGCCGCTAGCTGCGTTCCGCAAGTGTTGGCGTCGAAGGTGCGCGGGTAGTGCGGCTCGCCCCGGCGCACGGAGAATTCCAATCCAGATGTCTCTCCCGTCCCCCGGCAATTGGTTCACGAGAGAGTCCCGCGTTAGTCACGCCCGAGTGGCGAAGTGTTTTCGCGAAACACGCGCCCCGAGCCGCAGCAAACTGTTTGCAGCAGCGTGCGTGAACACACAGGACAAAGATAACTCGGATAGCCTTGACAGACTGTAGGGTCAAGTGCCGTTAGCGAGCACCTACACAGATAAAGACAAAGATCCCCCGTGTAGCCTTAACAGACTGTAGCGAGCACCTATGAAGGTCGACACGGCACAGGAGGGGGTGGGTGACCAGCACCACGCCCGGCCGCCTTTGTCTCCCTAGTGACGATGTTTACACACCCCACTAGGTACTCATTTGAGGCTGAGTCGACCTAGGGACGGCCCAGGACCGGTTCAGAAAATCGTCACTGGTGTTGGCCGTGACCGGGATTCGAACTCGGGTCGCCAGATTCGTAGCCCAGTGCGTTAACCACTGGGCTACCGCTCACCACAAGTGCCGTTAGCGAGCACCTACACACACACACGCACACAGGTACTCGGAACGCGTGCCCGCGTGGTGATGCACGTATGAATATATCTCAGGAAAGCCAGGGGCTACGGTTGCAGGATTTGGTCACTGAATTTTTTTTGTATTACAATGTTGAGAATGCCGGGGATGGTTTGTGTTTCTATGTGGCCAGTCTGCCACCCCATGGGGCAAAACAAGCAGACGTAAGACGCGATTTTCCCCATTGTGTTGCATTATACCCCCCCCTACACACAGCAGCAGAAGCCGCTGTCACGTTTCACCAGAGGCAATTAGAATGAATAGGAGCCGCGGCTAATGTGAAGGAACACCCTACTATTGTCCGCGCGTATACAATACACAATGCAATTAAGCCAATACGTGAATCAATCAATCAATATCAAAAAAACCACCACCGCAATCCGAACAATCTTAATCGGCACCAGCATCATCAGCAGCAGCGAGAGCAGCGAGAGCAACGCGTGAGACACTCACCGTTTGCAGATCGCAGCGAGCAATTCTGCCTTGACGCAAAAGCTGAATGTTTTGCCTCCAAAAATCATTTAACTCTTCCTTGTTGGCTCCAGCCACATTCAGGGCGCTTTGCGAGGAGGCGAGCGAGCGGGCGGCACGGAACGACTCCTCCACCGAGCACGCGGGCCACCTTCCTCCACCTCTTGTCCACCCCCGGCAGTGCTGGCGAGCCGAGCCGAGCGATCGAGGCTGCGGAGCGAGCGAGGCTGCGCGCCCGTTGCGTCTCTTAGTCAATAACCCTGCCGTCTCTGACCGTCCGTCGAGGTTCCCGCACGACACGGTGCGAGTGAGCGTGAGCCGCTGGGCTGCACGCGACCCTCACTGAGCGGCGGCGGCGGCACCCCGCGACGAATGAGTGGAGCGGCTGGGTCCGAGCGACGCTTGGGGTAGCCGGGCGCTGTCGATAGTCACGCTGCCGAAGTCTCTGTGCCGTGGTTAAAAAAAAAAAAAGAGAGACGTGCATTGCGGAGAAGCTGAAATCCGGGTGAATGACGAAGCGTCCGTGTGGATTGATTCGTTGTACTGCTGGTGATCGTTTAAATATCCCCCCCCCACCACGAGCCCGCCTAAGCAGATCGGTAATCAGCGTCGTTGTTACCGGTATGGGTAATTATTGCTTTCCTTGGGTTTTATAGAATATGCTTTGTCGTGTACAGATGAGTTTCTTGTCGCCGTTTAAAAACTATATTTAGAAAAAAAAACCTGCTTTCTGTTTATTGTTATTATTATTAGTTACGCCGCGTCTAATATTTTCTGTCTAACGTTATTGCTTGTCTGTCTGTCTGTCAGTCGTGTGCCATCCCCCCGCCTTGCTCTTGTACGTTTAACGTCGCCTTATCACCACCATCATCATCATCACCACAATCACCGTCCGGTATTCTACCTACAGCATATTATCCTTAACTCCTTAACTCAAACTCGTGCCGAGTCGCACGGTCTCCGGTCGGTCGTCTTCACGTTTCTATCGCCCACGATGTCGCCCGGTCCGTGGCCAAGCGGAGCGAGGCACCGTGCCCTCCTCCCCACATGGCCGCCGCCGTCTGAGTGTCATCCCGACTTCGCGAGGTGCCGCCCAGCACGCCAAGAGGCGTGCACGGGGGGCGATGTGGTGTAGCGTGGCTCGTTTGCGGTCTGGCCCGGCTTTCATCAAGCCGCTTTCTGTGATCCGCCACGGCCGCAGACACGGCCTGTGGTGGATGCTGTGGTCTTGCTAGGGGTTTGTCGCGGTCACGGATGGCTCACTGTGGTCCTGGATACCACGGGGTTGTGTTGTTTGATGTTATCCGGCCGCGGCTTGGTGTGATCTGTTATAGGTTGGCGTGTGGGCTACCGTGGTGGAGTGTGACTCGGGTGTGCGTTGGTGTGTGTTTGTGTTCTTGGGTGGCTGCGTTTGTTTGCTCTGTGTTGGGCTGTTCCGGTGTTGCATTGCCAGTTTCACGACCTTTCAGTGTATTCGAAGCGGCCTTCATCATTTAATTTTTGTTGCTTTGGTTTTTATTAGTTGTTTTTTTCTCTGTCGTTGTTGACATGCCGTTCTTTCCGCGGCCCTTGTGCAGCGCTTTGTGACCCTCGGGTGAAAGGCGCTCTGGAAAATGATATTATTTTTATTGGTGTGATGTGGCTCGCTGTGGGGTCTGGGATGCTGGGATGTGGTGTGGTGGTGCCCTTGTCTGCTGGGTGCTGTTCCCATCAGTCCGAGAGCATGGTACCGCAATGAGGTGTGATAACACACAACACGTGGTTACACTGTGTACATTCGTGCATTCACGTCTCTCCATTCCGTCCAAAAGAGATGTGTTCAATTCTTCCTGTAGCCCATGAACCCGGCCATCCGAGTTCGATACCCGCTCACGGCCAACACCAGTGGCGATTTTCTGAAACGGTCCTGGGCCTCCCCAATGTTGACTCAGCCCCAAATAAATACCTGGTGCGGTGTGTAAACATCGCCACTAGGGAGACAAAGGCGGCCGGGCGTGGTGCTAACCACCCACTCCCTCGTGTACCGTGCCGGCCTTTATAGGTGCTCACTAACAGCACTTGACTCTAAATCCCGTTAAGGCTATACGGGGGATCTTTGTATTTTACACAAGGTTTATATCCCGCTAAGACCAAAATCCCTTTTCAAAGGAGATTTGGCCATTCGGCCAATTGTACGGTAAAGGAATTACAATCTATGACATGGAGCGCGACAACACATGTGTTTAACATACGCATCTTGTGATCTTGAATCGCTCCTAAACAGTCCCACGTAAACGTGTATTATTATTATTTACATAGCGGGATTGAAGCTGTACATGAAACATGCCTTTGACACGACGTGTCGGACACCTCCGCGCGTTGTGTGATTTCTGTTGCGTTCCCGTTACTGTGAAATCGTGTATATACCCTACAGTATATAGACACACACAATACACAGTTCTGGTGTGTGTGCGTAATTCATTATGCGCACATCCAGTAAGGCTGTATACTGTATTGTGGGTCCGGTAAATGTGATGGCTGTCTGTCTGTGTGTTTCTACGTGTGTGTGTGTGTGCGTGTGATTGATACGCTAGTGTGGCGGTTAGCGTACTGCGCTACGAACCCAGCGAGCCGAGTTCGACAACCGTTCATAATCGACACCGGTGACGATCGTACGCACCGGTCTTGGCCTTCTCCTAGGTCGACTCAGCCTCTAATTGACTACTTGCTGCGATGTGCAAACATCGCCGGAGACAAAGGCGGCCGGGCGTGGTGCTTGCCACCCGATCCTCTCGTGTGCCGTGCTGGCTTTGTATAGGGTGATGCTCGCTAACAGCACTTGAGCCTACAGTCCGAGGAGGCTATGCGGACGGGGGTCTTTGTCTGAGTCTGCTTGATAGCTCCGCGCCCATTAGAATGCGTGTGTTGTTATTAGGGAGCGCAGCGGGTCTGGGATGAGCATCGGAGGTCTCTCGTCCGTCTATTGCCCATTGCACGCGTCCTGCCCGGCTCGTCTCCATGGAAACAACTTTGCATTAGCACATATGCTCCGCTCTCTCTACACACACACATAGACACACACGCGCAAGCTATCTCTCTCTCACACACACACACACAATCTGGCAAACCCGAGTTCAAATCCCACTCACGGCCAACACCAGTGATGATTTTCTGAACCGGTCCTGGGCCTCCCCTAGCTGGACTCAGCCTCAAATGAGTACCTAGCGCGGTGTGTGAACATCGCAACTAGGGTGACAAAGGCGGCCGGGCGTGGTGCTGGTCACCCACCCTCTCTGTGTGTGCCGTGTCGACCTTCATAGGTGCTACTCGCTAACGGCACTTGCCACGACAGTCTGTCAAGGCTATACGTGGGATCTTTGTCTGTGTAGCGATCTCTCTCATCGGCATAACACACGCGCGCACCGGTGGTTCGCTCGCTGGCACACCGAGCCTCGCTCGCTCACGCTCCGTCTCACCGCTCCGTCTCACCGCTCCGTCGACAAAGCATTCCCTCGCTGCGTCTCTGCATGACGAACACACGCCGGTGTTACACGGCGCCCCGACGATGCCCGTCATGACAACAACGATGATTCTGTAACGCCACCATCGCCTCTAATCGCGCGGTCACTGTCATATTCACACGTGACTAATTGCTATAATCACTCAGCCGTCATCTCGCAATAAAAAAAAGACACGGCTAATGTAATTGTCTACCGTTATTTATTAACAAACAACACGGTTTGTGTAAGATCGGAATCGATACTGCGTTGGGGGGGGGGGTGGCAATTGCAGCCTGTGTTCTCGCACAACAACAATCCTAGAATGAATTAAGCATCTCGAGAAGAGAAACATCATATACATGCAAACCTGTGTTAACGAAGCCTCAGCCAACGTATGTTTCTTTCGCGGATAAGAAAAAAATATCGATTAATAAATATTCTATATTAGTAAGCAAAGCACTTGGCACTGCACTACCAAGGCTCGTGTAAAACCATACATTGTCTATAAACATGCTTACAGTATAATTTTAACTATTATACTGCATTATTATTCGTGGTAGTCCAGTATTATTATCAAGGTAGAAGCGTTCACGTCGAGATCCCTGTCAGGTAATACTTGGTATTGCCTGCGAATTCGACCAAACACTTCGAGGCCGAGCTGAAAGACAACGATGTCCAGAGGCTGAACATCGTGCTTCGAAGAATCG
This sequence comes from Geotria australis, assembly GCA_036362915.1. Classification (NCBI taxonomy): domain Eukaryota; kingdom Metazoa; phylum Chordata; class Hyperoartia; order Petromyzontiformes; family Geotriidae; genus Geotria; species Geotria australis. Next base: position 2,257,137 of record JAZEWU010000016.1, read on the forward strand.
CAAAGAAGAACATTAGAATGTTCGTTTAATAAATACCGTACAGCTATAATGAACCATGTTATAACGACCTCTCTTAACGGCTGTATCGCTGAGCGGACAAGAAACAAGGACGGCATCCTATCCGTTAACAGAGGCAGTGTGCCTGTTTTCTCGTTCACTCAAGTGAACACACTCACGCGACGCACGCACAAAAGCGCTGTCACGGAATAGGTCGCGACGGGGATCGTGAACGAACGCGGATCCGCACAAATAAATGTCGGCGAGTATCGACTTGTCGGAGTAATTAACGACTGGCGCAGCCCTAGCGGTTTCTCGGGGTCGGACACCCCACGCGCGCTCCACGATAAACCCAAGGGTTCCCGCTACGTTTTTGCACCTCAAGGCCCTCTTGGGTCTGGTCTCCACGGACCACTAGGTGGCGCTCTCGGCCCGCTGGTGGGTCGCGACCCACCGGTTGAGAATGGCGGCGTTAAATAATAACGGCACGACGTCCGGGGCTTCACAATTGGAAATTAATTTATCACGGTTGCTCTTCATAGCTGCTCTTTCGGGATAGCCGTGTAGAGCGATCCCCCTCTCTCCTTCGCGACATTTCGCCTCCCACGTTGGAAGCATCATCAGGCGTTGATCATGATAACGCCTGATGATGCTCCCAACGTGAGAGAGGCGAAACGTCCCTTGATATTGTATTGATATTCGTTTTCACGGTCCAATTCGTGATGGTTGCTTTTCAAAGCTGTTCTTTCTGGATAGCCGTGTCGAGCGATCTCCCTCTCTCCTTCGCGATATTTCACCTCTCACGTTGGAAGCATCGTCAGGTTTCTGAATGGTTTAGCTCAGTGGTTCTGAACCTTTACTGCAGCCTGCGGCCCTTGGGTTCTCAAAATATGTTCTCGCACCCCTTATTAATAAATACATATATGATACGATACATGTAATATACAAGAAATACTAAATCTGGCGCGTCTCGCACCCCCAGCAAGGGCATCTCACACCCCTGGGGGTGTGTGCAGCCCAGGTTAAGAACCGCTGTTTCAGCTGGAAAATGTTGTGGTTTTCTATGCCTGTAGTGCAGGTGGATGTGTTTGCGATGCTGAAATAGTCCATCCATCTATTTTCAGAAACCGCTTAATCCTGTACAGGGTCGTGGTGAGCCGGAGCCTATCCCAGCAGACACAGGGCGCAAGGCAGGGCTATGCCCAGGATGGGACGCCAGTCCATCGCAGGGCACCTGGGGCAATTTACTCAGTAGGCCAATTAACCTGGCAGCATGTGTTTGGACGGTGGGAGGAAACCGGAGTGCCCGGCGAAAACCCACGCAGACGCGGGGAGAACATGCAAACTCCACACAGAAAGGCCCCCGAGCCGAGAATCGAACCCGGGATTTCTTGCTGTGAGGCGGCAGCGCTTCCCACTACGCCACCGTGCCGCCCCGCTGAAATAGTCGTACATTTCAATCCACCGACGATTCCATTGTATCGTCTGGAGTGTTAATGGGTGATGTTAACATTAGCATATTCCGAACTGTTAATGCGGCGCTTTGATGTGGCCGACATTTCTTTCCCTAAGTGCCGTCTACATATTCTGCATTCCATTCTGTGGCGCATGTCAATTCCTGTCAATGTGTACCGGCATTAAATCCACAGCTGGTTTCCATGTGTAGCTAAGTTTAATAGCCCGTTCTTGCACGGGATCCGTGTCTTTCCTGGTCTTGTGAAGTTCAGTGGCTTCACCTACTAACCCGCTCCGTGATTGCTGATCGGGGAGAAGTATGTTCTCCATAGTGAAGCTCTGTTTAAGAGATTAGGTCATGTGAAAAAAGTGTGTAAGTGTAGTGCACCCGTCGATTTGTTGGAGAAAACGAGCGAGCACACACAGCACTTACCTTCAAAGATGGTACCGACGTTTCGCTGAGACTTCCACTCAGCTTCATCAGGGCTTGGTGGAGTCATCAGGGCCAGGTGGATCATGGCTAGCCTATTGCAACAACAACAACCGTCACTAAGTGGCGGTGAAGTCACCACGGCGCCTATGCCAGACCATAAGCAACTTTAGGGTATCAGGTGAAGTGTCGAAGGCTCGCCGACAGGTCACGGGACTGACCCAGGTGGCATGTGCTGCCTGACCGAGATGACTGGCAGATGAACCACCTGTGCTTCCTACCGTGCAACTCGCTGGCTTTTAGCCTATTGCACAGACGTGTAGACTCACATCTAACCCCGACCTCAAGCTGGTCAGCTGCACTGTCTGGAATTCAGGCTGCTTACCGCTTCTGCCTGGAAAGAGGAAAGGATTCGTCTTGTGTTGTGTACAAATTAATATACTGTACATACAGGTGTGAATGTAGGTACAGTATACACTTTGCGTGGGCGTAGACCTGGCGCCGTAACATTTCAGCACCAAGGATAGCTCCTCGCTCTACCCCCCAACCCTAGGAGTAAAAGGAGTGCCAGAGACCAGTAATGTAACGGAATAATCATTGCACACACGTATACAATCAACAAGCTTATATATCACACAAACTACAATAAAGGCACAACAGGTGCAATCTGATAGAGGCATACGTAGTAAATGCACGCGATTAAATAAAGCCGCACAAGCTCGAGATGAATCACACACAGCTGTGTTGTATATTTAGCAAACCATCCTTGTGGCGGGGGCGGCACGGTGGCGTAGTGGGTAGCGCTTCCGCCTCACAGCAAGAAGGTCCCGGCTCGGGGTGCCTTTCTGTGTTGAGTTTGCATGTTCTCCCCGTGTCCGCGTGGGTTTTCGCCGGGCACTCCGGTTTCCTCCCACCGTCCAAAGACATGCTGCCAGGTTAATTGGCGTACTGACTAAATTTCCCCAGACGCCCTGCGATGGACTGGCGTCCCATCCTTGGTGTTCCCCTGCCTTGCGCCCTGTGTCTTCCGGGATAGGCTCCGGTTCACCGCGACCCTGTATAGGATTAAGCGGTTTCTGAAAATGGATGGATGGATCCTTGTGGCGGTTAAAGAATGTCAAACGCCGAGAAGGCACGGCTGGATGAAGGCCTCCCATTGGCGTGTTGGTTAAGGGGTTGTTTAATTAAGCTCCAGCCTGATGCTCTCCAGGTTTGTGAATGGCGGTGGAAGAGTGGTGGGCAGGACAGTTTCCATGTCATGATGGTTGCTCTTCAAAGCTGTTCTTGCAGGATAGCCGTTTTCGAGCGCTCTCCCGCTCTCACGTTCGACGCGTCACAGCTTTGAAGAGCAACCATCATGAATCGAGCAGTGAAAACCTACATCAGTTCAGTTCTGATATCACTCGCCACTCATGTACGCCGTGCCTGGGAATGTAACGTGGTCAGGTTCACAACACGGCTAAACAATGTGCCCCCGCCCTCCTAACACGCTCCCCCCTTACCAACCCCCCCCCCAAATTGTTTTGAAATCCAACTTACGTTTTGAGTCGAAATTAAAGCCACACGTGGTCAAAAAAACCGACGTCTAATGTGTCATACTTTAGTGCATTGTTTTGGCAGTGTTGTATCGTAATTACATGCATGCCGGTGTATACAGCATTTGGGTAATTAATTGGCCTTAAATATGAGTGGGAACATTTTGGCACTGCTGGGCATGCATAATAATGATGGCATTTAGGGTATTATTCGCATACACTGGTAACAGCGGCTGAATCAAACGCGACAGTTGCTAATTAGTATGAAAAACATGCTACCCATAACCATATTGCACGTACAATATTTATTTCCAGAAGATATTCTTTTGCATTGCGATCATGCAACTGCACCTTTTTAAAACAAAACAAAAATAGTACTTGTCATGATTTCTAAATGGCTGATAATTAAGAGGCAATGCATTGCTTCTAGTTAAAAATCAGCAGTTAATGTTATGTATAAATCTATTTAGAACCGAGAGCCACGTAAAGCATTGCACATAGGACCTTCTATATACACATTATTCCATTGTTTTTGCAAAAACAATTGATAAATTCAGACATTGATTAATGGTTAATAATCATCTTCATACATCAGCGGCATCCTGTCAACAGGAATTTCCCATTCGTCACCCGTATACTTCGCATTGCATTATGAAGTCATTGATCTGGGTGACAACGTGAGTCTCATATGTTTGTCATGCTTTCTGTCAATATAGCGGAGCTGTGTTACTGCGCAATGTAATACATGTCCAAATGTGCAAAAACCTCTTATCCTGTTCCGATACGTTATACCAGAGACAGCTTTAGGCATTTACAGGAGCCTGGAAGCAAAGCCCAGCAAGGTTTTTTGGATTTTAAGATTACAGAGGTGGCTGGGAAAATTGTGAGCAGCAGTTGAAGAAGGGGGTGAGCTTTGCTGACGGTTGGCAGTGTATGAGTGGAGGCTATGCCAGTGGGCTGGGAGATTCGGGGTTCAGGGGAAGTGGGAGAGGTTGGGGGAGCAGCAGGGACTATTATCATACACCTGTGCATGGCAATGTTTACTTCTTATGGAAATACACTAAGCGGAATCAAAGTGCAAAGAATATAACATGTCAAAACAGACCGAAGATTACAATAGCAAGTCTCTTTCAAAAAACGTGGGGAAACCAATCTTGCTGAAATAAAGGACAATCGCTACTGAATTGTATCCAGAGCAATACCACACTCTCAGATTAACGCTGCTGATGTGTGAACAGATTTACATATAATGTCTATAATTTCACCATACGAGATGCATATCTTTGTGCTGTAATATTCGTGAGCTTGCCTATGTGCCCAGTTTAATTTTAATCACATTTGCATGATAATGTGCAGCAGAAATGCCATGCCATCATAATGTACCATCTGATTATATAAACAAATGTACAGTAATATAGTCAATAACGTAATGTGAATTTTGTTTACCGAGAATGAATACTTTCTCAAACCGAGCTTGACATATCTGCGTGGATTTTTTGTTTGTTTTATTGTTGAGTGTTCGTGTGGAATTTCTCTTGGAAAATCGCTTTCCGTCAAGTGGCACAAATACACAATAAAGTATTCGGAAAACAGGTCAAGTCGAATCTTGCTGAAAACAGACACACAACATTTTTATATATTTACACGTTAAGCTAAGCTGGGGGTCGGACAATACCAAGGCACAGATCTTGAACAAAAACTATAATAATAACAAATATAGTGGACATATAACTAATATAGTGCAAATATAGATGAAAATATATGCAAGTAAGGAAGCGACGGCCATCTTAGGGGACGCTGGGAGATTTTTGCCGCTCTTAAGATTGCCAGTTTCACGACCTTTCAGTGTATTCGAAGCCGCCTTAACCATTCAATTTTTGTTGCTTTTGTTCTTATTAGTTGTGTTTTTCTGTCGTTGTTGACATGCCGTTCTCTCCGCGGCCCTTGTGCAGTGCTTTGTGACCTTCGGGTGAAAGGCGCTCTATAAATGCTATTCTTATTACACTTCACACATAGTGCTTTCTTGGAGAAATAAATAACTAGAGCACGGTCCGATTATAGAGACCCCACTCAAATAATATGGTGACAGAGCAAATAATCTATTACTGTACTTCAAAGCCTCTACAAGTCTCCCACCAGTTTCAGTACCGTTATTAAATATTGAACACATTCCTGATGCACTCTGTCAAGATAGGAAGCCATTACTTTCATAGTATTTAAACACCTGTTGAGCAGAAAGACGTTCATTAAAATCAGTTTGCTGTGTATTCATAGATCTATAGATGCTATTATTATTATTTTTCTACTGTCTTAATGTCCTATAATTTATCGCTATTGCTTGACTCTCAGTTTATCTGTCTTGATGTTATTGACATGCCGTTCTCTCCACAGCCTTGTGCAGCGCTTTGTGACCCTCGGGTGAAAGGCGCTCTATAAAAGCTATTATTATTATTATTATCTGTATTACCTTGGATTTTTATTCTCTTTTGTACTCCCTGGGCGTGGCCCTGCCTTGCGCCCTGTGTCTGCCGGGATGGACTCCGGCTCGCCGCGACCCTGTGCTGGATTGAGCGGTTTCTGACAATGATGATGATTATTACATGCACAAAAAGACAAAGATTCCTCGTATAGCCTTAACAGACTGCAGGGGCAAGTGCCGTTAGCGAGCACCTATGAAGGTCGACATGGCACACGAAGGGATGGGTAGCCAGCACCACGACCGGCCGCCTTTGTCTCCCTAGTGGCAATGTTTACACACCGCACCAGGCAGTCAATTGAGGCTGAGTCGACCTAGGGGAGGCCCAGGATCGGTTCAGAGAATCGTCACTGGTGTTGGCCGTGAGCGGGATTCGAACTCCGGTCGCCAGGTTTATAGCCCAGCGCGCTAACCACTGAGCCACCGCTCCACACACAGACACACACAGAGACACACAGAGACAGACACATAGAGATACATAGAGACTCACATAGAGACTCATAGAGACACACACAGACACACAACAATACTAACCGCCATTCGCCACTAACTGGCGGTGACGTCACCACGGCGCATGTGCCAGGCCATGTGCACCTTGAGGCTATCACGCAGTGTCGAAGGCTCGCTGACAGGAGGTCATGGGAGAGACCCAGGTGCCATGGGCTGCCTGCTGTGCCGGGCTAGGTGCATGAGGATGTCACTGGACAGATTGGCGTTGTTTCCCCCTCATGTCTGTCTCTGTCTTCCTGTCTCTGTATCCCTATGTCTGCCCCCTGTCGCTCACCCTCCCTCCCTGTCTCCCTCCGTGTTTGTCTTTTAGGAAGTGACGGCCATCTTAGGGGACGCTGGCAGATTTTTGCCGCTCTTAAGATTGCCAGTTTCACGACCTTTCAGTGTTTTCGAAGCAGCCAATTTTTTTATTGTTGCTTTGGTTTTTAGTAGTTGTTTTTTTTTCTGTCGTTGTGCAGCGCTTTGTGACCCTCGGGTGAAAGGCGCTCTATAAAATGCTATTATTATTAATCGCAAGTGTTTGTGATTTTTAAAGCTGGATTTTAACCTACTACTGCGGGGCCGCACGAGGCCCTGGCGTAGGTTAACATTCAATTGTGAAAACCTGGCACGGAGCGACACCTGGCTTGCAGATGAAGGTAATGATTCTGTGTGTTCCACCGCATAAGCCTGTGCAATGTTGACATTCCTAGGCATGAGCGAGGAGCCACACGCTCTCTCTCGCTGAGCAATGACCTTTGAATCAATGTGCATTTCGAGGCCGCTGAGTTCTGTCTCATGCTCAGCAATAATCTAATTTTTCACACCGTGGCAGTCGATTGTACAATTGTGGCCATTTTTCATTACCGCGTTATTGACGGCTTTCAGTTACAGGAGAGAAAAAAACCGATGCCCTCTCCGTCCGCTTACAAAGCGAGTAACTCAGGCTGTGTGGCCAGGGTTGCAGCCAATCTGCTTTGCTCGTGACATCAGCTCGCAGTGGCCGTGTGAGTGATAGGGCCTCTCTGTGTTTGTTTTGCATTACGGTGGGCGTACAGGGGAGAGGGCGGTGAAGGAGGGGAGACGGAGTTACGGATGGGGGAGGCGTACAAAGTGGCCGCTGCTTTGGGTTAATTGATTCCGTGTTCGCTCGGGCGGGGAAGGAGTTTATAGGCTGGGTGAGAGGCTGGGTCGTGAGTGTAAAGAGGGGTTCAACACGCAGGGGAAGCGATACGTTATCAAACCTTGCTCGTGTGAGTGTGGCGATTGGACACAACGCCATTGAGCTTTTATAACCTTGACAGGTTATGACTTTTAGTATCAGGCTGGGCCCGCCATCTATCTTGTCTACAGTCAGGGGTCGTAGGTTTTCGCTGAGATTTATTAGGTGTCTTTATCAATAAAGCCAGCACGCTGCCGCTGTGCAAGAATATAGCACACATTACCCGCAATCCAGAAGAACCAAGTTCAATTCCTGCTCAGTCATACATGGTTTTGTGGCAGTAATTTTTTTTAAAAACATTGTCTCTTCTGAAAAACGGCTGAAAAGTCTGATAGGAATTACGGAGAGATGCTGCCTACGTTAATTGTCCCGACCAAATTGCCCCCGATGCTCTTCTTCTTCTTTGCGATTCTTCGAAGCGCGATGGTTAAACTACAGTTTCCCATTTTCTTACACAGCCCCTTGCATTTTCATTGAACTCCGCAAGGTCTTTTGAGCTGCAGAGGTTGGGTAGTAGAGCACAGACAAGGCAGTGTTCCATAGTATAGTCTGCTTCTCCACATTCACAGGTGGTTGGGCCGGTGCCCTGAGATGTTGTAACTTGCTAACCCCTCCCCGCTGGACAACTGTTCAAAAGCGCCACATAGCTCAACGGTTCGTTCCAGCTTGCATAAAAAAATGACTGACTGAGATGCATGCCAACCATAATGCAGGGTGTGGCATAAGTCGATTTACCGAGAATGATTAAATGACTTTGTGAGAAATAATGTTTATTACTTATTTTACAAAAAAAAACGTGTCAAGGTGTCCTCGATCATGTTGAATGCACACGTTGCTCCTTACTCCTGCACTCAGCGTATTACAATCAGCGTTGCCAAATCGGTGCAGAGAAATGTGTACATAATTATTGCTGGTGAAACGACTTATGCCGCACTCTGTACTTGGAGCAGTGGTTCTTAATCTGGGGTTCATCACGCAGCCCCTGGGGATACGAGATGCCCTTGATTGGGGGTGCGAGACATGTCAGATTTTTAGATTTACTGTATTAAATATGTCTTGTGTTATTTATGTATCTATAAGGGGTGCGAGAACACATTTCGAAAACCAAATGGCTTCAGGCTTCAGTGAAGGTGAAGAACCACTGACTTAGAGGCAGGAAGAGAACAAGCATCCCTCAAAGATGCTGACTGCCGGCAAAAGTAAGGGGTTTGGGCAGGACGCGTTACTGGACGGTATAGTGTCCTGTTGTTTGGCAGCTAAAGGAGAGAATGCGCCTGAGACAGATCTGGCGCGATGAGATGAGTTCATACGTTGGAAGTGAGTCTATGGAAATGTCGAAACGTGAGGAACGGCACAGGCATGGCCGTGGGGATGCAGTGTATTAGTAAACGACGATGTTTATAATTAGAAGCGAATACTCATCATCATCGTCATTAGCCATTGTCTATCCACTGCTGGATAACGGTCTGTCTAAACGTTCGTCGTCCCTCGTGGTCCGACCACAATCCGTCTCTCTCTTTCTCTCTCTCGTGCCGACTTCCCACACAATCCAAGTCCACACGAGGCCATACCTCTATCCGCGCAGCAACTCTCCCGAGCACCGTTTTCACAGCCAGGCAGGCTGCCGCTGAGTCCATCACCCACGCCGTCCTTCATCGCATTCCCGGCTCGGTAAACACAAGTCTGTCCTCTACGGACTCCCGACACATTCCTTATCTGGAAACGCCGATGCGAGACTTTTAATCCACAGCCGTAAATAAGACCACCGCATCTCCACCGCAATAAGCACTCACACTTCCTCCGCCTGCTCCCAATCCGATCCAAGATCAATGTTAAGATTGCTCACTGTCTCGAAAAATCCTGTGCGTACTCCACCCTGCCTAGCTCTCTCCTCTCACAACCTCATTCCCTGCCACGCACTCTCCACTCCAACAACCAAAGCTTTCTGTCAAAGCTCCCAGTCAAACCTTTCATCAAGTCCTGGCGCCGTACGTTTATCGTCTGCCTATGACTGACTGCCTGTCTCCGTGAAATGAATATGCCTACGCTTTCCGTTTAGCTTGTTGAGATGCAGTGGCGTTTTAATGTTATGTATCTATATCCCAGTTGTAATTGTATTACACTACACAGGCGGCACTGTGGCGCGGTGAGTAGCGCTGCGGCTTCACAGCAAGAAGATCCCGGATTCGCTTTCCCGGCTCGGGTTCCTTTCTGCGTGCAGTTAGCATGCTCTCCCCGTGTCTGCGTGGGGGTTTCGTCTGGTACTCCGGTTTCCTCCCACCGTACAGAGACATGCTTGCTGGTGCCTATGTTAATTGGCCTGCTGACTAAATCGCCCCCCACCCTGTGCACTGCGATGGACTGGAGTGCCATCCTGGCTTCAACCTTGTGCCCTGTGTCTGCCGGGATAGGCTGCAGTCACCCGCGTCTCTGTGCAGGATTAAACGGGGACTGATACTCATCATGATGACGGACATGAACTGATTATAACAGATCTTATCAGTTCATATAGTGCGTGGCTCTCGATCTCTCGCAATACACGTGGTCATCCTTCGTGAGTGTAGATCAGTCATTTTTTTTTATTGAAGCTGGAAACAACCGTTGAGATACGTAGCTATTTTTTTTTACAGTTGTCAAGCGGGGGGTAGGTAAGCAAGTTTAAACATCTCAGGCCACCGGGGGCAGTTTTGTCAAGACAATTAAACTCAGCGGCATGTGGGAGGAAGCTGGAATACCCGGCGAATACCCACGCGCACACGGGGAGAACATGCAAATTCCGCGCAGAACACAGCGCTACTCACTACTCCACTGCCTCAAGCTGCTGAACTGGATGACTCTCGATCTGCTTGCAGCTGTGGCAGCTCGTACTCACCGCAGGACTCACTCTATCACCATCACCGGTAGGACCTAATCTCATGAACTCACCGCAAGACTCACCCTCAGCATCGCCGATAGGACTCTCCCCTTCACTCGTTCTACATCTCGCAACACTGACGTTATGGTTGCGCTGCAGACGAGCTCACGTTGAGCAGGGTGCGTGTTGGTGCCGCGCCGCGCGCCAGAGGGCACCTTGAGACGACCTGGCAGCAGAACGCAACTCTACGCCGCAGCCGCTAGTGTGAACTTCGCCGCTCGGGGCTGCACCGAACGAACAAGTTCCATCGGCGCCGACACGAGCGTACGGCGCGGGCTTTTGTCCGCGGGTATCGATATGGCGCGCATTGAAAGAGGTGGACTGGCTGGTGAGTGGGTGGGCGGTGGCGATGGGGCGGACTCGAGGACACGTCGAACCCGCCCGGTGTTCGGGTCCGTTTACCTCTCGTGACTCACGCAATTATGTCGGGCGCTGCGTCGTCGCTGGCTGGGCGCCTGCGGTTGACTCGGAGATGTCCCGCTGGCCCGTTGATTAGGGGGTTACAGGCGCCGCGGAGATGTTTTGAAGTTCAATTACCGGCGGCCGTCAGCTGAGAGGCCAGTTTGTCGTATCGCTGGAATATTAATCGTAATACGGTTTAGAACGCGCCGCTGCGAAAATGTCACGCCTGGTCAGTGGACGAGACACGGATACGGAGGCGCTGCGAGGAGACCGCGGAGAGGAGGGGAGTCAGCCAGGCGGGCAGCCGGCGCCAACCCGCCAGACAACTGCCTCCTATATTTTATGACGTTATCGGACAATTAATTCGTGAGGTTTTTTTTAAATATTTTGTCGTGGGAGGAAACCGGAGAACCCGGAGGAAACCCACGGAAAAAAAACAGGGGGAGAGAACACACAAACTCCACACGTGAAGATGCCCGAGGCGGGAATCGAATCGCCTCGGGTAGATCTTACCAATGTGCCACCCTGCTGCCAATCTCGCATCCAGAGAGCTTGCAAGCTTCTTGGATTTTTTTCTGCTGTAACAAGACACATCTAAAAATAATAAAAACAAGTTGTGGGAGAGAGTGCGGCTCGCTGGGAGTCGGAAGAAACCTCTCACTCAGGGCAGGTGTGTCTTAATTACTGTGCCGACGACTGGATGTGAAAACTATTGCCATCGCTTAAGCATCGAACTGGCTTCGGAAACATCGATATAAGTCATTTGCTCCGAGCGCCACGTGCTTGGATGTAATCTTCACACGTTGTGGCTGTTATTGCAGAAATCAGCAGCTCGTGGTGTATTTTTCTGTTGCTTTTAATGTACGTATCGTTGCGGTAACAAATTACACGCAACAGTTCAATTCTATTAAATAATACAAAACAAAGTGAAGTAATTAACAGCTCTCTATCAATCCTCTTTGGATGAATGCCTTAGTGACACTAACAGAGGGATGCAGTGTTAATTACACAACGATAATTTGTGTCTATCTGTGGGTTACACAGCTTTGGATCGCCGGTGTACACAAACGTGATGATTGGCCCAGAACTGGAACCAAAGTGTGACCTCGATGATCTGGCCTAGATCTATCCTGATTACCCAGTGGCAGTAACATCCATGCTTGGTTTGTGTGACCGTGTCCTCAACATTAACGGAGGCCACACGGAATTGATAATTGTCCCGAGGCCCCGCGTGCACTTAGATAGATATTTATTATTACGGCAGAATTACCCAGTGAGCTTGCAAGCTCGTGATGCGGGATTCCTGCGATACAACAGACGTTCAAACCGTACCGATGCAGGTTTTCACGGCTCGATTCATGATGGTTGCTTTTCTAAGCTGTTCCTTCGGTATAGCCGTGTTACCGAGCGCTCTCCACTCCTCTGCAAGCGGAGAGAGAGAGAGAGCGCTCGACACGGTCTATCTCGAACCAACAGCGTTGAAGACCATCTTCAAACGTTCAGACTAACCAACGCAAACAAAGCATACAATCACAAGGCAATTCAAGGAATGCACGGCAGTAAATCGTGCAGGGATTGAAGGCTTTTGACGAGGGCTTTTCATGCGCACTGTTTACAGCGCGACGCGAACGTAACTCTCATCTCGGCCGCCGTTACTCACACATTCATTTTACATCACGCAACCTTCGGTCGGCGTTATGCATGGGCACGGGGCACGGGGAGTTGACGCCGCTGCCTTGGGGTTAATGAGCGTCTTCCCTCCTTGCGGGAAGCGTCGCCCCCCCCCCCTCCCGCAGAGCCCGTGGATCGCCCGCATCAAGCTGATTTACACAATTCACCGTGATTCACCGCGGCCGGGACCGGCGGAGCGAACAGCGATGCCCCGTCGCCTCTGACGTGAGTTTCCCAGCGTGAGAAGCCAGGCAGCGGTCGGTGGATTCCACCACCTCCTCCACCACCTCTTCCACCACTTAGGGAGGTAACAAGAACTGTGATTGTCGGATTGGCTATGCTGGCTAAATTGCCCCCGTTGCCCTGTGATGGACTGGCGTCCCGTCCTGGGTAATAGCCCTGCCTTGCGCCATGTGTCTGCCGGGATAGGCTCCGGCTCATCGCAACCCTGTATAGGATCAAGCGGTTTCTGAAAATGTATGGATGGATTGAAAAACATTATTGCTGTGTCAGAAAGTAGCAGACAGTGTCCGTTGCTTCCGAAAGCTGTTGAATCGAGGCCCGAAGATGTGTTTTTTCCCGGTATAGCTGCGTCCAGCGCTCCCCCTCTCTCGACACGGCTATCCCGAAATAACTGCTCTTGAAAGCAATTCTCATCCGTCGAGCCGTGAAAACCTACACGATTATGAATATAGGTCTGTTAAATCGAGGTTTTATTGTCGTGCCGAACCCAAACCCAGTAAAACAAAAACAGCAAGCGGTCCGCAACAAACAGCAATGTCAGAACCGTGATAGTAAAGCGCCAGGGCGTTATTTATTGACTCGCGCTAGGAGCTTGGGAAAAGACGTGCTGGGAAAAAATTGTCAAAAAAAAAATAACGGCGGAGAATTGTAAAGTCGAGCGGAGTGACGGGAGAGGACAGCGAAGTGCTGTGAACCGGAGCGCGGCAGGTGGGCACAGTCCGAGTGGGATGAATCGGTGTTGGGTCGACTGTACTCTCGACATCAGCGGAGGAATCACGAGTGAAGTTTACGGCAACAGTATCCATGGCAGTAGCGGTATAAGAGTTATAAGGAGGCGACTGAGCGTCGGTGTCTCCACAGTGTGCATACAATTATAGAAGTGGAAGCATAACGCTCCGACTTCACGTTTATATTTCTGAATTGAAATCAACATTGGGTAAATGTTAGGCACGTAACGGTACATCAGTTCGTACATTAACACTGATTATTACACTCGCGTTGCATTGAATGTTGTATATGAAAACCAATCGTTTTGGTTCGTGTGTACGTATTGTAATTGGTTCATGTGATTCCTGCAGCCACCGCAGGTGTTACAAAAGAACGATCGATTCTTAAATCAAATCGATGATTTGTGACAGTTAATTGATTGTTACACACGATAATGTTAAACGAGCATCTATTCTATTGATGAGCTGTGATGCAGTGGGCAGTGCGCTGTGCAATGAATCTGCTCAACCGAGTTGGATTTCTGGCCAAGACTAACATCAGTGGAGAGTGATATGTGAGTCAGCTCTTATGCCAGCACCTCACACTGACCAGGGTGCTCAAGCACAGTCAACCACCCATAACCAGCGTGGTGTGGAGCGACCTTCACCTAGCAGTGTATTGCAAGAGGGCTGTTCATCGCCATCAATTATTTCTGCATAATAATGCCGTTTAAATACAGGTAAATGAAATAGAGAAGCATTGGGATGTATTCATCCGATGGTCGATTAAGGTTTTTTTTTTAAATAATGACTACATTGCATCTAACATGCAGACATCGGATCAGGCATTGTCAGTGTTGTCAGTGTAATCTTACCAGCCTTCATTCTGTCTACAAGTGGATGAAAGCCTCTCCAAATTGCTGCTTTGCGTTGCATGACTTACGGCTGTGATATATTACGAGCACAGCTCTTGCAAACAAAACCTGTAACTAGACAAACCGCGGTGCAGCAGCCTATGTAATTTAAACATTTGTACATCGTCTGTAACATTCTCTACTTTCGCTGCAGTAGCTTAAACATACTTCAATGGCTCTTTGATGGGTTTAATGGCAACAATGTAAACATGCGAAAGCTCGCCTTACCCGAAAGTATTCATTGCCTGCCGCATTAATCCACAAGCATTACTGTGTTTGAAGGTTTTTTTGTGTTCTTTCTCTTTTAAAGGGGTTTGTGTGCAAGCTGTCTCACGAGCCAGCAAGATGTGACACGCGTTTCATCACAATTCACACGACAAGGTCAAATTCCTTTATTTCCAACAAGGGTAAAGGGATGAAAATACTCAAAAGGAGAAAGGTGCACGTGGGTTCATTTTGAGAGTTGTGAGCAGTGGGTGTCGCGGGTGTCCGGACACCCCCAACGTGTTCATATATAGTTGAAAAACACCTACAGCCATGTTGACAGAATCGTGGAATTTTCAAGCAAAGTGTTTTCCTCCCTTCAACAACGTGACATAAATGCTGATGATGGCACCGCTTAATTATCGCGTGAACAGTGGGCTCGGTACGGCGTCTGTAGATCCGTAGATTTTATATAATTATAGTACAGTAGCTCCGTTCAGTTCATCACCATCATCAGTCATGGTCCATTCACTGCCTCCGCCACCTCCAACGATCCCGCGATGTAATAATCATCCACCTGCACACGACCTGATTTTATTTTAATGACACTTTTTTGATAGAGGGGGTTGTCAGTTCAATATATAGATAGATAGTGAGGCTCTATCTCTAAACTCATAAACTCATAAACAGAGCCTCACTTTGAATAACATTGGTCATGAAAGCCTACGAGTTAATATACAGCATTCCTGCATTGACACAACATGTAGCGTTGTAAAGTGACGGTCACTGCAGCATGCACTACGTAGTCAGGAGCCAATGCCGGCCCTGTGTGTGTTCTTTACAGAGTTGGCTTTTTGAATGTGCCCCATAGTGGCCTCAATCGCTGCTCCGTGTGTTGCCGAGTGTCTCCCACAGTCACCCCAACCCCTCTCTGTCATCTCTGCTCCCTAAACAAAAAAATGACCGTGAATGTTTCGTTTCAGCTTCGTGCTACAGCGTGACTGAATTAGGTCCGCTCGTGTTTAAGTCATGGCCTTGTCAATTTAAACAATCCCGGCACTGAAAAGAAAGCAATAATAATAATAATCATATAGTCAATGAGAATATAAATAAATAGCCGCTCTGTGAATTCACCATTGAATTCAGGTCTCCCCTTGCCACGTCAGCCGTTGTTTGACGGCACTTCACCACACTGGTGAAGGGCGAGGAGGATCTAGCACTGGATTCGTGATTACCCGTTGCTGATGTTGGCTGTGACTAGGACTTGAACCCGTGTATTCGGGTTGGTAGCGCAGTGTGTAAGCCAGAAACCACTGCTCAACCGATGCTGAACGATATAATCAAGACTTGGTATTTTCTCGCAGGGCGGCACGGTGGCGTAGTGGGTAGCGCTGCCGCCTCACAGCAAGAAGGACCCGGGTTCGAATTCCGACTCGGGGGCCTTTCTGTGTGGAGTTTGCATGTTCTCCCCGTGTCCGCGTGGGTTTTCGCCGGGCACTCCGGTTTCCTCCCACCGGCCAGAGACATGCTGCCAGGTTAATTGGCGTACTGACTACATTTCCCCAGGCGCCCTGCGATGGATTGGCGTCCCATACTCGGTGTTGCCCTGCCTTGCGCCCTGTGTCTGCCGGGATAGGCTCCGGCTCACCGCGACCCTGTACAGGATTAAGCGGTTTCTGAAAATGGATGTTTGGATGGATATATTCTCACATTCATCATGGACGAGGACCAGGGGTAGATTTTGCGCGGCCCGTTGAGAATCGTATTATTATTTTATTACTCTTATTAATTTTTCATGTGTGCATACCGTAGCATATTTGTTTAACTAGTTGTCCCAGTATTTATGTTCGATCGGACATCAACCACAGAGATAGGTTAATGAGATAATCTAGTGTGCAGTAATTATATAGATTTTGTGAGACACCTTTGGGAGGCCATCATCTAGCAGTGGACAATTGTTGCTGATAACGGGCTGAGCTGTGATCCCTGTTTCATCCGATTTATGCCATGACACGAGAGACAGGATCCTATAGCACTTTCACTATAGGATCCTATACAGTTTTGTTAATGGGTCATCGTATTTTTATACTTCATCCATCCATTTTCTAATCCGCTTGTCCTGGTGAGGGTCGCGGTGGCAGCAGACCAAGGAGAGTGGGCCCAGACACCCCTTTACTCAGCAACACATTCCAGCTCTTCCAGCTTTTTAATACTTAGATATTTTTGATATACTTGGTGTTTTTAAAATCTAAACAAAGGTTTATGAACACATGCTGTTAGGTGAACAACACTTCCCAAGCACACAAGAAAAAAAAAACTCATATCTTAAAATTCTCTACAATACACAAAGCCTTTATTTAATTTTAAACATAAATACATATCAAATGACCCCCCCAGTCTCTACTTTAACATTCAATGCAATGTTAATTTCAAAATAATAATACAAATAATGCTTCCACCAGGGCACGTAATGTCACTTTAATGTTTGTAAGGGTAATGCATTTATCTCTGACAGAGGCTACCTTCTAGTCCAATACAAAACTAAATATGGCATTTGCTAAATAAAGCTACTATCGTGATACAGTGTTTGGCTTATAAATAGGCACTCTAATACAAAATATGGTTTGATAAATGACTCGTAAAGCAAAGCAATTAGTTAAAAAAATGTCACAAATATGCATCGATACACTTGCTATTAATGTCAACGTAAGGACCCCGTATCTATAGTGACATACAAAATAGACCCATAACATTGTGCTTTTTAATAATCGTACAAAGAAACACCAGTAATATATTTAAATATACTATACAGGAGATGTAGCGCTTATTGTTCTCGGGTTACAGTGACCATGCGTGTCAAAGGCCACTGTTATTTATAAAGAAGGTTTTCATTTAACCGCTGACCTTCGAGTCTCAGACTGAAGCAATTCTCCCCTGACATCATCCGCCCCACCAATGCAGCAGCCCGGTGGGGACAACGCGCACATTACGCTGCGTAGCCAGGGGACCGGAGTCCAACCCATGGGTGCTTTGAAGACGGTTTACTGATGTAACAATAACAACCCTGTCCTTTTCAATTCGTCCACTCCCACCTGAAACCAACGTATCCCCAAACCACCCAGTGTGCACACAAGCCACGTGGGTTGGTTTTTTTTCCTCTTCTAAGAGGCCACTCCAGCTTAAGTATAGGGTGCCTGGTGTTTGTGGCTACAGACACACTTTCTGGAAGACAGACCAGGTACGCAGAAATGACTGCGCGCATTGACAGAGCAGACAACAGGAGCATGACCACTGTCGTCACATCACCGCAGGTTAAATCTCAGAGACCGTAGATACGTAGGGAAGAATGGGGTTAGATTTACTTTTCCGTCGTACAAAATCGATTTTTTTTTTGAAAAACCGCGTATCTGCTTGCATACTAGATGTTGGATAGATGCCAGTCGTGAGACGACGCGTTAGGTGTTGTATTTGCTCAAGCCAGCTGTAATAGTAACTTCGGAATACAATCGTAATCTGAAATTGAGAATAGGGCTTTTATCATCTGTGTGTTTGTGAATCTCCAATGTTCTACGTTTTTCAGAAATGAAGACTAAGAGAGACTTTCGGTGTGACCAATTCAATAGCAAACCCCAATGCATTTGTGTTTAGTGTATGAGTTGGATTGCTTTTTCGTTTTGATAGATATGCCATGAAGCAACAATCGGTAATGTTGATCTCAATGATTGTTTTGTTTACAGGAGTTACTCTCACTGTGTTCATGTTGACAATGGGACAAGGTGTTTTGTGAGACATCATACAAACATTGTCTACCATAAATGACACAGAAATAAATAAGACGATAAAAAAAGTACAGTAATGTACAAATGTAGTGCCACTTTTCATCTAAAAGCAACTGGCACTGGAAAAAAGCAGGAAATCTGACTAAGAAACACATCGTCATTTTTGTTTTGTTTCTTGTGTGTTGTGTTTTGTACATGCCCTTGTTAGCTTCGTAGATTGTAAATGTCAGATTGTGCATATTTCACTCCTACCAGCTGAGCCGGGTGTTTCGGATGCAACTGCTCTGTCAACATCAGGTCTGCAAACGGGATAATGGGCGCATGTTCGCGCGCGATGCAAGCACATTGAACCGGGAGAAAATACATCCCTACGTCACCGCGAAATACACCGTCTCATTGCCTGCCGTGCCTTACCACAGTTCATTATGGCATACATTATAATTTGTCTCCCGTATAACTTGTTACAAATAAATCTTACACATGCTGTATATAAAAATAATGCTTTTAATAGCAACACATCTGAAACAAAATAATATTACAATAGCATAGGGTTATCCGTAAGTAGACTACTGGCGTTTCTCAGACTCCAACCCTTTCTCACTCAAATCTCGATGCAGCGCGCCTTCCCGTGTCCACAAGGATTCTTCTCCGTTCGTTGTCAGTTTCTACAAAGATGCTTTCAGTCAATACCTTAATCGGTTAAAATGTAAAGAGGAACTGTTGTTAATCGGTAAAGCTGGAGTTTGAGAACTGCTACTGTGGGGAAATGACATCTGGCAAAATCACAAGGAGCCACCCGCATTGTTTATACCTTAGATCAAACGAGATGGATTTGCTATTCAATTGTAACTCCGAAACTAATCCTAACGTTTAATATAGTATCAAAGTTACGGGCAAAACCGGCTGCATGAAAACCAGGATCGTTGATGTGAGTTTATAGGCACAACAGGACACTTGCACGGCACGTGTGGAGCCAGGGATATGCATCAATTCTGCACAGGAGAGCCATGGTGAAGTGTTTCAGCCTCCAATTTAGGGATTAGGTTTCACTTTAAGGACAACAGAACTGCTCACACTGTTTAAAATAAGTCCAAATCCTTCCTCAAAGACCCTACCATGGGTATAGTTTCAGCCAAGAAATCTACAATAAAAAATAAAAAGCAAATTTTACATTATTCAATGAAGATATTGTCGGTTTATCTGTAAATTTAACTCGGCTGGTTGTTTATTTGCTAGTTTATTTTTTATTCTTGTGTTTTGTAATATATATGTAAAATCGACAATTCAAATCCTGTTTTAATGTCCCCTTCTTTTGAAAGATCACGGCCTGCGTCCCACCTCTGTCACCAAGTCTTTGTATCCAGTGGTGCTGGGTGATGTTGGCGGCTCTGTGGGTCTTGTCAGCCGGTGTTCTTTACGGGAACCTCCCTGCAACAAAAAAACAACAGCATACAGATACATATATATACTTACACAGTTGCTGCGTACAGGGCCACAGGCCCAAACATGCCAACCGGTTAGAACAGCAGTACCATCGTTGTAATAGATAAGTGTAACACGTTTCACGGTAGTGCAGTTAATAGCGCTGCCGACTTTTCGCGTGGCGTTTGCATGCTGTCTCCGTGTGCGCGTGTGTTTTCGCCGGGCACTCCGTTTTTCTCCCACAGTCCAAAGGAATGTTGCCTAGGTTACACACACGTCCCAGTACAAGCTGCATGCATGCTCAGCTTCTGAGGATCTAAACAGAGTCTCAAATCTATAATAATAAGAATAGCATTTATAGAGCGCCTTTCACCCGAGGGTCACAAAGCGCCGCACAAAAGACAAAGGATGACACAGCACTCAAAGCCCTGCGAGTGTGGTTGTATTGATGTGTCACTCACTTTTCCAAATATTTCGATTGAAGAAAGCTTAATTTAGCAAACGTGCAATCGCCTATATCACATTGTTCAAGCGTTTTGGCATATGCATACATCTTACCCAGGACGAAATAAGGAAAAATAAGGCAAAATACCAATTATATACGGTGAGCTTATGTGTACGTTCTAACATAGGGTTAATTATTTTTATTATTATTATCATAACTTTTATGTCACTAGTAAGACCTCATTATCCTCAACTCAGCTCCACAGTTGTGCCGCGAAAATCCAATTAAATATAAGATCTGACAAAGCTAAGAGCCTTACCTCTTCATGTCAAGGTGAGCTAAGGAGGGCATATGGAGGTGGGACCTTTATCCCTGCATGCGTGCAGGGATTAATTTCAGCCAGGTCTCCGCGGGGTCAGTGACCCGTAACATATTTACCCATGGGGCACACCACATCAAGTATACCTCTCGCTATGACTGTGGGTATGAGTCTCGTGGCCACCTCCTGGGTCTTAAAGATCATGCATTTTCCATTGTCAGAAACCGCTTAATCATGTACAGGGTCGTGGTGAACCGGAGCCTATCCCGGCAGACACAGTGATCCGGAAAAATATGTAATGTGAAATTACTCCTGCCAATCAAACACCCACACCCAGTGCTGTGTTTGTATTTTTTTTCAGAATTTGACAAGTCTGACCTCGATATAAAGTAATCACCATGATTATCAGTGGCTGCCTAATTGTGTACAGGGTCGCGGGGGTCTGGAGTCTATCTCGGCAGACACAGGACGCATGTGTAGCCGGCTTTACCCTGGATGGGGCGTCATTCCATCGCAGGGCACTGGGGGAAATTTAGTCAGCAGGCCAATTAACCGAGGCAGCATGTGTTTGGACTGTGGGAGGAAATCCTAGTACTTGGTGAAAACCCAGGTGGACACGTGGAGAACGTGCAAACTCCACACAGAAAGGCACCCAAACAAGGAATGGACCCTGGCACCTTCTTACTGTGAGGCGGCAGCGCCACTCACCATGCCGCTCTAATACTGTACTCGTCATCTCACAAACATTAATTGACTTCCAAAGTAAAGCGATTTCCCAATATTTTTAGTAACTTGCGTAACTGTCAGTTTATACAGATGTTCACACATCGGACCGGTTCACGTATCCATCGATACCTCAGTCCCCAGCGGGTGTGACATTCGAGGTTGTACTGCATGCAAGAATTAATTTGTCGAACCAGTGGGTGTGCCTTGGCAGGGAGTGAATTGTCCCTTGTTGACATCTCATATTCCACCGTGACCCGAGCCAGGTGAGCGCTTCACAGTATCTTTGGCCAATTACGTTAATGAGTGATTAAATAAAGTAAGTGGCATAAGGATGATGAGTGTTACCAATTAATCAACAGCACCACAATAATTAAGAATTTCCACCTACTCCGTTCAGAATATTTCAAATAAATTGACGTTTTCCCAAGGCTTAATAATCCACCAAAAAAATCTTTCACAGGGTGACATTCTATTTTGTATGTCATATCGAAGCCATAACACTCCCTTACGATGTGCAATATTACATTTAAACGTAATAAACAGATAACATGCGCCAATACGTGTGCAAAGTCGCCGCATAATGGCCGTGTGTGGTCGGCACATGTGCTCGTTACAATTGCAGGATTAGCGATGCCCCACTGTGGACATGTGATATGGGGCTCAGACGGACACTTAAATGAGGTTGGGCGAGTGTGAACGAGATGCGGGAGGGATGGGGAACACAGAGGCAGGATGAGTCGAAGGAGGATTTACAAAAATGCATCTTGGCGGATGATAAAAGAAAGCGGTTGTAAGCGACAATCCTTAAAACTCAACGCCAGCCCAGGGCTGGTGAATTCAAGGGTTTGTCGATTGCTTTTCGGGGGCACGAGGAAACTGCAGGGAGGCAGGCGGTGGAAGGCAGCCACGTGGTTATCCGGCGCCAATATTTTCCAGACACTGCGTCCTA
>JAZEWU010000016.1:2279450-2297467 GCA_036362915.1 Geotria australis
CCGCCTCGGGCAAGACTTTCTTTCTGTGAGGAGGCGCGGATGTTACCCCTGCATAGACACCCTGCCACTCGCAATGCGTATGCAGGTGAATATACAGGATACACAGTTCAGGGCAGAATTAGTGAAAATTAGCATTGGAATAGACGTGCACGAAAATGTGACGGGAAATTACGGCACGTTTGTGCTTTAATGTATGAATAATATATGAAGGCAACCGTGTAAAAATATGGTTCTGTACAATACAAAGCGTTGCAGCCTTTGCAATTTGATGAGTGGCTGCATTGTTTCGCTGCATTGCTGGGCTCGCTTACGTTAAAATGTAACACACGTTAACAAATTAAAGGCTTCCTTTCAAAGCTGGCATGTCCAACACATTGTTTTCTCTTTGCATTAGTGTGAGTCACATTAACTGCACTGTGCAAAAGGTCATGCAATGTGACAGGGCACTTAAAACATTATAATACCACATTATATAAACAGCTTTTTTTTCTTCCAGAGAGCATCACTAGATTTGGATAATCGGCATGGGATTACACCACATTTGAATACATTTTGTACTTGATTCTGCTGAAGAGGAATTTGTGTTGAATTGACGAAGCTTAAGCAGCACTTACAGATGCAAAGAGACATCACAGCCATTCCACACTTAGGAGACACAGTCCCACTACATTTTGATTCCTAAATATTTGCTAAAAAGTCCACTGACCACTAACATATCTACCTCTATTCTGAATAGGTTGATGATGAATACGCGCGATGGTTACGCCGATGGCCTTGAAGTCCAGATGTGGCCGAATTGGTTCGATCTCCGGGTTTGGCAGTTTAAACGATAATGCAAGTTTCTTAACCACCACCCCCCCCCAGCTTCTGTCCACCTGGCAGTATAAATGGATAGATACACAACAGTTAGTCCATCAACGTGATAGGGTAGTGTGGCTACTCTAACCTCTTTCAACACCAGAGTGGAAAATACCTAGTGAGCTAGCACGCTCTGGATGCGGGGGTTCCTGCGATACAACAAACGTTTCAACTAAAGCAATGCACAAGCACAAAATTGCAGGGCTGCACCTTTTACACACTGAGTAATGTATACTCCAAGCGCAATGCTGGTGTAAATCACAAGGCGTGCAATATGGCGTAGAGAAGGTTTATAAACACTGGCTTTTGCTGTGCCCTGGGCACTGCTCCCTTCTCCCTCATGGTGCTGTCCACAGGGAGGATGTCACCTACACAGGAGCTTATCCTCCAGCTGCGTTTTGTTCTTGAGTTAAAAGTAGAATGAAGAACAACTGCCTATATCAATGTATTAACAACGGAAGTAGTATTACGGCCACGACGATGATGATGATGATTTGATAAATATTCTAATTTATTCATCCATCTATCAATAGGTGTCTGTAGCGAGTGGCAAAACCCAATCGTATCACGCCGCTTCCAACGTGGGAGGCGACACGTCGCGAGGGGCATAGCGCGAGAACGCTCGACACGGGCCATGCCGAAAGAACATCTCTGAAGAGCAACCATCGCCGACGTTTCGATCCCAACACGGCACACGACAGACCGGACGCGAGCGCTCACCTGCGCGTGCCTGGAGCCGCGGCCTCTGATGAGCCTGCGGAGGCTCCGCGGGAGCTGGCTGAGGGCCTGGCTCTTCTCGTAGGGATTTCCGAAGAGCAAAGAAAAACCTGGGAGCGCGGCACAAGGGGAATAGCGATAATAATTTTACACTCATAACGCGCACGTGTTCACTGTCGAAGGTACTCACTCGTACGACGACAGAACGACTCAGAGACGCGAGGAAAGCACAGA
Source organism: Geotria australis (assembly GCA_036362915.1). Taxonomy (NCBI): domain Eukaryota; kingdom Metazoa; phylum Chordata; class Hyperoartia; order Petromyzontiformes; family Geotriidae; genus Geotria; species Geotria australis. Next base: position 2,281,260 of record JAZEWU010000016.1, read on the forward strand.
GAGGCGGAGGAGGCAGCCAGGCGGTTTTGCCGGCGCCATATTGCCACACACCGCTTCCTATATATTATGATGTTATCGGCCAAATAATGAATGAGTGTTTTTTTTTAAGTTGTGGGTGGAAACCGGGTTCGAATCTCGGCTCGGGTGCCTTTCAGTGTGGCGTTTGCATGTTCTCCCCGTGTCCGCGTGGGTTTTCGCCGGGCACTCCTGTTTCCTCCCACCGTCCAACTGCATGCTGCCAAGTGAATTGGCGTACTGACTAAACTTCCCCATGCCCCCTGCGATGGACCGGCGTCCCATCCTCTGTGTCCCCCTGCCTTGCGCCCTGTGTCTGCCGGGATAGGCTCCGGCTCACCGCGACCCTGTACAGGATTAAGCGGTTTATGAAAATGGATGGATGGATGAAAATGTATGGATGAAAATGGATGGATGGATGGATGAAAATGGATGGATGGATGAATTCTAATCCAGCTCTGGTGTCTGGCTGCCCGTGTCTCTCGTTCCGCATACTGAGGGCGGCGTCGAGAAAAAGGTTGCCGGTCTCTAACACACGTAGACTTAGAAACGAAGCAAGAGAGAGAGCTTTGGGTCTGCCTGGATAGGCTCCGGTTCACCGCGACCCTGTACAGGTTTAAGCAGTTTTTGACAATGGATGGATTATTTCACTCCGCTTTAGGGTCCCATTACAAACGAGGGATAACGTTTATATAAAATGTGCAATAATTATTACGATTGTAAATTAAATGTGACCATATTAATTTGACCATATTAATTTGGCTACATAAATGAGTGCCGTATTAAATGGTCCATGTTTAATGCGGTTGTGACAGTGGTGTGGCGAGACACACCACTGTGAAAGGCGCTATATAAATTGAATTATTATTATTAATTCACAGAAAAACCCTTTATGATATTTTCCTGAATAGACTTTGGAGTCAGACCAGTGGAATACTCCGGTTATGAATTACTGGCCAAAAAACTAAACATTGACGTCTCCTGTTCGCGACATCTTCATTCGACCCTGAAGAGCAATCACAACTGTCCACGAGATGGATGTTGGCTTTTCAGACCTTCTGTCCTCAAAAGAGGACGGAGCGAGAGAGGGGGAGAGAGAGCAACAGAGACCGAGAGCTAAAAGAGGAACAGCCTTGGGCCAGACAGATCAGAAAGTGTTGCTTGTCTTTAACCGAAGCTCACTCCATCCATGAAATCGATACAGGCAAGAGAGTCCGGTAACGCTCTTCTGTAAAGGACTGTGATTCCTCCCGCGTCGTGGGTCGGTGGCGTTCTGTGCGAGTTAAAAGGCAGAGCCGCGCAGCGTGTGTTCACATCGGTGGAGGGTTGGAGGCGCTGTACGGCTGTAAACCGGCGCTTTGTAGATGGGCTGAGTCGATCGCGTAGAGACAACCATTGGCTGTGCGTGATACTTTCGACCCGTATGAGACTGGTGAGGTGAGTAGTAAGTGAGAGTGCAGCCAAGCCAAGTCATGCCAAAGCCAAGCCAAGTCAACCCAAGCCAAGCCAATATCTCAGCCAAACCAATCTAAGCCAAGTCCTTCCTTCCATGTGTGTGCCGACGCTGGGGTCTGAGAGAATGGCGGGGCATTCCGATGCAGCGGCTACTCTCGGACCAAACAGTGCGGTGTCTTCATGGTTTCATGTTCGTTTTTGTCTACGTCTTCATCAAGAAACAGGTATTAGCCGTCGGTTTCTGCGAGTCATTTGTTGAACGCCGGTAAACAACGACGGAGTCTGAGAGAAACGGTATTTCGATCCTCTGTGTGTCCTGTACATATGGTAGAGTTGACAAATAAAGTTGAATTGAATTGAAGTAGGTTGGCTGTAGAGAAAGTAGATCAGCAATCGATCTGTTGCAGACCTTTGAGTGTCACTCTTCTCGTGCTAGTGGGTAATCGCGTCTGCTCTTGCGTGTAAGGTACTCGGTAAAGAATTGCTCAAACTCCCCAGCAAGACATGTCCATAATAGAAATAGAGAAACAGACATGCTACAAGAAATGTCGTTTTGATTAATATGACGGTAGTAAAACTCTACATTGCAAAACCACGGGAGGATCTGGAATGCCTCCCAATCGCGTGTGGTTGATAAAGCGGGAGCGATGGGAACGGGCGCAAGCCCAAGGCGCTGTTATCAACCCCTGCCTTTTCAAGAGGGCTCTCACAGTTTTAGAGCAGCTATTTCCAGTCGGAGGCGCATCTCTAAATTTGGACACAATGCCACTGACGATGATAACGTCTAAGAACCGCTTTGTAAATCAATACGCGTTACGTGGCATGTCACTTTCTCCTCCTTACTATCAAGAGACGTATCAAGGCGTCGGTGAACCGAGTTGAGTGCAGCGATAGTGTTAGATATCAGGTCACTAAGCTGAAGCTGCCTCAAGCATTGCTGAAAACAATCGGGAGGGAAAGAATTCATTACTGTAGAAGTATAGCTCTTTGTCAGTACACTGCTGAATGAGCGCCTCTACACTTTGTGGGGGTCATTGGGGGGTTATTCTATATTTACCATACTTTACCATGCTGATCAGTGCAGTTTAGTGAACACGAGTATATGTATAGTTACAACAGTGGATTTTGTTGCAGCCTGTAGCAGCCGTAAAATAAGGGTTGTCTGCTCGTCTCTCAATATTCTCCACGGTGACGGCAATGTGTCATAAACTGTATAACTTTACCCCGAACCAGGAGCCGTATCTTCAAGAGAGGGTCCTTGCTGATAACATCTAGTGGTTCTGCAGAATTGATTCAAGTAAGCCTGACTCTGCTGACGAGACACTGCGTGTTGAAACCCATGCTTGCATTGAACCAATGCTGCCGAAAGTTACGTACTCTCAGAAGGCCGGGGGGCTGATGGGTTGTGTAAAAAGACTTTAATTTTTTGGGCGTATTCTTTTAGTCACAGACAATCGATTAACATACGACTATGAAATTAAGTCTGGTCTTTCATTATGGTGGCTAAGAAAACAACGGTCCTTCAGAGCTGGATAACGCGTTGTGTTTACGTCGGTGTCTTACCCGCTCGAAAAGCTGCGTCCAGGCGCCTCTCCGCCTGGTCGCAGGTGGCGCCATGGAAGCCATTCTTACATCGACACTTGTTGGGCTTCACGCATGCACCTCCATTGACGCATGCCTGCTCACACTTGGCTGGACACGCACAGACGGACAGACGCGGGGAGACAGAGGCGTGCAGCAAATGTATAAGTGACCGGAGAATTGAGGGACAACTATAAATAAGTAGACAATACGGCTGCCTCTCAAGACATGTGGTGTAGCAAAAAACGAAATGTATTTGCCGTTGTACAAATCAAGTAGAAAATACGAGGTTTAACCCTTTCCGGCAATAAGAACAGAGTGTTAAGATGTTTAAACGCTAAGTGGACACCTGTGGTCTTAATAGCTTGTCCCGAGCTACAGATGCTGTGATCTTTGCTTTGTCCTGAGAGCGTTTGCCTTGTGGCGGAAACTGGCTGAACACAGACCAGGCTACAGAGAAAGCCGTCTGGTGTTGGCCAATAAGTTTGAAGGACAATGGATTGCGATAGCATTTATTTTTGCATGGTTTGCCACAAGTATGTGTGGCTGCCTGCACATTGGAGCCTTTGCAAATAGGTGTCCATTTAGTGTTTATTTGTTCTACCACACGTCATCCACCAGGTGTTCTGGAAGCGCGTAATCCCAGCAGCACTGGCTCAACGCAAGCAAACTCTCGACCCGCTTTGACGTGCACTGTCTTATCAGCAGTCAGGCCTGCCTGATCCAATGCTGGTGACCTGTCAGATATTCAGTCAGTCAGTTTTTACTCAAGCTGGAAGGAACCGTCGAGCTATGTAGCTGTTTTTAACAGTTGTATAGTGGGCAGGGGTAAGAAAGTTACAGCATCTCAGGGTACTGGGGGGCAATTTAGTCGGGACAAGTAAGCTATGCAGCATGTCTTTGGACTGTGGGAGGAAACCGAAGTACCCGGTGAAAACCCACACGGACACGGGGAGAACATGCAAACGCCACACAGAAAGGTAGCCGAGCCAGGAATCGAACCCGGGTCCTTCTTGCTGTGAGACGGCAGCGTTACTCACCGCACCACCGTGCTGCCCACATTATAGGAGGCGACCATTTCTTTAAGATAAGGATTCTAGTTCGACGCACATTATAATAATATAAAAAACAACACGAATAAGCAGATTATATGTCTGCCTCAGGGAGACATGTTGTCTCCTGATTTGTGCTGTTCGTATTCTCCGTATTGACACAAATTATTGTTTCGTGTTAAAAAATTAAGGGCCTGTGTTGGCAGTGAATCACAAGCACAGACATAATCACCAGATTCGTCAGTGATACTGCCTCACAAACAGAAACATCCGCGGGCGTTTTAAATAAACACGACATTTGCAACTGGTGTAGCTGGGGAACACTGCATACATACCGGCAGCGCGCACCAATTATTTACGGTGTGACTGCGGTGCGATTCCTCGGCTGTCTTGTCGCTGCTCTTTACACTGAATGCATGTGTTTGACATTGTAATGATGCACGCCGCATGTGTTGTAGATGTAATAATGTTTGCAAGTGTCACTGCGTGTTCGCTATGTGCGTCTTACTTGACATCTTGAAGACCATCGTAAATGAGATCTTTCATTTCAGCCTCAAGGTAAAATATTTTCATAAAAAAATTAAGACGCTTTTAATCATTTTGATGGGAGGGGGGGGTGGTACTTTGCAGTGGTTGTCAGCCTGAGTGCTGGGTTATTTTTTCTCCCCAGAATCTTAGCTTTGTACATCACTTTTCAACCATTGGGTGAAATGTGCGTCAAAAATGTAAATTATTATTAATACTATGTTCGGTGTAAGCGTCACTCATCACAAATGTTAGATGCGGCCAGGCATTGAATCCAGGATGCTGGGTTTACAGCGCAGTGTGCTCACCACTCACTATTCCGTCTCTGCACCATAGATCATGAGCAATATGTATTTACAATAAAATGTAATGTACATTATAAAGGCTCTTTTTCCCTAAGACATTTCCATTTCTAATTGCCGATAGTGGCTCTGACAACATTAATCATACGTAATTTTATTAAATGGGTACTAATCGCTGGGCAGCTGCAAGCGACGTTACAAATTAAATACACGTTTTTCCAGTTATAGTAATCGAACGAGGGTTAGGTATGTGAAAGCATACCTTGTGATACATGGATTTTCCTGTGGGTTTTGCAAGTGAGTTATCTGGGGTGGAAGGATTTTAGTTTGCAATGCAACGCAATTTGGATTTATACGGCGCCTAAATGCGACCACATCTCAAGACGCGGTACAAAACAGTGGGAAACGCGTCACAGAGGGAAACGAGGTGTAAATATTCGGTGTGTATATATAGTGTCTGCCGTGTTAAGTTTACACCTGTGTACTTTCTTTTATGACTGACAGGGGAAGGAAGCCAGACAGATAATAACGTTTGCAGTAATGGACAGGAATACAATGTGGGGTAGAAGAAAAATATAGTTGAAAGTGTTTATAGTAGTAACTGGAGCCAATTTGTGCACTCTGCAATCATAATCACTATCAGCAATACAGTGGAGGAGGCAACGAGCTGGCTGTGTGCAAATGAAATGCTGATTAATTTATTTATATATAATAATAATAATAGCATTTTATAGAGCGCCTTTCACCCGAGGGTCACAAAGCGCTGCTTTAAGTGGTGGACCAGTGGTTAGCCCACCGTGTTATAAACCTGGTGACCTATATATGATTCCCAGTCACAGCTGTAACGTCACTGGCGAGCGATATCTGAACCAGTCCTGGTGTCCCTTCGGTTTCACCAACGCACTCTGACCGGAGTAGCCATGGCTGACCAATGAAATACTTCTATTTCTTATGGTTTATCGCTATTGCTTCACTCTCGGTTATTTGGTCTCCCCGTTGTTAACACGCCGTTCTCTCCACAGCTCGGATTAAAAAAAAAAACCCCAAAAAAATAATAATAATTTGTTGCTGATTACCGTTCTCTGTCGTTTTTGATATGTCGTTCTCTCCGCAGCCCTGTGCAGCACTTTGTGACCCTCAGGTGAAAAGCGCTCTATAAAATGCTATTATTATTTTTATTATAGCAGTGGATCGAAAAGGGTATGTGTGTGTTTGTTGCCGATTTGATCGGCCGGTAGCCAGGTCGTCCCGGGTTGGCCGGTTGCCTCCCTCCAATGTTGGAAACATTGGAGCAGAATTTTAAGGCCGGATTTCCCTTCCCGACGCCAACCTGCTCGTTTCGTCGGAGGGTCTTCCGGTCATTATCTGATGATTATTCGACTGGAACCTCCCCCCCCCCAAGACCTGTTCACTACCAAGGGTGAGTGGAGAAATCGAGGAAGGGAGTCTTGTGACTGAGAGCACCGTACGCGGTTTAACGAGCGGGAAACCCTGTTGCCCAGTCGGTCGAGCGAGCTGGCGCGCAGCACGGTGCCCACCTTTGTTGCACAGCTCTCCCTCCCAGCCGCTCTGGCAGCAGCACTTGCCCGACGGGAAACAGCGTCCGTTGCCGCAGAAACGCGGGCACTTGGTGGAGAGCGGCCTCGGCTCCACGACGGGCCGCGAGCACTCGGGAGGACTCCGGTGTCTGTGGAGGGGAGGGTTGTGGCACGTGTTGACGCTTTGATAGTGGCCCCGAGCTTACTGGTCCACGTTGCAGAAACCGCTTAATCCTGCAACGGGGTCGCGGTGAGCCGGAGCCTATCCCGGCGGACACAGGGCTCAAGGCAGGACTATACCCAGGATGAGACGCCAATCCATCACAGGACACCGGCGGCAATTTAGTCGGCAGGCCAATTAACCTATGCAGCAGCGTGTGTTTGGATTGTGGGAGGAAATCGGAGTAGGCGTAATACACACTGGCTAATGACGTTCATTGTCCTTAACAGATCTGTTGTGGGTTTATGCAATTAACTTTTCACTTGCAATGCACTTTCTGTTATCACAATATTTAGTTCATGATATAGAGTGGTGGCGCTTCATGATTGGCATTCATCTTTGCTCTTAAGAGCTGAGAAGGTACACTGTTTATCAGACTACATTTTATTTCAAATCTTAGTGTTGTACAGTGCTTCTTTTCGACCTTTGGGTGAACGTTGCTTTAAATGTTTACATTATTATTATTATTAAACAGTACTGTGCTAAGCACTTCGCATTTGTTCACAATATCCATATAGAATCTGCGACACACGTACAATATAGTACTATACAGTATTAAGGCACCGAAGCCTGACGTATGCAATGAAGAAAGGGAATGGAATGGCACTGAACTGGGGAACTCTGCATTAATCACAATCCAGCTTAACTGATGGCAAAACAAAAAATCACATTATGAAAGGTTACATAATTCCGCACCAGCCTTCACATATCCAACCACTGGGTACTCTCATTGCCACTCAGTGCCCGTCCGTATGAAACTAAGAGCGACAAGCCAAGCGTGTTCGGCACGTGAAGAAAAATATCCCGCTAGCGACGTCTGGAACGAGACCGCAAGGCGACATTGATGGGATCAGGGTTAGGGTAATGTGTGCGGAACGCTCACCCCAACCCTCCGATTGGAGGATCTCATTAGTGTTTGAGAGAGGCGCTGAGGATGAGAGCATCCTAATAGCTTAATCAAGAATGCCGGGCGAAACCATTTCAGTTTAGACAACGCTATAACGGCTCAACCCGCTGTGCGCAGCACATTAGCTGGTGGGGAAAACATACGGCCCCCGGGCAGAGTGGTTTGTTCCAGCATCAACAACAACAATGTCCCACACACGCGCTGCTCCTAAGAGAACATAGCGGCATGCATCGTAACACTTCATCCATTGATTGGTTTTAGGTGTACGAATGGTATTAAAATTATAAACAAAAGACAAAGCACAGATTCAAACAAAATCATGGATTCTGAGCATAGTGCCATAAGCCCAAACACCAATCGGCAAGTAAAAAACAGCCCTATTAAACATTTTGCAGATAGAGTTATTGTGTTTTTGCTTAACAGACTGTCGGGGCGTGAGCTGTTAATGATCACCTATTAAGGCAGGCACCTTTCGACTCCGCAGTTATGATGTTCACCACGGGTTCTGCCTCTTATCGTTCAGCCAGAAGAAAGTCTAAGATATTTAATATAACTACGATTCGCTATTTAAATACTTAATTGGATTACCTTTTCATCTATTACCGAAAGCCAAAACCCAACATCATGTTATCACATATCGGTTAACAGATGTGGTACAAGGTAAGAAAAAAAATAAAGCAACATAGCTTGTGTTAATTAAAGTGTATTCGTGTAAGTTGGGAATTGTGGGTAATGCGGTTTATGAAGCGTTGAAAAAAGCAGTTGAAAAAAAAGCGTTGAAAAAAAGCAGCAAACATGCTATCTTCAGTCAAAACGCCACGCGAGGCTGTGGAGCTTGGCAGCAAATTCTGCTTGTATGCAATTCAAGTAATTTGAGCCTGCCTACAGGACAAATAATTTTCAATTGCAAAATCCCCTGAAAAATAAACGGATTTGTGGAAGTGACCTGCCAGAATGATAATGGCGGTATACTGGTTCCAATCAAAGCACAACAGCCGTAACTTTCATGGTCATGAGTAGCTGCCAGAAGTGGTGTAGGCAGGAGGCCTGCAAAGGCAAGCGCAATAATAATTGCTACACCCGGGATCTATTCCGCAAAACCACAGCAGCTACCTTACTTAGGGCCGCTACTCTTACGTGCTCTCAATCATTATACAGCAAGGAAGAAGAATCATGCATATGCATGGATTTTGTAATGCTTTCAAACGTATGTTTGTCCTCTCAAGTATAGAAATGTATTTCAATGATTGCATACAACCTGCCGTTAAAAATGTATCAGAGACATGTATATTGAAAATGATAATGAAGCATACATTTAAGAGTGGTAAACAAGTATGAAGAAGATTACACTTGGAGTTTAAATGAGACAGAGAGAGGAACACAACATTACAGAATGTAGCTTGAATCAACATGACGTGCTACTTAAGTCCGGTGACCGGTCTCGACACTCTTTATACAACGTGGCTTTCAACAGCATTACCTCATTAATCTACAAAATGCCTTTAAGCCCAACATTAATCATATTCGTCATCCATGCGCATTACTCTGACGTGATCGATCCTTGGATCATTGCCTGTCAACTTTATGGAGGTAAGAAAATAGTTCCTATAACTAAACAGCCCCACGGTTCCCCTTACAGCTGTTAACTTTCTTCCGAGAGCTCCTTTGTGTGCTGAACATCTGCCCGAGTCTATTACCACAGGTCCTTTGGCCCTCACCCTATGTTCCCGCTTGCCATCTGGCTTCCCAGTTTAATCTGCCAACAAAGCTGGGAATCGATATAATGAACTCGAAAATGACACTCAAGGCAAAAGCTGGGTTCGGAACACAAAATGTAGGCGTTTTTTTCTGCTTCTCCAATTACGTTTGTGCTGTTACAAAAAAACGTCATTCACAATCCAAGGTGCAAAACATAATTGGTAGATTATTTGCACGTATGTAACAGCGGTGATATTCGCCGTACTGTACCTATTCATAATTTGCTCTAAAAGTCAAGCAAGCCATGTCAGTCATGGCCAGGGATTAAAAGCAGGTTTCTGGACTCATAGTGCAGTGCAATACTTTTTAACACTTTGTACAGCTTTTGCGACCGGCTCGTTTGCAGGAACTATGTGGGTTTTTTGCATTGGCAAGACTGTGAGAGATGCCGAAGGGTTAGAGAGGACTGATTATGGTTTAGTATTCTTATTACAGTTATGTTTGTAGACCTTTTTCGTGCCATGTAACAATTATTGTTGTTGCCAATTCAAACAGCCGGGATCCAGGTTGACCTCGGTTGGCTGGTCACACGCCAGTGACGGGGATACTGGAGCATAATGTTACGGCCAGATGCCCTTCGTGACACCAACACCCTTTAGTCGGAGGGTTTTCAGATCGTTATTTGTCTGGAACCTCTCCCCAAGACCGGTTCACCTAGGGAGCCCGTAGCAGGAGTGCTAAGTCTCCAGACCTGTTTACCAAGGGACACCCTAGCAGGAGTGCTAGACTCCAGGTGACACAGCTCTGCGTTCATTAGGACATGCAAACCCGTCCACCACTATAAGATTACGATCCTTTCATGCTCCTTTTTAAAGCGAACGTTAATCTTGAACATGCTCCCTTCTGCTCTGAACAACGCCACGAATGTAGGCACGGGCTCGCCATCAAGCGCGCTGCTCAATCAGGTGGTGTGGCCTCACACATCGAGCCACCTAATGGTTAGAGTCCCTTCGGTGTACACAGTGCGCACATATCAATTGACCGCAACTGGAACGCCTTGGCGCCATAAGCGATTGCAGCGGCACTGTTTTCAGCTTTAATTAGAAAAATGCTAATGAGACTGGGTTGCGTGTTACTGTAATGTGCCGAGCATCGCGCGCCTCCTCCCCGTGTTTGTGTTTGAGACAGCGTGCGTCTCGTTTCGTACACTGGTCTCGGTCGAAACAACGTTGAACGCATATGTTGTCTGTACATCTTGGAGGGAACGTAAAGGCATCTGTGATTCTCTGAGCTATTAAGCCACTCGCGGTTGAATACACGTTTTATATCACCGGAGTGGTGGCACATTTTTTAACCCCGCCATTGTCAACCGGTGGGTCGTGACCCATCAGTGGGTCGCGAGCGCCACCTAGTGGTCCGTGGAGACCATACCCAAGTAGGCCAAGTCGTCCTTAAGGTGCAAAAGGTTCAGAACTCCTGGTTTATACTACTGCTGATTTTCCGTTCTCTATCATTGTTGGCGTGCCGTTCTCTCCACAGCCATGTGCAGCGCTTTGTGACCCTCGGGTGAAAGGCGCCCTATAAATTATATTATTATTATCAGAGTTCAATTCCTAGCCGTGGAGATTCTGGCTGCTCTCGTAAGTGAAGAATGGTTAAATCACCTCTGTGACTGAGACAGAGTGGGGAGGCCTTTTTTTGTTGCTTTGGTTTTTATTCGTTGTTTTTTCTTTCATTGTTGACATGCCGTTCTCTTCGCGGCCCTTGTGCAGCGCTTTGTGACCCTCGGGTGAAAGGCGCTATATAAAATGATATTATTATTATATTATTATTATTACAGCAGCAGATTGACAAAGGGCCGCATTTTTTTCAAAGCGACTAATATAATGACACTATGCAAACAATACATAAACTGCAGATAAATGACCGCATTGGATTAATTTATAACGGGACCCTCCATCTTTTACGGGAGAACTCAGCCGCGCAGAACATGCGGCGGTTAAAAAAATCACGATGAATCAAACTCTCTCTAATTAATACATTCACAGGCTCCCGAGCGCCCACGAGCATGTGAGTGCGCGTGTGCTGCCGCGTCGGATTGAAGGTCATCGCCGCCCGCCTGTCCGCTCACGGGAGGTCCTTTGCAACCCCGTTGCTTATCATCGTACCGTCTGACAAGGCATCGTGCGGTACGCGCGAGAGGGGGAGGTGTTAATCGTGGAGATACGGCGCTCGGGGAGAGAGATTACGGGACCGTGGTGCCAGGTGCGCGGGGTGGAACCAGTGGAGTGCAGAGGTTTGGTGATGGCCGGGACCAACTCCGACTCCTTGATTGTATGCCCCCCAAGACTCAAGTATGGGGCCTAGTACTGAGAAATGTGAGAAAGGAAGACAACTTTGGGACCTATCATTCATTCATAAAATGAGTTGTAAGGCAGTACTATAACGTGTCGGCGGTCGTCGACAGGGCACAGTGGATGGTGAAACATAATGTCGATCGGCGTCGCCAGTTCACTGAAAGAGTTAATCGGCATTACGCACACAGTATTTACATGTAACAGGTTCTCTACTCTGGTCTCGCTTATTACAACACGGATCCACATTCACACCAGCTTGTGGTACTGTTTAGTTTCACTCTTTGATTGGATGCCCCCCTGAAATGGATGCCCGGGGCCGACGCCCCCTCTGACCCCCTCTCTGCACGCCACTGGGTGGAACATTCACACGAGCGTGTTTTCTCACCGTTTGGGGTCCATTAGCTTGTAGAGGCGTCCCGTGTGAGTCTGCCCTGAGATCTTGCTGTTTGTCAAGAGGTACATCTCACCTGTTCACCGCAGCACACAGACAAAGACGCCCCGTATAGGCTCAACAGACTGTAGGGTCAAGTGCTGTTAGCGAGCATCTACAAAGGCCAGCACGGAACACGGCGGGGGTGGGTGGCCGGCGCCATGTTCTGCCGCCAGACACACATGCGCAATCACACAGAGACTAACATATGGTCTTTAACAGACTGTTCGGGCACGTGATGTTAGTGGGCCCTCATTAAGGCTGGCATGGCAAAGGACCGCTTTAGATAATCGTCACTAGTGTTGGCTGTGAGTTGGAATCGAAATTGGGTGATCGGGTTCACGGCGCAGCTTGATAACCTCTGAGCCACCACCCGTACAAACACACGCACACCAATTCAAATACACATACCAACACGTGCACACAAAGCCACACACACACACACAGGTGAATATTGGCACTCCGACACAAAACAAAATTCAACGCTAAAACCACTTGCGTACTTCGTGTTAACATTCAAAGGGCCCACTTAAACAGTATGTACAAATGTGAATTAATTTGGAAGATTTCCAGTTCTTGTTAGAGGGGCCACAATTTATCGACGCGCTCATTCATACTTTTTTTTTTTTACCTGCAAACAGCTGTTGTTTCGATTTCCACACGCCGCAGATCAATTAGCGCGCGTGAATCAATTACGAATAAAAAAGCGTGAGTGCGTGCGTGAGCGGCGAGCCGGGCACTCCGTCCGTCCGTACCAGCCTCGTCTTGAGCGATGGCGACGAGCGTGCCTTGCAGCCTGCCAGAAAGCCCCCCCTGGCAGATGTCTTCCCCTCCCAGCGGTAGCTGGCTCTCTTGCCACGCACGGTTTAGCGACATCAGCCTCCTGCCGCAAAACAAACACGGGGGTGGGTGCGGTGGTTTGTTTGTGCGTGGGCAACGCAGCGACGCACCATCGTCAGTTTTCCAGCAATGAACTATTCACCGCCCCCGCCCAGCGACTCCTGCAGTGAACATAAACTCCATCCAATAATAACCACGTTGGGGCATGGGGGACGCGGGGATTGCCAACGAACACATAACATGCGCGCGTTTAACGGTCGTCGCCGCCGGTTACGTCCATAGCATCTGCTTCCTCCATCCATCCGTTGTCAGAAAGCGCGTAATCGTGTACAGGGTCGCGGTGAGCCGGAGCCTATCCCGGCAGATGCAGGGCGCAAGGCAGGGCTATACCCATGATGGGACGCCAGTCCATCAAAGGCTATCGGGGGCAATTTAGTATGCAGGCCAATTAAATTCAGCAGCGCGTGTCTTTGGACTGTGGGAGGAAACCGGAGTGCCCGACGAAAACCCACGCGGACACGGGGAGAACATGCAAACTCCATACAGAAAGGCACCCGAGCCGGGAGTCGAACCCGGATCCTTCTTGTTGTGAGGCGGCAGCGCTACTCACCGCGCCACCGTGCCGTCTCAGCATCTGCTTCCTTACGTGCGTGAATACGGATACATGTGCAGCCTTGCAATTGCTTGCTCGTGCCACTGCTGGCAGAAGGGCCTGAGGGAGCTCAAGTGAGTCCTGTAGGAGGGAGTTTGTCTATTCTTCCGAGATGGGCAGACTGCTTGGAAGGGCTGGGAGTATTTACACTTTATCTCACCACATGTGAGCTGTCGATTGACCTGCGGTGATGAACCCGTGTTTACTGCTGGGTGGATAGAGGCGCGGAGAGGGATGGATTTACCTATTGTCGTTGACAAGCATGTGTGCGTATACAGTAGTTTATATAATAATAATAGCGTTTTATATAGCGCCTTTCACCCGAGGGTCACAAAGCGCTGCACAAGGGCCTCGAAGAAACGGCATGTCAACAATGTCAGCCTTCACAGCACTTGCCCCTATATGGGGAGATCTTTGTCTTACATGAATCATCATCAACCCCTGCGTGCACGATTCGATACGCGTATCACGTGCGGCGTAAGAATCAATTTTCAATCGACGAACTAGGGTGGCAGTGTCTCAATGGCAAGGAACGCCACTTCTCACGGCACCGTTACTTCTGCGCGGAGCTGCCAGACACTCACGTGGCCCAGAGAGGAGGGCGCCACCTAGAGAGGACTCGCACGCTGGTAGCAGGCATCGTACCGAAGGTTGGCAACGGCTGTCACACACCACTTACCAGCTGGATGCATGCCATTATCAGGTCTCCGCTCTGTGACCTATTTGATCATTTTCCAGTCAAGTGGGGTTGGGGGAGGGTGGCGGTTCGCTGCTGCTGTCACGCTGTGCGAAGGCTGTATTTCAACGCGTTTTACACCCGTGGAGATTGAAATCCATACGTTCGACGTTCGCAATTTACCGCGCAACGATTTCCGAGCCCGGGAAATGTCGCGCGCGCGCGCTATCGCCGTCGCACCGTGAGCGAGAAGGGCGAGCGCCGCCGGTGGTGGCTTTTTAGTTCCGACCCGAAACGTTGCCCGTGGTTACCCTCTGCTCGGCTCGCGGGACGCGATGAGACGGGGTCAAGAGGGCAGCGCACCCGATTGCACCGCGCGATCGGCACGTGAATCGGTTACCGTTCGCGGATTCGGCGCGCGACAATTGGCGTGACAGGTCGACCCTCTTGAACTCTCAAGGAATGTCGTCCTCACTCGTTAGATTTCGGCTAAATGACCACACGTGCGTGCGCGTGTTGCTGCCCCCCATTAGAGGTGGCCAAGAGAGGGTCGTATTCTCCCGTTCGATCACGAAGCTTGCCAAAAGCTGCCGCACATTGACGACGTGATAATCAATGGCTGCACCGGTTCAGCATGCCGCCTGGTGTTTTTGGCGAGCATCTGTAACGTGGAAAATGTGTCCTGCAAGCACGGACTCTATTTTGGCCAATGTCAATCTGTGTCTTACGTGTGGGAGGAAAGCAGAGTACCCACGGAGATGTGATTCATGGACTTACTGTACTGCAATCTGTTGTCAACCTTGGAACCCAGGGAGTTGAGCATTTCACAAAGCTATGTGATCCATGAGCTCCTGCCTATATAGAACTGTATTACAGACATTCACCACAACGGCCCAAGTAAGCCTTTAATTTTATCATAAAAAAAACCCTTTAACTTTTACAATGAAAAATCAAGAGCAATGCAATTATAAGTTATTGCTTTGATTATCGTACCATATTATATCCAGTTAACTTTGCTCCGGTGCAGTGCTGTATTCTGAAAGCGTGTGCACAATTCTCATAGTACCGCTATATCTTAGCGCAGGGGAACGCAGCTGCTCCATGGAGGCTGTAAAGCAAGCACATTAAACCCCTGGGAGTCCAGAAAAGAGTCATCTCACACTGTGGCAATTCCCCCACCGCTCCACACTCTTTTGAGTAAGCAGTACACCAGTGTTGTGGCACTAGATTGAGAAATACTGTATATGAAGGTAAAGGTGCAGCTCTGCAATTTCTTGCCCAGGCCACTTGTGTCAGAAGGCCCTCCAATAGAGAGACTCTCTCGAAGCTATATTGACACCATATATAACAAGAAACCCTGTTATAAACACGTCAAAATAATCAATGAACTTAAATCATATTTTATAAGATATTGTAAATATTTGTAATTAGGACATATACCACTGTATTAAAAAGAATATGTTTTGTTAATTAACAGGTATGCTTTCAGTGTCGCATATATAATGCTTAACTTAGAATAGCCTTCAGGAGGCAAAAGCATAGAGGTTTCTTCTCCATTACAGTACACTCCACAGTTTATAAACAACTGAGGAGATATATTGACCTGTTCAAATGCCCCACCTTTATTGCATCATCAATCCCAGAATACTTCCCACAACTTGCTAATGCTATTCAGGTAATGACCTACGGTGGTAATAGGCTGGAGTCAAAGACCACGCGTAATCAAAGGCCACACACTTCATTTTCACGTGGCACTTTGGACAGCAGAAGCGTACGGCTTCCCTTTAGTGTTCGCAACACAGCGGCGAACCTATTAGTGCCGTGCCAAAATAAAATTAGCACCACAAAGCCGAGAGAGATTATGTTTGTTTTTGTCTAAACTGTTTTCATCTTATGCGGGATTATACAACGAAAGCACACCGTTTGCGTTTTTTAAAATCAAAATTCAAATTTACATTCG
>JAZEWU010000016.1:2319709-2336889 GCA_036362915.1 Geotria australis
ATCTGGATTCGAACCCAGGTTGCCAGGTTCACAAAGCGGCACACCGACCGCGACGCGACCGCTCCCTGCAAACACGCCGTGCGTGATCTGCGAAACCACGCGGACCAATCTGGAAGCCGCTTGGTGGATCAAACCTTTCCCACCCTGCCACTCTCCCTGAGCCGCAAAGCCTTTCCGCTGAGCCCATGCCAACTTCCCAGCCCGTTTCATTTGTCGCGTCCGCGGGAACGTTTCAAAGGCGGGTAAATCATGATCCCTCCCTGGCACCAGCGGCGAGAGTGGGAATCTCTTCTTACCCTGGAAGACTGATATGCCACTGAGCCTGGGAACATCGCCTGCGTTTCGGGGATAAAAACAAAATAACGAGCGCCGCTGGCCACGCGGCATTCCGTAACAGGTGCGCTCGGCACGACTGTCTCAGGGCTCTGCGACGGAATAATTTGGCTCGCCAATACGACTCGCCGTTACTTCTCGCAAGGCCCGTATCGCATTTGGAGTAACGGCGGCGAGCACCTGCCCCGAGATGCTCGTTTGCCAGTCCGCGCGGCCGTTTGTTCATTTTTATAATTCCGCATTCTTGATTAATCCACTTTCAAGCGATCACCAATCTGCTCCAATCTGATTAATATGGGCACCTTTTTGCCAGTATACTGATGTAATAAAATAAAAAGTTTTACACCTTATATTTTTACATCAAAATGATGACTGTTCACTTGAGGCATAAGCTGTCCCCCAGCCTTGTTATATAACAGCGTGGGGGATGCACTGCACAATGCTAAAATGTACTTTTAATAAACCAGTTAAAGGGAGACCAAAAAATAAATAGGTCTTATATCGCATGTGTATTGATGCTGTGTTCCGGGCTGTCTGACAAGAGTTTGCGTTTCGTTAATAGGAAAATAATAGACTTTGGCGCAATCACGTTATGGGCATCTTAGTGATGTCACCAGTATAGCACTTACACGCCGTTTAATATGTGAATATCCATCCATCCATTGTCAGAAACCGCTTAATCCTGTACAGGGTCGCGGTGAGTCAGAGCCTATCCCGGCAGACATAGGGCGCAAGGTAGGGTTATACCCAGGATGGAACGCCAGTCCATCACAGGGCACTGGGGGCAATTTATTCCGACGGCCAATTAACCTATGCAGCAGCATGTGTTTGGACTGCAGGAGGAAACCGGAGTGCACACTCCACACAGAAAGGCACCCCAATATGTGAATGTTGTTACAGAAATAGCGAGCCGTGACGAAAGCACACGGTGGTGGTTTTAATGCCTAATTCAAAGAACAAACGCATTAATTAACTGACGGATAAGCTCATAACGCATAGAAAGAAAGTGTCTGGCAAATGTTGGTGCCGGCTGGCTTGGGTGGCTGCCTTCCCCCTGCCTCTCTGCGGTTTATTCGTACCTCTGAATCATCATTCCCTCGTTGAATAACTTTGACATCGAACGAAAATGTGCGCGTTATAAATCGTATCCATTATTATAATTATTATCCTTCGAAGCTGTGTGTGACGGCTCGAGACACCCAGCCTCTGCCATGCGTCTGTAAGGGTCGCATTTCCCTCGGGTACACCCGTGGTAACATTTGAAACTTTCTCAAATTACATTAAAAATTGCACACCTATTGCCCTCAACGTCTTTCGTGGCCTCTTATCAAAGCTCTGCGTTATTACGAGTTAAGTAGAGGAGTTTAGGAGAGAATCCAGGCTGTATTTCCGAGCGCCGTATTATTTAAATGATCGCATATACCATGCCAAGACGTCTCCTAACGCCCAAGTTAATCGCATGACATTAATCCAATATCCCGGAGTTTTAATCGGTATTAAATTAAGCCTGGGAAAATATAGTGCTGTAATACCACTTGTTATTTATTTTTTGGCTCCATTTCTCCCTCCAAACGGTGAACCGAAGAAATTCTAAGCGGAACATTCACAAAGCTGACATGCCACCCAAGGCAGGGTTTTACAAGAAAATGGAATTTTCAGAAACACAACTTTCCTTCCTAATGAGATGTAGTTAGCCTAATTTATAATGCATGGGGACATACTGAAATGAGACGCATGCGGTTTTGAAAACGCACAATTGTATTGCAACGAGGCATCGTCTGTATAAAGGGTTTTGCTCGTAACCGATACTGGGGGCTCTTTGCGAGTTAATTGCAGCAATGTTGCGCTGTGTTTCCAACTCGGTGCAGGTTAATCAGCCGATGACTAAGGCTACGGTTGTGGCGTGGAAGTCACGGTGGTCTGCGGCAAGGACGAATTTAAATAAAGTCCGTGAAATCTTGGATAAGGAGTTGGAAAAACATTAGACGAGGTGCCTCCTTATTTCCTTTCAAAAATAGAAAAAAGTAATGCGCTGAAAATACAGATCTGCGTCTCAATTTCTTTAAATACACGGCTAAAATTATGTGTAGTTCAGAAGAAACACAGATTTCAATTCAGGCCATTTGCTTAAACAGTTTCCTCTCGCTAAAAGTTGGCCGTGGCCTCTAGTGAAATATGGCCTCAGACTTTGAGACATTTGGATACAACTAATTATGTGCGTGAGTATTAGGCATTTTATTATCTCTAAATATGGCAGACTGGGAAGCCTCAGAGGTTAGTTCATTCACCAGCATAGATTCACGTGTTATCCTTGTGTGCATGCATGCACAAGTGTGTGTAACGGGGAGCGGTTGTGTAGCGGTTGACTCGGCCTCAAATGAGTACCTGGTGCGGTGGATAAACATTGCCAATAGCGAGACAAAGACGGCCGGGCGTGGTGCTGGAAACCCACCCCCCACGTTTGCCGTGCTGGCCTTTATAGGTGCTCGATAACAGCACTTGACCCTACAGTCTGTTGAGGCTATATAGGGGGTCTTTTTGTCAAGTGTGTAGGCATGCGTGTGCATTCTTGTGTTTGTGAGTCTCAGTGTGTAACGTTCAATCACTCGTGAACACAAGAGATCGTGGATATGTACAAAAATGTTGGCCATTGGGTGGGTGTCAATGGCAAACCACAATCTCGATGCTAAGACTCTTATAAGTGCCAAGGTAACGTATGCTCCCTCCTTGCTTGTAGAATTATTATTATTTTCCTGTTGTTTTTGTGTCCTTTGTCTTATAATTCATCGCTATCGCTTGACTCTCAGTTATTCTCTCTCCCCGTTGTTGACATGCCGTTCTCTCCACAGCTCAGATTATATTAAAAAAAAAACCCAAAAAAATGTGTTGCTGATTTTCCGTTCACTGTCGTTGTTGACATGTCGTTCTCTCCGCAGCCCTGTGCAGCGCTTTGTGACCCTCGGGTGAAAAGCGCTCTATAAATGCTATTATTATAATTATTATAAAAATAGCTGACGGGGTTTTCAACCTAAAGCAAAGGAATCGGCTCAAATAATCAACAGGGGCCGTAAAGAGGCATCGACTCATCGATTAATACAGATCATTAAGATGCGTGGAATCGCAGATGCAAGAATTTGTGTTTTTTTATGTAAAGGATGTGTTGAATGGAAAGGGATCACGTGACTCCCGACAGCCACTAGAGGCCGCTACATTCTCCATAATGTAAAACAACGTGCTCTGCGAATAACGACGGCGACTCGTCAAGTTACGCACGTAATATTTATCCCGCGGGAAGGTATATTTACAGCAATAAAAAAATGAACCAAACTCTGGTTAATGTGAAAGAACCTAGCAATAGTATATAAGCATAATTCTATTGCCTTTGATAACCTTTGCGTTAACTTGTGTTGAACATCAGGCTCATGAACGAACTAACCTATTGCGAATTACCCCGCAGTGTTCACATTTTCGCGTATCATCTATCACAAAGCAGCAAACGTGCCGGACATTTATGGTTAATCACATTTCACGGTCGGTGATTAATTCAATGTCGCTATTTCTTTTAACATTTTGAAAGGTGCGTCATTTCTGCGAAACAACTCCGTTCCATTGGTCTTGGTCTCCCGCTCGCGGTGCTGCTGAATTGCTTAACGGCAAGAACATGCCTTTCGGATGAGAAAATAACCGTTCCCATGCATATGCGCTTCACCTTGGGTGGTCTGAAAGCGGCTAGGGGGAAAGAACAACTGAGAAATCTACAGAATGTGCTTTTGTGATCAGAGTTAAACAGATTACAGCTTATGGACTTGGCGTTTAAACAGAACCTTCGGCAAGTATTATATCCACGGTTGGTCCGATTTCACAGTCGTCTGAAGATTGGGGGGGGGCGTCGGGGGACGGAACACAACTACCGTAAATATGTATGTAAAGGAATACCCATCTGTAAACAAATGTGTTCCGCAAGAAAGAGGAATGTGACATATACAACTGGGACTTGGGCATCTTAGTTCGCTCGTAGTCATGAATCACACGTGGGCAATCCGACTTAGTTAATTGCCTCGCATTGATCGCGACGCGTTTGAAAATGTCTTCTTTTAGTTTTTTTTCTCTCACCGTGACCGGAACAATCGCCGAGCGAGCTGCGCCTTGACAAGCGGCCAACTCGTTACGGTAATTCCTACCTCCCAGTAATCTCCACGTTAGTGTTTAAAGTAAATAATTCTAATTTATAACCCTCCCATCCGCACGGATGCGTATCCGTCGCTTTGGTTTACAGTCTGGCGCTCGATTAGAATTAGTGCCGAATTCAATTCAACCGAGACTCTTAAGAAAATTACCTGTCAGCGCTTACTAAATTGTTACTATGGTTTTGTTTTATATATGAACCCGATTAAAAGTCGTCTAAAAATAGGTGTGTGCAAGCCGTGCTCTGTCGTTGTTGACATGTCGTTCTATCTGCAGCTTTGTGCAGATAGAACGACATGGGTGAAAGGCGCTATATAAATGCTATTATTATTATTAAAGAACCATCCATTCATCGATTTTCAGAAATCCTGTACAGGGTCGCGGTGAGCCGGAGCCTATCCCGACAGACACAGGGTACAAGGCAGGAACGATGCCCACGATGGGACGCCAGTCCATCACAGGGCACCGGGTGGCAATTTAGTCCGCAGGCCAAACGAACGTGCAGCACATTTGCTTGTTTAATACTGATTTGTTGTCGATTAAGCGCCGTCCGTTACTCCGTCTTGGAGCGCTTCATATCACAACACATTTGAAAGAGCCCTCCCAGTGGCAGCTGTCCCTGTGTCTGCCCAAGGTGACCACGCACCCTGCCTGAAAACGAGCATTAGTCTGCTCTTAGGGGGTCGACGATTGTCATGTGTGATCCCGATTGACTTATTTGCGGTTCGTGTGTCGACAGTGTGTGTTAATCGTTCAGCTTGGTTAAGACAGCGTATGCAATACAAAATTGTGGGAAGTCGTTCTTTATAATCTCCTCCAACTGTTGCCTGGAACTTCCTTCCCCCAGCCATCCGTGCTGTTGACTTCCTGTTCAAGTGCAGGCTCCATAACCTTCCTCTTCTCCCGTGCCTATGGCTGGTATTCTCCTTTCTCCAAAATTCACATGTTGTACGTCTGTCTAAATCGTCATGAAACGTTCCCGGTGCTTCCACAGATATCTTCAACATACGCAACTTTTTCGCTGAAATGAGCATGTAAGCTAGTACGGGTGGTATTCACGGCATCCTTAAAGCACATCGACTATCATGGAGGCGCTATGGTTGTGCCTTGTACACCTTGCAGAACATTTCCTTCTTAACGTAGGTTTTCACGTCTCGATGAAAAAAAAAAAACCGCGGTTCGTCGCGGTGGTCTGCATCTTCGGCAGCCTTCGACATTCACACGACTACTTAAACAACACCTCTTCCATCAGTATTTATTTCTCGTCCCTGACCAGGCGTGACATTTGCGCGCGTTGTAAATTGTATTATTACTATCAATGGCTATCTATAAGTGTTTTTATTTTGGATAGCCACGTTTTGCCTCCCACGTTGAAGGCACGGCGCCCGACGGTGCCTCCAACGTGGGAGGTGAAACATCTAATGGAGAGCAATCCTTACATCCGTCTCGAGTCTACTGCTGCAGAACTGGCGGACAGTCCGTGACAAATCCCAGACAGAGGGGGGCCGGCAGCGAGTTCCGCGTACGTCGCTCGGACGGCCGCAAGAGTGCGCGGGCACTAGCAGCTACGCGACCGAATCCATGTCTGACTTCCACATGACCCGGCCACTTTCACGTTCTGCGGAGGTGGCTCCACGGGGAGATTCGGCCAACCAGATGTTTTCTGTTGCACGCGAGTGTAGGGAGTTCATATCATACACTACTGCCAAGGGGGGCGCCGAGGATGAAAGGAAGATTTTAAGAGCGGCAGTCAAAGCAACTGAACACCTATTAAGCGAGGGCAATTAGGCTTCTGACCTGAAGCTTGATGCGTATCTGCGTATTTACCGGGTTTTTTTTCTGGCTTCGGTATTTAACCTTTGCAGCCATGGGCATCTTGATGTCCGCCGAACAAATGCTGGCTCTCGACAAAATTATCACTAGTATTTTTTCTGCTGTCTTTATGTCCTATGTACTATAATTTATCGATATTGCTTGACTCTCAGTTAATCTGTCTTGTTGTTGTTGACATGCCGTTCTCTCCACAGCCTTGTGCAGCGCTTTGTGATCCTTGGGTGAAAGGCGCTCTATAAATGCTATTTTTATTATGATTAAACGGGCGCAGTCAAACTATTAGTTATTGAGTTTTCTTGATTACTGATGCATGTTTTCACGGATCGATTCACGTTGGTTCATCTTCAGAGCTGTTCTTTCTGGATAGCCGTGTCACTGAGCGCTCTCCCTCGCGATGATGCTTCCAAAGTGGGAGGCGACACGTCGCGAGGGAGAGAGGGCAAGCGCTCAGTGACGCGGCTATCCCAAAAGAGCAGCTCTGAAGGGCACCATCCATCTATTTTTAGAAACCGCTTAATCCTTAGTGAAGCTCTGTTTGTGAGTTTAGGTCATGTGACAGCGTCGCGGTGAGCCGGACCCTATCCCCGCAGACACAGAGGGCAAGGCAGGGCTACACCCAGGATGGGACGCCAGTCCATCACAGGGCACCGGGGGCGATTTAGTCCAATTAACCTATGCAGCATGTCTTTGGACTGTGGTCGGAAACTGGAGTGCCCGGCGAAAACCCATGCAAACTCCACACAGAAAGGCACCTGAGCCAGAATTCGAACCCGTGGCCTCGATGCTGTGAGGTGGCAGCGCTACTCACCGCGCCACCGTGCCGCCCACATTCAATAGTTTAAAATGAAACGCGTGGAACGGCACTATTTAAACACGCGTGATCAGCGGCACGCAAAGGATTTAAAGGAAGCACAGCTCGGTGGGTCGAGCAATCGGACCGCGAGTTCAAATTCTGGCCACGCCCCCTTCAGTCTCTGCGGAGGCAGGTGAAATGAACAACATCTGGAAGGGCTGTAACCGCATGGTCGGAAGTCAGCAGCGCTTGTCCCATGGAGAGACTGTTTCCTGCCAGAGGAATGTGGAGCTTCCACCTCTGGGCTCGGATTGGTAATGCAGATAAGCACAACTCACTGGCTTATTTTAATAATAATAATAGCATTTATATAGCGCCTTTCACCCGATTTGCTGAACCTCTTGACATTAACGTCACACGTGAATCTGTGCCCTATCTAACACTGCACCTAACCTAAATAGCCCATGTTCTGAAAATAAAATCTCGTTTCTACGTACAGGTAATTTGCTCATTTCAGCAAACTTTCAAACCATTAAAGCCTGGGATTGCCCATAAAGAGTAAGCCAGATTGTCATTCATACGTCACATCAGGAATGTAAATGAGAGCACGTAGCAACATTTTGCCATAAGTAGGATTATCTCCTAATACATTGGATTATCTCCTAATACATTGGAAAAACACCTTCCTTTTCTGGCCTGAACATGAAACAATTTTTATTAGCTGTGCATCAGCAGTGGGGCACAGGCGCAAATAACAAAACTCCACACACGAGGCCACAGAGAAAAAGTATACACTACGTGCCATGTCAGGCAGTTGGGCTTCATAACAGAGCGAGCATCTCACAGCAAAGAGATCATCTTACAGCAGAGAGATAATCTTTTTGCAGAGATTTTCTCTGCCCAATTTTCTGCTATGAAGAATCCACGATTGCCCAAAACGTCCCCAATTATACAAGCTTTCCTCTTCAGGGTGATTGACGTATGTGTTAAGTTTTCACTATCTGTGCTTTTCTCGCCTACAATGTCAGGTATTTCACATGCCTACAGCGACAAGGGCGCATGGAGGCTGCTGGCAACAGTGGCCTTTAACTTATAGAGGCAGAATTCCGCCCGCCGCCTGTCTGAAGTGCCTTTGTAAATTATCTCTGAGGCTCGGCGTGTTTACATCGGCAGCGCAGATGCGCAACTGGTGATAGGCTCATGTCTCACCATCACGCCACGGTGTGCGTGCGTGGTCTGCGGCCATGGGGAGCGGTAGCGCAGCAGTTAGCGCACTACGCTCCGAACCCCGTCGACCCGAGTTTGATTCCGGCTTGCGGCCAGGAGCTGTGACGATTATCTGAACTGTCCGGGGCTCTATCTGGATGTGATATGTAAACATCACCACTTTGGAGACAAAGGCGGCTGGGCGTGGTGTTGATCAGCCACCCCCTCGTGTGCCCTGTTGGCATTCAGAGCTGCTCGCTAACAGCACTTGCCCCAAAGGCCTGTTAAGGCTATATGGAGGATATTTGTCTTGGTCTGCAGCTGATAGAGCTCTGTGATGAAAATGTTGCTAATGGCGTTACCCATGGTGCCTGTGTAAGCAGGTAAAAAAAAAATCTAATTATATTTAAAATAAGTAGCTTTGCACACCAAGATTAACTAAAAATGGCCCACAACACAGCAGCGCACAAATATTAGATTTAAACATATTCAATAATGAAAATTAATTGAATATTTTATAGCATGTAATACGCACGAATTATACATGTACGTCATACAGTCTGTGTCCATTCTGTCAGTTCGTTGTTAACAGTACAGTATGCACCGTCCTGGCGAAATCTGCATCCAATATTCACCCGCGATTGCCGCAGTACTATTAGAAATGGAGTGAGATTTACCGCAGTCCAAATATCCGTGTCGTATTCCACGCTGGGTGCATTATTTAAATCGGGCTAAAACCATCAGACCACCTCCCATGTGGGGCTTTACCGTGTGGGATTGCCGCCGCAAGGTGCAGTTACGCTTTGGCCCATTATCATATTGACAGGCAGATTAAACAGACCCCGCGGAATGATGGGGCCACAGTGTGGTGGTGCGCTGGTGGGCATGGGGGCCAAGTCGCTTTCCCCTCCGCGAAACGGGTCCACACGAGCCCGGGCCCAGTCTCCGAGTTCGATCGGTGCCGCTAGGGACGTAACGACGCGTCGATTCGTCAATATCGATCGGTAAGATCGATGTTTCTAGATTAATACATTTTCAAATATAGTGGCGGTTCAGCTGAATACTTCGGCTGCTACTGGACATTGCAGTCGCGATGATGAAGGAATAATTATTGATTCTCGAGTCAAATCGCGACTGAATTGTGGTGATTCACTGCGTCGTGACGGGGGAATGTTACATCCCAAACGATCTCAATAGAAGTGTTAGCCGCTCTTATTTGTTCGCGTTCCTCAGTGGTCTGCGTCGTGTTGTGTTTGGTAACGACGATGTTCTCCATGGACTAAAAGCCCCGGAAAAATAGGAATTACGAGTCTGTGTTTAGCATTTATCGCTTCTGCGATCACCTCCCATTAACATTTTTATACCACAAATATTCTTGAAATGGTACGTTTTGATTTGAACCAATTTGTACGTACTATTTAACGACATGAGTTGAATATTTAGGACAGCAATTTGAGAACTTGCATTTTACAAATTGGAGAATTATTTATGGCCTCTTGCCACTTCCACCTTGCGCGAAACCCACGAACACGTGACATAACATTTATCACGTGTTCTTGTACGTGATGTGTGTGTGTGTGTTGCAGTGGGTATAGTTTACAAGTTTAGACCTCTGTTGATACTGGAGGCCATCGCTGACTCCCCCTCTCTGCAGTTTCCTTGCGCCTGAGTGATTCTCTCTGCGAATGAATACCTTCGAATTTGAACGAATACTATGAGTGTTCAAAGTTGAAATTTTAATTTCCATTTATTATTATTATTATTTTTCTGCTGTCTTTTCGATCTATGTCCTATAATGTATCGCGATTGCTTGACTCTTACTGACATGCCGTTCTCTCCATAGCCTTGTGCAGCGCTTTATGACCCTCGGGTGAAAGGCGCTCTATAAATGATATTATTATTATTTACATTTACTTTAGCACCACAATGTTAAAGAAAACCAAATCACTCGCACACCTATTTTTTGCGCCAATTGGCCCCAATTCTATTTAATCATTAAGAAGGGCTTACTCATGTCCCAACTGTCCCTGCCTGCTTACCAACCATTTCCATTAATTACGTAAGTTATAAACCGTTTATATATTGATGTAGGTTTTCACGGCTAGATTTATGATAGTTGCTCTTCAAACCTGTTCTTTCAGGATATCCGTGCCGAGTGCTCTCCCTCTCTCCCTCGCGACGTGTTGCCTCCCACGTTTGAGGCATCTTGAGGGGTTGAAGATCTTCAGGTGTTGAATATGCCTCCAACGTGGGACGCAAAACATCTCGAGGGAGGGAGAGAGGCAGCACGCTCGATACGGCTATCCCACAAAAACACCTTGAAAAGCAACCATCAGTAAAAAAATTGCATACGACAATAAAGTGTAATGCAAGTGTTTCTACGAGCCAAATAAGCTGCACTGTTCAATTACAAATTTACAAGAGCACAATACTCAAACGCCAGCATTGCCAAGATTCCGTGACAAACATCACAGCGACTTTAGTTGGCTCATCTTAAACCCGTGGACTTATTGTAAAATCAATCCAAACACAATTCGGGCGCCTTATGTAAGTCTCAGCCAAAATAAAGCTTCTCGGCCCCTCTCCCCCGCTGCCACTGCGTGCTTCCGGCCACTTCATGCGAGATTTTTCTTGTGTGGGCCGTGCTTGCTGCTGCCATATGTGGCCACATTTCCTCCCTATCGCTGTGTTATGCTGCGATAGCATCTTGAGCCCAAGACATTTTTCAGGCAGGTTGCTCGTAACTCAATGCAGATGGGCCTCTGTGTGTGCGTAGGGGAGCGGAAAAGGTTAATGTCTTCGGACTGCTTTCAATGAATGTGACTTTAATTTTAAAGATCAGTCCTGCCTTGACATCAAAGAATGAATAATTGCTTTAGTGCGCTGATGTTAAACTCCGGCAGCTATCAAAGCTCGTCTAGCAATTATAACGTTTGCCTCTGTTTTCCTTTATTCATGAAATTAAGCTGCTCCTTAATGAGCTTCCATATTTAAACAAATGCACACTTACCAACATAAAAGAAGTTGGCGTAATTTTGTAATGGCACAAAATGTCGCTAATTTATTTGTGAACTGTTACATGTGAGCTTTTTTGAACTTTAAAGAAATGTGCCCTCCATTAAGAGCCTCATTAGCTGTTAAAACTTCATTTCCGCACATCTTACTAACTAGTTTCAAAAGGGCTAATGTACCAAAGCAATATTCAACGTAGAGATGTTTAATGTTCTGTAAATTTACACATTTTTAACGAAGCGCAAAATCGCTATTAGAAACATTATTTTTCCAAAATAATCACGAGCATGTGATGTAATTTTCAAAGTAACAATTACATAACATCTCAATCATTGAAAATGTAATTCTGAAAAAAAAAACTTGCACGGATAAAAAAAAATAGTCACGTAAATTACTTCCAGTATTATGAGCTAATTCACAAATGGGAATCGCAGAGAAGATTAAAGTGTTGAGAACTACTGGATCACAGTGGGGCCTAGTCAATCCCGGCATAGTCTGCGAGCGGTAATGTATGCCGCTCAAGTTTAACAAGTTCAGAAGTGCGCTTCAAAGATAAAAAAATAAATTGCGTGTTCACTTCCAACCAATTTCAACACACTCCTGTCCCATCCACCTTGTATGCTTCAATCACTTTGTATTTTACCCGTGTGAGTAATCTCGGGTTCAGCCCCAGGGGATGTGCTTGTACTTTGTAATTGGTCTCCAGCTCCGTTGCCAGAGATGGAAATTGTTGTGGACTTGTGCGAGATTCCTGCACCTCTAAACTCATCCCTTTGTGGATATCAGTTGTCCACCTGTCCTGGTTTTCCCAGGATTGTCCTCTCATTGAGGCGGCCATCCGGGGAAAATTGGTAAGTCTCTGCCGGGACGTCAACATTCCCAGTGGTTGTCTGGTACCGGTTTTTGTTGTACATCAGAGGTGGCATCCCAAAGTGGACAAGCCAGCAGGATCTAGTGGGAATGAAAGAGGTCGACTCGCGAGGGTAGGGGTAGCACGGTGGCGAGGGTGAGTAGCGCTGCCGCCTCACAGCAAAAAGGACCCGGGTTCGAATCCCGGCTCGGGGTGCCTTTCTGTGTGGGGTTTGCATGTTCTCCCCGTGTCCGCGTGGGTTTTCACCGGGCGCTTCGGTTTCCTCCCACAGTCCAAAGACACGCTGCTGCATAGGTTAATTGGCCTGCGGACTAAATTGCCCCCGGGTTCACTGTGAATGACTGGCGTCCCGCCCTGGTTATGGCCCTGCCTTGCGCCCTGTGTCTGCCGGTATAGGCTCCGGCTCATCGCAACCCTGTATAGGTTTAAGCGGTTTCTGATAATGGGGACTGAAGCGAAATCGCTGTCCTAGCCGAGTCAGCTCAAACTGACCCTTGTCTCTAGGTCTAGAGCTAATGTAGATATCAGAGACTTGACATACCCTTGAACCGAACGCACGCAGATATTATTTGATTCATCAATTATATTGTATTCGAACACCCACAACAGATGCATCGCATCATATGCAGATACATCCATTATTGATTGTTCAGATATTTGTTGGTGTGATTCGTTGATGGAAGCCCCTGTATTGACAAGTAGATTCTGCACGTACCACAATGGCAAGTCAAGAGTTGACGATTCAGTTGGAGGAAGCGATTTGTTGCACGACCTATTTTAACACTGCAACGGTGGACAGAAATTTGTTTCTGTAAACAAGCTCCGATTATTGCATTGCTTCACCATAATTTACTGGTTGCTGAAGATAATTATGATTGGCTACGTAATTACAACGTCACACCATGTGGCAAATGCAGCATTGCATCATTTTCGCATGCCCATACGATCCCGCAGAGAATATACACTCTGTGTGCCAACATATGCCCTAAATATAGGTTATCTACTACCGCATAGAATGCATTCCACGTGTGCTTTACGGTACAATAAATGCACCGTAAATATCAATCTCGCTGTGTGAGTGCGTGTACTTGTGAAAACATTGCTCGTACACAATCGCAGCGTGCATGCCAACAACGACCGCATCGAGTTTTCAAGTCCACATGGGGAATCTCCGATAGGAAGCGTGTTTACTTCATTCTGTTCACTTCATTGCTCAAAACTTTGCGTACTCACGATCAGGTTATCAATGTACAGGTCTTGTCCACCTTTGTTTAAATAAATGCATTTAGAACGAAACAAATGTTTTAAGTTGAAATACGTCACGCATGATGGATTCTATCCCATTAAAGACAGGTCTAATCAGGGCGGCTACTGTAAAAACAAAGCATTTGCCGGTGTACACGATGCCATTAGAGGCTGGTAAAGGGAAAAAACATATATATATTCTGATTTTTTTTTTTACTATATTTCTTAATGGCAACTCAGCGTGCGTGCAAGGCTAGGTGCATGATAGTGTGCCACTCCTGCCATATTCACCATGGTTAATATCACCGCCGCTGAGTGGCGATCGGTGGCTGTCGTTTCTACTTAAGATGCGCACACACACACGCGTGTCCGTGCAGGGCCTTACCTGCCGGGACTACGAAGTCCCTGGGCAAAAGTCTCGGGCGGTTGGAAAGTGCCGTTGGAGTAGGGATTGTCGGGAGGGATGGCGTACGGGCGCTCGCAAAGCTCCAAGCTTACGTTGACTCGGAGCACGGAGCCAGTGAAGTCACTGGGGAGCGGATGAGACGAGAGGAGATGGAGACGGCCGGGGGTGGGGAAGGGAGAGATCAGACAAAAACATCAAAGAGAGATTATATTCTTGCATCAATTAATTTGCGGGAACCATTAACTTGCTCGCGGGACGTTGCCGCCGTCGAATGGTTCACGGTCCGGACCTGTGATCTTAGAGGTCAGCGATTGACCCCCTGGTCCTGGCGTTAAGATGATACAGATATTTATTATTTAAACAGAAAAATACCCAGCGAGCTTGCAAGCTCGTTACGGGCTTCCTGCGAGTTTCTTAAATCCCTCCTCTCTGTACACCCGGAATTATAGATGAGTACGATGCAGCCAGTCGATCGCCAGGTCCGATTGCAGTGGGGTGAAGCGCGGGTGCTCAAACCCTCTTGTAAGATGTGTGCCACAGTTCGGAGGAATCGTGTAAATTCGACCCTGGAAGGCGGGTAATTTCGAGCTCGTCTCGATAGGACAGGGCGGCACGGTGGCGTAGTAGGTATCGCTGCCGCCTCACAGCAAGAAGGTCCCGGTTTCGAATCTCGGCTCGGGGACCTTTCTGTGTGGAGTTTGCATGTTTTCCCCGTGTCTGCCTGGGTTTTCGCCGGGCTCTCCGGTTTCCTCCCACCGTCCAAAAACATGCTGCCAGGTCAATTGGCCTACTGAGTAAATCGCACCAGGTGCCCTGCGATAGACTGGCGTCCCATCCTCGGTGTCCCCCTGCCTTGCGCCCTGTGTCTGCCGGGATAGGCTCCGGCTCACCGCGACCCTGTACAGGATTAAGCGGTTTCTTATAGGAGGCGGGTTGCAGGGCTGCATCTTTTCCGTTCACTTGCGTTGCAACTGATTGCGTTGCCGAGAAGCGATGCAGCAGAGACCGTCGCAGATGCCACGACAGCAGGTGGGCATTCGAAAATACGCCGCACCAAAACTGGCGACGGCCCATCTCCGCTCGCACACAGCGGTGGAGTTGAACAACAACAACGTTGGTGCGTTCAGCCACCCCAGCCCCCAAGGACGTCCTTGAGAAACGCCGGCACGGCAGCTGGATCTGGAGATGCTGTCGCCAAAGACTTGGCTAGAAATCGCCTTAGTATTGTGACGCCGTCTGCCAGCTTCACTGCTCGGGGGACACTAATATCGTTAATGTCGTCTGTGATTTGCTTTGCAGAGACAAAAAGTTGAAAAAACCACAAACGATACATTAGTTCCGTGCACCACTTTGATTGGCGATATAACGCTGGACTGGCTGCACTACCGTCACGTAATATTAGCCAGACTAATGGGGGCGGGTGAAGTAGTAGCAATGGGGGAAAATTCTACATGGATAATTGTCAGTGATGTTGGCTGTCAGTGGGAATTGAACTCGGGATATTGTTTGTACACAGAGCCCACATATAACCGTTACAGTGTTGTTAAGCGAGCACTTATAAAGGCCAGTACGGCACACGAGGGGCTGGGTGGCCAGCACCACACCCGACCACCTTTCTCTCCCCAGTGGCGACGTTTACACACCAAACCAGGTACGGTACTCATTTGAGGCTAAGTCGACCCAGGGGAGGCCCAATGGCGGTTCAGAAAATAGTCCTTGGTATCGGCCGTGAGCGGGAATGGAACTCGGGGGACACCGGTTCATCGCGCAATGCGTTAACCATCATACCACCGATCCACGCTACACACGCGCGAACCAGCACACACACGTTGTCAAAGACAACTGTCCAAACACTATGCATAATAATAATAATAATAGCATTTTATATAGCGCCTTTCACCCGAGGGTCACAAAGCGCCGCACTAGGGCGGGAAGCGAACGGCATACTTTAATCGTGCTAGTAGTTTTTACTCCTTGGGGCGAGAAGGAAAAGGATCGCTAAGTTGAGTTAGCAATCCCTTACATAAGTTTAGCACCGAGGTTGCGTCACTGCCAACAACGTGGATAAAATTAAACAGAACAACTCACCGGTTGCACGATTTAATTTCTAAACAAACACCCCCAGAATTCCAAGACAAACTCACTCTTGTAAATAGCAAGCTCATGGCAAATGCATGACCGTAATTTATCAATAGCGCTCATTTGGCCAAAATATATTAATAACAAAGTTCGCAGCGCCATAAGGGCTGTAATAGATTATACGGTGGACACACGCGCGGCTGAGTCAATAACATACAAGTTACCGATTCCGTCACGCAGCACGCCATTGCGTCTCGTCGTTTGAATAGAACGTTGCCAACTTGGTACCATCCCAGCTCGGGTGCCTTTCTGTGTGGCGTTTGCATGTTCTCCCCGTGTTCGCGTGGGTTTTGGCCGGGCACTCCGGTTTCCTCCCACACTCTAAAGACATGCTGCTGGTTAGGTTAATTGGTCTGCGGAATAAATTGCCCACTGTGGCCTGTGATGGCCTATCCTGGGTATAGCTATGCCTTGCGCCCTGTGTCTGCCGGGATAGGCTTCGGCTCACCGCAACCCTGTACAAGATTAAGCGTTTTCTGACAACGGATGGATGGAATTTGGTACCGTTAATTAACCCTTGGGAAGTAGAATCTGAGCCACAGACTCGAACCCAATGCTCCGTTTTGGGTAGCTTTTGGCCGAGAAGGTTACCGAAATGGTGGGGGTGTGGGTTTGATATTTGCCATGCGTGCCAGCACCCTTCTTAACCTCAGGTCGCGTCGGATAATAATAATAATAATAGCATTTATGTGTTTGGTTAGAATTCGCGGCGTAGGTCATACAGTTCTGTCTGACGTTGGTTCGATTCCTGGCCATGGCTAACATCAACATCAACGCTGTGTGATATCTAAAGTGGGGGTCAAGGTAGAAGCGTTCACGTCGCGATCCCTGTCAGGTAATACTTGGTGGACGGAAGGCGAGGAGGCACAGATGTGATGTATGCATACTTGAACAGCTAGGATAAAATACAGCACTACTCTCTAAATTAAATAAAAAAAAACCTTCAATGAAGCATAGCCACATCAGCCAGGCAAGCCAGTCCAATCCATGAGCTTGGCCCTGGCTTTGCCAAGGCCCTTCCAAATGCTTTACCGCCTCTCCCACTATTAAAGCAAGTGTGGTTTATATTGACAATGCGCGAGTTTCCGTGTTGATACGTCATACCGTATTACAGGAACATTGTGTTCTCTCTCGAACTTGGGCATGTGCGTACAAGT
>JAZEWU010000016.1:2341253-2365508 GCA_036362915.1 Geotria australis
CCCCACAGTGCTAAGAAACTGGTTTTCGCTGGTTAAGTGGTAACGCTAGCGCCTCACAGCAAGATGGTCCTATGTTTGCTGTGTGGAGATTGTGTTCCGTCTGTGTCCATATCGGTTTTCGCCAGGTATTCCGGTTTTCTCTCAAAGCTAAAAAAATACAATCACTCTTTGGCCGATAATATTTTGATATATATAGGATGCAGTGTCTTGCAAATGTTGGCATCTGCGTGACCACGTAGCTGCCTTTCCCCCACGTCTCTGGTTCTGAGCGCCACAGAGTTTTATTTCCTCCGTCTCTTCGAGAGTGAACGAACATTCACGCGTAATCATATTTTTCTCCACGGAGACCTGACGAAAGCGGCCGATGCTAGCGCGCGGCGAGGAACCGCCACCAACTTGGCCACGTGGTCGAGACACAGGGCTCAGTGCATAGCACACGCAATGTGCGACGGTCTCACACAGGTGTGGCACGATGGGAGCCGTGCCTCGATCCGTTTGTTTGTTAGAACGCGTTGTTATTGCCACCCGTGCGGATGTGTCCGCCCGAATCGGTTTTTACTCAAACGCTCGGAGCCGATAGTTTTTGAGCCGCGTGTGTGCGAATGACGGGGTTTGTTGTGTCTATTTCAAGCTGCTGTGACCAACTGAAGGATGGCAAACACGTCAAGCGAAATAATGTGATCTGGAGACGGGCATGTTTCCCGGGGTGTGTCCAACCCTTCGCGGCGTTAAAATGCAATGCCGCGATGCGTCGCTGTGAAACTATTATGACAAATTACCGGTCACGCGTGCACACGGCGTGCTCTGTTACCGTGGCGTGTTCTGCTCTAGATGTCGACTCGTAAAATCGACATGGCAAAAGTGTATTCATGTCCCCCTCCCAAAACAAAATCGCACACGGTTAGAAACAACAGCGATCTAATCACAACGCTCTCAGATCTTTCTATGGTTAGGCCACAGCGATTTAAAGCCCACGCCAATTTAAGAAACGCAACGCCAATGCAATCACGGGCTGTTTGATGAAAGTGCGTCTCGTGCGACAGCATTCGCAAGCGAAACTATTTTCGGAAATCGCGGATCCCTCGCAGCAATATCGCGACGATTAGAGGCCGCCGTGTGCGTACAGCACCTGAGAGCCATGCACTTTGCGTATTCGCGGCAGATTAAAATCCTGCTGCAATCAGTAAAGGGTCACCCGTGGGTCGAGCTTGTGAGCATCATTATTCCTGGACAGCTTGTCCAATAGGCGTGCATGTGCTCCCAGTCGGAGCACTCGTAACGAGCGCCTTCCCGTTTGCGCAAAGGCAGAAGCGTGCGTCAGTGGTGCGATCTAAACGGCTTGGTTGCTGTCACTTTTATTCTTAGCATTATTAAGTTTATTTTTATGACGTATTACATTTTCCCCGGTTCAGAAATGTCCTGCAGAGCACGGCACAATCGTCTGCATGGTGGCGTGGTTAAGTAGCACTGTGGCCTCACAGTAACAGCACTGTGGGTTCTATTCCCGGCTCAGGTACCTTTTTGTGTGGAGTTTGCATGTTCTCCCTATGTCCGCATGGGTTTTTGCTGGGTTACCTCAATTTCCCCCCCCCCACAGTCTAAAGAGATCCTGCCTGGTTTAATTGGTTTGATTAACTCACCCCCAGTGCACTGAGACAGAGTGGCATCCCATCATCCTTGGTATAAAGTCGCCTTGCGCCCTGTGTCTGCTAGGATAACCGCTACCCCACCGCTAGGCGTGTCGCAGCCGCGGGTGTTGCGACACCCGCACTTTTACAGAAACATGCTTCCACACCCCCCCACACTTTTTCCTGAGGTAGTCTCATATCATATGTTGCGACACCCGCACTTTCACAGAAACATGATTCCACACCCCTCCCACTTTTTCCTGCAACATCCGCGGCTGCGACGCGCCTGCCCACCGCTCCCCCAACACTGACAAGGCATCAGGGATTATTGTCTCGTAATTAAAATGAATTGTAACCGGTAACATTTCGCCGCCGGTGGCTTTAGTATTTGGCTCGTGCATCCGTGGCAGGGGGTCCATAACGAACGCGGTACACGGTGCAGTCCTATCGCTTTGTATCGTCGGAACGCAGGCCAGCGCTGGCGACGTTTCCTCGGAAGAGCCGTTGCTTCATTTGACTGCGTTCCCGCACTACATTACCGTCTTATTGGCAGCCGGCGGGCAACGGCTGAGATCGAATTGGGTCAAAGCCCGACGCCCCTTGGAGAAATCGCCGTGCGCATTCGATGCACCGTGCAGCCTGCCGTCAAATTAACGCAGCACGCCATGCACGCCTGGTCTGTGGGTACAGAGGACAGGCAAGGCCTCCCGGTAGGGTTCGGAGAACATGAACGCGTTTATTTATATTGCGCCAATGTGCAAACAGTGTTATTCTACACCGCGTGTGTATCTTGACACACCCGATTTACACAGGTTTTCTGCATCTCGATGCTTTGCTGCCGTTGCGGCACGCTCGGCGTTTGCTATATTTGAGTTTGCCTTGAGTAAACACGAGCAGAATGTGTAATTAGTGGGGGGGAAGTGGAGGAAGGAAGATATATTATTTCAAAGCCAAGCAAGATGCTAAGTCTTAAAAAATCATTTTTCAAATGTATTTTGTAATTATTATTAATAGGCATGTCACGGTACGTCGATCCATTGGTTAAAGTAATTGTTACGGTGGTGAGGATACACGCGTAGAGTTGTGTGCATGAGGATCCGTTATTTGGGATTCGTATGACTTGGATGCAAATTAAATGCTGGTAATGCATCTATGGACAAACGGAGGGCACGACACTGTACAAACAAGAGAGCACGGGTGAGAAACAACACAAATGAGATAAGCAGAGAGATTGCAAAGTGTTTATTCTAAAAGTGAAATCGAAACTCGTCATTGAGTCGCTAGGGGCTGGGTGGAGGTAATCAATCATTACGCGCCTGACCATTCAGAAACTTTTACAAAACGTATTATGTACCCATTATAAAGAATACATAATTAAACTGAATTATTAAATATGCCACTACCATAAATAGTGGGACGTTTGCTTACATGATGATGATGGATGCGTCTTACCTATGAAGATTTACGTTCAACAACGCCTGATGATGCCTCCGATGTGGGAAACGAAACGTCGCGAAGGAGGAGGAATGCTCGACATACCTATCCAGAAAGATGCTCTTTCGAGATAGCTATGAAAGAGCAGAAGTGAGTCCGTTTGATTTAATTTGGAAGAAACCGTGTCGCTATGAAGCTCGTTTTAACATTACGGAGCACCGGGGGCAACTTAGTCAGCACAATTAACCTAGGCAGCATGTCTTAGGTTAATTGTACCTAGGTTAATTGTGCGAGAATAAGAATTGGACCGGAGCACCCGGCGAAAACCCAAGCAGACACTGGGAGAACATGCAAACTCCACACAGAAAGGCACCCGGACCGGTAATTGAACCCGGGTCCTTCTTGCTGTGAGGCAGCAGCGCTACTCACCGCGCCACCCTGCCGCCCTGCTCAGGCTGAGTGAGTGAATAAAAGTTCCCCAGATCCATTCAGATTTCAACCGGTGGCCGTGACTTGGAATCAAACTCAGATGGCGCGGGCTCGTAGCGCAGTGCGCCAACCACCTTTCTCAAAGTGACGGATGCCGTGCGTCCAGTGTGGGGCTGGAGGTCTCTCACACTTGAGAACATCACCAGAGGCGTGATGGTGCCGGGCTTCCCATGGTCGGTTAAGGCCCCCCGGCATCAGCCATCATACGGCAATAAGCTTCAGTAATTAGGACCCCGAGTTCTGTCAGACCCATGAGACTTTAGCGGCTCGAGAATGGGAACGCAAGGGGCAATCCTGGATAAAAAAAAAACCACCGTGGAGCTAACTTCAAAGGGCCAGCACTGACTGCCCTGCCAGACATTCCACATTGTAACCCACGCGTAAAGATTACGTAGCATTTGCATTCAATTAATAATCAATTATGTGCAATTTGTCTTCCCAGCTGAACAGCCACCGTTTCAAAAGCTCCGTTTCACAAAGCTTAAAGCCACACACACAAAAAAGCCCTGTACAATTTTGTTATAGATTAGTAAAAGAATGTTTACTTTACAAGCAGGGGGTTCGTCGGTTCAGGTCACACCACGTGCATCAAGTCTCTATTTAGAAAGGATACAATGAATCACACCTCGCTGGCCTCTCACCTGATTATAAAGGTTATCCTTTGAAATAATAGAATCCCCACTTAGCGACAGCGCTTATCAAGCACATTGACAGTCACAGGGTGGCTGTCAGGATGCGGTTTCCTGATCACGCTCCGTACGAGCTGGCTTACCACATTCAGAAAGTATTCAAAGGTAGTTTGTCTGTCGGCAACGGATTGATCCATGGAGGTCACATGAGGGCACTAACCTCCCCAACCCTGGTTTACTGTGGGGAGCAAGGGGCTTTAATGACCTTGGAATATCCAATAAGCCCTTTAAATTTTACATAGACAAGCTTTTTAAAGAGCGCTCTTTATGACACGATAAACAAAGACATACGATCCGAAATACGATCTCACGGCGTTTTTTTCCCCCACTTAAACGGGATATTTATCCAGGAAAATATACCCCAGTGACGGATGTATTCACAGCAGTTAAGCAAGCAGTATAGCAGTACATTTGAATAATAAATTCAGTCATCAATCCACTGCTAGATGAAGTTCTCCTCAGGCCGCATCAATCATTGGCTGTGTTTGATGTAGCTTTTCATGGCTCGATGTATGAGATTGCTCTTAAGAGTTGCTCCTTTCTCTGATAGCCGTGTTGTGTGCTCATCCTGCCTCCAAAACTTCACGAAGGAGAGAGGAGGACCTCTCGACACGGCTATCCGGGAAGAGCAGCTCGTAAGAGGATTTATCTTATGCTTTTTACCGTGAATAAGGGGCCCTCTTGAGCTCCTCGGGGCCCTAAGCGTTGCTTAGTCTGCTCGTGCAGAGCGCTGACACTGTGTACTAGCATATTACTACAACAGCCCAGGAAGTACAACCAACTCATTGGACCGATGTCTGGGTCAATGCTAGCCTTTTAGAACATTTTTGGCACATGGTTCTGACTAGTTCGGCATTGATGAACGATACTTTTTAGCGTAATAGTTATACTTGTTACGTCTGCAAGTTTTTGTTTTATTCCACCAGACGTATTGAGCGGTTTTGAATCCTGTTCAAAGTTGGCTGCTAAATCTTTGTCTGTGATGCACGGTACTCATAGTGTGCCGTGTCGACCTTCATAGGTGCTACTCGCTAACGGCACTTGCCCCTACAGTCTGTTAAGGCTATACGGGGGATCTTTGTCTTTGTCATAGACGTTGCTTGCACATATAGTAATAATAATTCACGCGATTTATCAACAAGCCACTGTTGGAGGAAGGCCTTACTGCACCGCATCGGCCATTGGGGTTGTTTGACCGTACTTCATGCTGGAAGGAACCGTCGAGCGATGTAGCTCTTTTTAACAGTTGTCCAGCGGGAAGGGGTAAGCGAGTTACTACATCTCAACACATGCCGCTTGCCACACTGACTTTATTCGTGGTCAGAAAGGGAACCCAGAAAGCCGTGTTGGTAGCGCGGTGCGCCAACCAACACTCACTCTAAAGACACAGATCTCCCGTATAGCCATGTCAGACTGTAGGGGCAAGTGCTGAGAGCGTGCACCTATGGAGGCCACCAAGGGTCTTTTTAACATATCATGGCACCGGGGCAAATTAGTCTATGGTCTGTGGTAGGAAATTGGAGTACCCGTTTAAATCCGACACGGACACTTGGATTTCAACCGGTGGCCGTGGCCAAGAATCATCGACTGTGGCCTGGAATCGAACTCAGATGGCGCTGGTTGGTAACGCAGCGCGCAAACCTCTCCGCCACCACTGTGCGCATTTAGACTTTGAACGCTCCGTGAATCCAAACTGTGGTTTGAATCTACATAAATAAGCCACGGTGTCTTCGTGAATAGGCGGCTGTCGTCTGTGTCTGAGAGCATGATCTAGTGCCTTTGTGGCGGCCAAATCGCACACCACCACACGGACGCTTTGGCTCATTACCATGTCTGATTGCCAACGTGCCAACGGCCATTTAACTCGTGCTCATGCCCACTGGTGGTGTTGGCCCACGGGGCGGGGGGGGGGCAACGGAGAGACGACTTTTGAGGCAGCTGTCCTGTAGGGAAATCTGTATGCTGTCTTGGAACAGGTCAATCAAAGTTGGGGTTGTTGCCAGCAGGCGCGTTGCAGCCGCGGGTGTTGCGACACCCGCACCTTCACAGAAACATGATTCCATCCCCCCCACTTTTTCCTGCAACACCCGCGGCTGCGACGCGCCTGGTATTGGTTCCGATCGACTGAAGTTCGGCCGTGGCAGGTGCCCGTCAATGTTTGATGGCACGAGACAGAAGACAGCGGCTCCCCTAGTGGACAAGACCGATCGGTGAGCGGCCGTGACGAGGGAACAAACGCGGCCCCGGTGTGGACACAGCGATGCTTGTTCACGTTAGATTTAAACATTATACGATTAAAATGGCGAACACCGTCTGCACTATAATGTTGTCCTTAACATCGCGTACTGATGTAGGTTTTCACCGCTCGATGGATGCGTGATAGTTGCTTTTTCAAAGCTGTTCTTTCTGTGACGGCCGTGTCGAGCGCTCCCTCTCACTCCTTCGCGACATTTCAGTGGGACGCTCTCTAACACAGATAACGTCGTCTCCGGCCGGGATACCGATAGCACGATTTGAGCGTAACCGGGGGGAAAAGACAGCGCGTCCGATAATCCAATACGGCGAATGTTGCTTGCCGGCACCGGTTCGCGCGTCGGCCACTGGTACCTGAGTCCGTCCATCTCCTCCATGTCGTCTAGCGTGATCTCCCCGTCTCCCAGGAAGATGTAGAGGAGCCCGTCTTCTCCGAAGAGCAGCTCTCCTCCCAGGTTCCTCCTGTGCAGCTCGGCCACCTCCACCATGGTCCTCTCAGACGTGGGGTCCACGCGGTTCGGAGATTTCCTGCAAAGCGCAGCACGCTCGTCGGTACGGTGGAGTCGCGAGCATTGCTGCCGCCTCATAGCAACAAGGTCCCGACCGACGCACGTGGTTGTACGGCCAGCATTGCCCCTGGCACCTTCATTATTAGTGCCAGCGAACACAGTAATTCAGCTGGAACTCTCGGTGTCCAGGGTGGTTGGATTCCTGCCTCGGACGCCCTTCTCTGTGTAGTTTGTGTGTTCTCTCCCCCTGTTCTGCGTGGGTTTCCTCTGGGTTCTCCGGATTCCTCCCGCAAGTAAAACGAACACTCGTTAATGAACTGGCCGATAATATCGTAATATGCAGGATGCGTGGTCTGGCAGGTTGGCGCCGGCTAACTGCGTGGCTTGACTCCCTCCCCCCACCCCCACAAACTACCTCCTCGCACCGGTATAAATGAGTACACGACAGTTAGTCGAATGGCAGATCGTGTTCAGTGGGACAAAGTGTGGGTACGCCTGGCTCTTTACAAGACGTCTGACCAGCATGGAAGAGTAGGCCAAAACCCCTTCCGGTGAAGCTCTGTAGAGCTCCCTCTCGTAATGTCCCTCGTGCCAAGCACGGGCGGCGGCAGCGAGCGCTTGCGGTGCCGCGCCTTTACCACTTAACAATCCGCTCACAGCTCACTTGCTCCCTGTGTATAAATCTGCGGTAGATGCCGGCTCGCCTTGGGAGGAAAGCGTTCAATCATCGCACACTGCCCGCACCGCCGTCGGTGAGCGGGGCAATACTGCGCTGCGGTGGATATGGTGGCTGTGCGGGGCAGTTAGGTGGGTAGCCGTGCGTGTTGGGAAACGGACAGGTGTGGCTTCCTATGTGCAGCGCGGTACGGTTTGTGTTTCTAAAGCACCCGAATGTGAGCGCGATCTGAGGACGCTGCACGGATGAGCGGAAACGCGCATCGCAACAATCACTTTGTTTTTGGAAGCGGCCGAACGGCGGACGGCTAGCCAACCTGGCAGAGACGTAATGGAGAGAAAGAGAGAGAGTAATGGAAAGATGTGAATGAAAGTAATTCACAGTGAGAGCGAGAGAGAATAAGAGACTGTCGGAGAAGGCAGAGAAGACGAAGGACTCGAGCCTGGCCTTTAACCGTCTGGCCATACTTCTACCGAGGGACTCGGTAGCAGCGTGGGCAGACGGAGGAAGTTATAGATCGTGATTGTGATCTTGCACGCGATTTGGCGATTGAATCATGAGCCAGTGGCCAGATCTGCAGAGGATCAGGCGGTGAGAAGGCTTGTTTGTGCCCCAGTTCTGGATCACTCCAGAGTTTTGGAGGCGAGGCCGTCGGTCAGATCAGTGTCGGCAGACGTGAAAAGCGCTCGTATTTGGGGTAAATATGCATCAATACACGACGATCGCTCGTAAGGAAATCGGCGCACCCCGGCAGCACGCGTGGCTTGACGGGGTTCCCGACCGACGAACGACGGCCGACAGCACAAATGTTACTCCCAAGTCGGCACACGCTCGTCGAGCCGAACAGTGGAAGACGACGTCAAGGAGTTTTAACAATCGAGGTTCGTCATCGTACGTTTAGCGCTGTCTCAGAACCGTTAGAAATTCCTCGAAGGGAAGGAATCTCCGGGTAAACGGCGCACGCTGCCGAGACCCGTCGCGTTCTCTGACGCCGGTGCCGATACTTTTTACCAGGGTTCAATTACTCCGGTGTGTCTGGAGGTAGTCGCAGGCGGCCGGTTTGCTTGTTTGGTCGGTTTGGTTGTTCAACAGCCGCACGCTGGTGTGACGGCACCGTCAGCAGAGGCCATTCCATTAAGGCTTTCTGTGTGATTGCGAAAGCGTCGAAAACGGCAATTTATTGGCTCTGATCAATGCACGCGGTCTGAATTTGCTGGCCGTACACTTTCCTGTTGTGGAAATCGTGTGACCGTGTCACCGTTTAGAATGTCTGGCTTTTACTTCAGCCGTCGGCGACCATCACCGGCGGTTGTCTATACCAACAGCTGGATCGAAACGTAATGAGAATTGTTCTTGAGAGCTGCTCTGTTCGGATAGCCGTGTCGATCGTTCCTCCTCTCTCCTTCGCGATGAGAGAGGCGGAACGCTAGACACGACAATCTCGAGAGAGCAAATCTCAAAGATCAATCCGTGAAAGCCGACATCAGTACGTCAGAAACATAACGCGCTTCTCCAAGTCGCGGTACATACATACCACGCGGTATGTGTTTACAGACTAAGTCGGATGCG
Source organism: Geotria australis (assembly GCA_036362915.1). NCBI lineage: Eukaryota > Metazoa > Chordata > Hyperoartia > Petromyzontiformes > Geotriidae > Geotria > Geotria australis. The sequence goes on from JAZEWU010000016.1 coordinate 2,350,501, forward strand.
GGCTGATGTGCAATACACACAGTAGGCTGTGTGTGTGCGTGCATTACTCAAAATTGAAAATATAAAAACATAAAACTGAAAAAAAAGCAAAAAAAATGACGTGTTTCTCGGCTTTGTTTTTGCCGATTCCGGACGAGCTCCCGCTCGGCTAAATATTGACTTATTTATCGCAACGCGGCCATGCAACGGCGATCAGCACAAGCGTGGAAAGTGCTCGTAAGCATTGTCGGTTCATATCTAGAGTGGTCGCTGACACATTCCTTGTGCGGGGCATCGGCGGCGTTCGAATAACCCCCCGCCCGGCGTCGCTCACTCCACAGTGGCTGTCACTCCCAGGCGACGAGCCGTGGCAGGGCGGCCACCGCTTCCTCGCCGAGCTGGGGTCACGCGAGAGCGACAGGCAGCTTAGAGAAAGGGTAGGTCAGCGGACGGAGGGCCAGGGACCCTGTGCGTGATGCGTAAACACCTGTGGATCGGCACGATTGTAAGAAAATGGTCTGTGTATGTACGTGTCATGGATTGATGTGCTCTGGATGCGGGATTCCTGCGACACGACAGACGCCAGAACTGACCAATGCGAACATATTAGTGTTCTACTGATCTTCGTGTGAAATGTTTTCTCAGAAATAATGATGATGGTGAAGATCGAGCGAGTGACCGAGTCGGTGTCAGTCGCAGCCCTGCAGTCACAGAGTGCGGTCTCACTCAGACGGGAAACAAAACTGGGACTCATGGTGATGATGATCAGCCGCGATTGATGACCCATGAACCCTTGATGTTGGTAAAAAAAAACGGAGAGAACATTTTCAGGCCACCCAATCTTACGTGGTTTTGGAAATGTCTCACGAGATTTAGTTGAAACTTTACAGCGCCCTTTGTAGGGTAATGTGACTTTATTTAAAATGCGATGCAATGATGTGAGATGCAATTTTGGAATGCATTGTATGGTTGCACCCGGTGCTCTCCATCGGAAACCCATTGCCACCGGCAGCACTATTCATACTTTAAATGAGGTGTTTCATCCAAGTTGTGCATTCTGGCAAATAAATTATGAACTACATAATAAATATCACCGTGAAAATGGAAAGGATAATGTAGCGTGAAGAGACGGTGCCATGTCCAGTCGAAATCAAAATAGGGGGACAGCCTGGAAAATTAATTTGAGACGACGGCGCGGTGAAATGGGTAGCATATTGGACTTGAAATCCACAGGGTAGCGGGTCCATTCCATGTATTGGTACAGTGTGCCGAAAACCACGCATGGGTACACGTGCGGTTTGGTTGGTCAGTAGGGCGTGTGTGGTGGGGTAAAGTGTGGGTATGCCCACTTCTTCCAAGAAGAGTTGGACAAAATACCGTAGAGGGGCTCCCTAGAGCTCCCACTAGCGGAAACCTTTATTATAATAATAAATGCAGTTAATAACGCGTGGCACATATTCATTCAATCTCAAACGTATTCATTCGAAGAGAGAACGCTTCAGAAGTCTTCTTCTTTGCGATTCTTCGAAGCCCGATGCCACTCGGTACGCGGCGCCTACCCGCCAGACACTGCGTCATATATATTATGATGTTATTGGCCAATTAATTAATGAGTGTTTTTTTTAGCCGTGGGAGGAACCCGGAGGAAACCCACACAGAACAGGTGGCGAACACACTCAAACTCCACACGGAAAGGCAACTGAGGCAGGAATCGAACCGGCCCAAGCAGGACTTTCTTTCTGTGAGGCGCAAGGTGTTACCACTGAGCCGCCCTTCTGCCAGTGGGGATGTAGGTAACACAATTGCAGGGCTGCACCTTTAACTTTTGTCTTTTTATAAAAATTCAGGAATGATGTTGGGGTGCCAGGCGGAATCGACGAGTTCACTTATTGGAGAACACGTTTCTTTGATTTGACTTCTTAGTAGATCGGACAGAGAGTTCCAGCCGAATGACTCCGTGTTCACTGGCACTGATAATAAACGTGCCAGGGGCATTGCTGGCTGTATCACCATATGAACGGATAGTTGTTCATATTATTAAAACGTGTTAAAAAGAGAAAGTGTGCCCTTTTCCAATTTAAATTTTATCATTTGTGTCTTGGGACACCGTATTATCATACACCATTTGATGTAAGGGTTTAAGCAGGTAGTTTTTAGTAATCTCGTGGATGGGTCTCTTGTGCATGTATTAAAAAGGGAGATGCATCTATTCGAGGACCAAACAACACTCAAGCAGTTCAAAGATTGGCTGAAATTGTGAAATGCAGCTTCCCTTTTTGTGTTCATGCACATCAGTCATTCAGTCAGTTTTATATAAGTTTGAAGGAACCACTGAGCTGTGTAGCTCTTTCTAGTAGTTGTCCAGCGGGGAGGAGTAAGCAGAAAAATGGCGCAAAGTAGGGTTATATCCAGGATGGAACGCCAGTCCATCACTGGGCATCAGGGGCAAGTTACTCAGCAAGGCTAATTAACCTCGGCAGCAGGATGTATTTTGACGGTTGTAGAAAACCAGAGTGCCCGGCGAAAACTCACACAGAAGCGGGGAGAAAACATGCAGACTCCACACAGAAAGGGGGCACCCGAGCCGGGAATCAAACCCAGGTGCTTCTTGCTGTGAGGCGGCAGCGCTACTCATTGCGCCACCGTGCCACCCAGATTGTGTCTGTGACATCAAGTTGCTTGTCAGCACTGCCACCTGCCAATCAACTCACTGCGGTATTACCCATGTATGTTGTGTGGACAGATGCATGCGTAGGGAATACAAAAAAAAACCCCGTTGCCCACAGTTAATCGCTATTGCTTGACTCTCAGTTGATCTGTATCGATGTTGTTGACATGCCGTTCTCTCCACAGCTCTGAGCAGCGCTTTGTGACCCTCGGGTGAAAGGCGCTCTATAAATTGCTATTATCATTATTAAACTACCTCGCGCGGGAAGAGATCGACTCGCCGACCCTATGGATGGCGAGCCGCACTGCGCTAACCGCTACAGCAGGGCAGCCCGCAACAAACACCGAACGGATACGAAGGAAATCCCAAACGCTCGAGTGTGCGGGATTAGGGACGAGGCGGCGCGTTTTCACCTGGACAGCGTGAACTCGGAGACGCGCAGGATGTGGTCGTGAGGCCCCATCCCGCCGGCGGCGCGGTTCGTCGTGTACGACGCGTACAGCTTCCCGTTGCGCGCGAAGTCGGGGTGGAAAGCCAGGCTCAGGAGGCCCCTCTCGTCCAGCAGCTGCTCACACAACGGACGCACGGACGCACGCACCGCCCTGTGATGGATGGACTGGCGGTCCCATCGTGGGTATAGCCGGGGGATCGAGGTAGAAGCGTTCACGTCGCGATCCCTGTCGAGTAATACTTGGTATTGCCTGAAAATTATACCAAACACTTCGAAGCCCAGGAGCTGAAAGACAACGATGTCTAGAAGCTCAGCAGATGCCAGGAGCCCCTCAGTCTGGAGCGAGAAGAGAGGACAATGCCCGCCTTTAAGGCCAGCACTGACTATTGTATCGCTGAATGTTGAAGGGCTGTCTGCAACTAAAGAAGAACTTGTTGCAATGGGAAACTGTCATATAACCATCACTCTTCCAAGAATCGAATCGAATTCGAATGGGTATAGCCCTTGCTTGCGCCCTGGGTCTGTACAGGATTTAAGCGGTTTCTGACAATGGATGGATGGATGGCATTCATTTCATGCCAGTTGTCGTGGATAAATCCCCCTAATGGATCGTAACTTTATTATTGTCGAACGGTTTGCATGTTCTTATGAACCCCGTAGAGCTATGTGGCCTGGATTCTAGCACTCCTGTTAGGGCATCCCTTGGTGAACAGGTCTGGGGGGGGGGTAGTGGTTCAAAACAAGTAACGATCCGAAGATACTGCACGTGACAGGCGCCCCAGCAGTGTGTGAAACGTGTCAATGATCACCGCTTCCTAGTGCTGGATGGTTGGTGTGGATCCTGAGCAAGACGTCAGATGTGCGTTTATTAACCCGTTGTTTATTTGCGGCGCTTATTTATTCACTAGTCTCCTCTTGCACTCTACTGCAGTGATCTTGTTTTATTGTTGGTAGTTTGTTCAGTCGGGGAACCTAAATGTTAAAGTGTTGCCTGACGAGGGAAGTTTATCGCCGGCCAGTTCAGGATGATTAATTTGGCAATCACCCCACGACATAGTGGTTCACTGACACGATAACAAAGTGTTTTAACAACAGTACAGCCAGATAAACGCTTCTTCACAGAACATCATTATGCTGTGATGAGCGCTCGCGTTTTGATTAAAACGACTCGGACAAGGCTGGCACTTGCTTCTTGCAGAGGACGGATTTATTATTGATGGTATTGCACTTCAATCCATAACTAAACCATGAGCCCACGATTACATAATTTCAGTCCCTTGATATTGTACTGATGTAGGTTTTCACTGCTCAGTTTGTAATGGTTGCTCTTCAAAGCTGTTCATTCTGGGTAGCCGTGTCGAGCGCTCTCCCTCTCTCCACCGCGACGTTTCGCCTCGCACGTTGGAAGCACCTCAGGCGTTTTAGTGTGCAGCTGAATTGTTCAAATATCACCTGGTACGGCCTGCAGCTATAGCGAAACAACACTAATTGACCGATAACATCCTAACAGTGTCTGCCAAATATTGGCGCCGGCTTACCGCGTGGCTGCCTTACCCCTTCCCCGCCTCTGAGGTTCCTCGCATCTCTAAATCGTTCTCCTTCCTCTTAGAGAGTGAACGAGCATGCGTGCATTCTAAGTGGAAAATTATTATTATTATTATTGTTGACATGCCGTTCTCTCCACAGCTCTGTGCAGCACTTTGTGACCCTCGGGTGAAAGGCGCTCTATAAATGCTATTATTATTATTAGTTCCCCCATAGCAGCAGCCCGAGGTAAACATGAGAAAGGCATTTATATTTAAAACTTGCTCTCTTCCCACACCACACGACTTTAACCCTTTACCGTCAGGCTGTCGCTAAAATGCATTGAGATTTTAATAAAAATCCACAGTTTACATAATGTGTTATTTAATTGGAAACGTGCGTCGGCGGGTGGCGTAAATCAAATCTTCTTAAGTGCCTCACTCCTCAGTGGCACCCGCGAAATCTGGCCGGTGCAGGTATCCCGAGCCGACCGTCGGCACCGATTGGGGGGTGGTGAACGACACCGAGAAGCGTAAGCTCGACTCCGCGACCGGGCCCTTATTTTGGCTGCCCTGCTCGCGCGACAACGCACGCCTAAAAAAGCGTTAACGGGAAAGCGTTATATCTGTGTTTTAGAGCAAGCGATAAATCCTACGGGGGGCCAGTGCGGCCGGGGTGCGGCGTGCATACAAAGCAGGCCTTCGCCGGGGACGGGAGCCGCGATCGTTTGTGCGGAGCTAGGACGCAACCGTGGCCGATTTGGCGAAGGCTGCTTTCTTTTACCGCTGCGCCGATGATGAACGACTCCCCAGACGACATTAGCCGAGGAGCTCACCGGAGCTACGTTTTGGTCTAAATTGGTTTTGCCGGCGCGCGATCAGTTATACATCACGGAGATATACACGTCCACCCCGGCCAGGACCAGTGCACGCCTTGTTGTGTTACCTGTCGTAAAAACGTGATCATAACGATACGGCAATAACGAAGCGTTAACGCGCGGCTTTCATCGCCTGCCGCGTGCGTTAAGTTAAAATAAATTGCCGCTGCTGTGGCTCGCTTGCATAGTCCAGCTCATTTGGTCAATGCCTAATTCTTATCGGGGAAAAATGCAAAGCATGCTTTGTCATCCATTAAACCCCCCTTGAAACTAACCTGGATATCTGAGTGGTGCTCAAAATGATTTTGAGAAAGGCACGGTAAATTATCAACGTCTTCATTGTTTCTTGTTATTCATGTCAGCTTTACAAATGCGATCCAGTCTGCTGACATCCACCTATTAATGTACATGTTGACCCCGGTACACCATCAATGATTGCCTGGGGAAGCGTTCATTCATCAGTTCCTTGTCGACAATGATAGTGTTTCGATACACTCGGCCGTGTTGTGCTGTCCTCCCTGTAGTGTTTCGTACGCGACTTTTATATAAACGTCGGTGTGGTCGTGTCTCATCTAAACGTTAAGCTGACCGTTAGAAACAGATCGCGCAAACAAGTGTAAAGCTAACACAATTCTTCAGGCCATGAAACAAGCTATTATCTCACGAATCACCAATTAACAGGAAAATTACAATTGATAAACACAATTTAATTTGACACGGGATGGCCTCTCCGAGTTTTTTTTTTCCCCCCCGATGGCAATTCACCGCCAATTAATTTAAAGCGTGCACAAATCAGTACGGCGATTAGGACGCAGGGAGCGGGGAGGGAAGCCGCGTCAGACTGATTTGAGATATCGGGGAATGATGGCAGCATCGTGTGGAGACGTGACATCTGAGCGTAGCCGAACGGCTGGAGATCGCTCGCGATGACGGGTTCATATCTGGGCAGCCACGCTCGGTTAAAGCTGTCGCGCGGTCTCAGCCCTACACGGAAGTGGCGCGATTTGAAACGTGGGTTCTCGCCGTTTCAATGTAGATTGTCCGGCAAGCTTACATCGGCGGTGGCCTCTGCAGAAGGGGCCCGTGAAAGGTGACATTGTTCCGGAGGCAGCTGCAGAGGAGGAACGCTAACAACGGCGAGCGGCGGAGCGTTGCGTGGCTAAAACACTGCAAGGTGGTGCAGTAGGGAAAGCAGGTGGTGCATCTGCCAGTCATCTCAGCCAATTAACTCACAACACTAGGGTTTGTCCCGTGGACTCCTGCCAACGGGCCTTCCACAGTTTACGTTTACTGAAAAAGCACCGAGCCTGGCATAAGTAAGCACTGCGGTGACATCACCGCCACTTGGTGGTGGACGGTTTGTTGATGTTGCTCTTTTAGTTTTTTAAGTGTGCTTGAGAGACAGACGCAGCCGGTGCACTGCACAGAACCTGACCATTACGCAGAATAGTATTTTTAGACCTTAACAAACGAGCGCGCTCGTGTGCGGCGTGCTACGCCACGATTTGACGGTTAACGTCTGTGATGGGTGAACCACATGGGTTTTCCGAAGCAATACGCATTAAGGGGACTGTGACAACTCCACATGTTCGCTGCCATCACGCGATAACAATTTTTTTATCGAGGGTCATGACCGATTTCAGGAAGATCAAGACTCGGAGCAGCCAGCCCGTCCCATAGAATCTAGACGGACAATGTGAGATGTCAAAAGCTCGGACGGCCTCTCGTGGACTCGAGATGTGCCGATGGTGTAACTAGGCCACAGTTTAACCTCATGAACTCTGATGGTTGCTCTTCAGGGCTGTTCTTTCGGGATAGATGTGTCGAGCGATCTCCCTCCCTCGCGATGTTTCGCCTCCCACGTTGGAAGCATCATCATGCGAAAACCTGCATCAATACTTACGGACACTACCAAATGCTATAGGATAATAGATTTGCTTAAATATATTGAATTCTAATTCAGGGTACTTCAGTGGGATTAATAACTCAGTGGATACACGATGTGATATGAGAAATATAGGCTTTGCAATGCGGTTGTGTCCACTGTTAAACATCAAATATGTAAAAAGTAGTCCTCAAGTTATGGTACAAAGTTTCTGCTTTACTGTAGAAAAACAATCAATAAACGTTTGCTTAATAACGACATTTTTTTTTAAATGTGATTATTCTATGGACATTATGATTGTTATTGTAGTATATAGTAGCAGGTCATTGGAGAAGGAAGTGACTTAACATTTTGAGCCCACGGCTGTTTCCGTGATGTTTTCTGAATAATGTGTACCTGATCAACGTTTCAGCCGACCACCCTTGATCAAGGCCAGCTATTAAGAGTTGGCATCACAGTCCACGGCGTACACCGTTATTAAATTCAAGTTCCCTGCCTTGCTCATTATCAACAACATTTAATAATCGTCGCGTGAGTGCAGATACTTGTAATAGGTTGTATGTGACTCGCCCAACATATAAAGCGTGCTCCAACCTTCTCCCCATAATAAAGAGTGCTTCTATATATATACACACACAGACATTCTATCGTGAGGCCATGATTATAAGATGTTATCTGGCCGTTAACCGTTGGGCACAGAGATTAGCATACAAATCATGACCGACGTTAATCTCGCGTTGTCGTGTCTGTGTGTGGGTTGGCCAAGCAATGTCCAATTTATACGGAGGGAACATTTCGTGTCAGACCCTGAGAAGTGATGGCCCTTAAGGGATAGGGCACACTGGCATCGCGGCTATTATTGCACCAACACTCACTGGGGAGCCCTTGGTGTCAGGAGATAAACAAAGCAACTTTTATTATTACCCATAATTTGTTGTTGCTTTCTTTCACTAGTTTCTAACATCACGCCCTGGATCACCATAATGTGAAATAGTTACAAAATGCCTTCAATGCATCCGATAGTTGCTGCTGTAGGAACTTCATTGTCGGATTTGCAGGTTGCTTGGCATTTAAATGCAGCCATAATGCCAGCCTTTAAACTAAATGTATATCGCTCGAATTAAAGTTCTATTATTATTGATGCACGCTATATTTTTTAAGCGGCTTATTGTTACAGTTAATTTACTGTTAATTACTGTTTAACAATTTGCTACATATCGCTATCAAGATGGAAAATGTTAAATGGCTGCCCGGTTTGTTTACATATTTACAGTATCACTGCTTTTTGATCCAGGTCTCCCTTGATAAAGATACTTTTTTGTCTTATTGGGCCGTTGCCTGGTTTACAGAAAATACTAATAAGCAACAAACATTGTAACAAGGGTGCCATCCAATTTGTTGTTTGCAAATGGCTTCAGAGAGATGCCGTATTTCCTAGGTTGGATTTAAATTCCGTATATACACAGCCACATGTGGTGTCGTCAATCTCGTATCGGAAATGGATTATCCCGACATTCATCCCTATCACCTTCCAGTGGAGATCCACAGGGGTTGACTAATCCCTCATTATCTGAGGAGAATCGATGCCTCTGATACTATCAGATACAAGCAGTATCGGTTTACACGCGGCAGTAAGTGGCCATTTAGTGACCTTTATGCTGACTAATCTGGTCATGTGGCATTGTTAGAAGCGAGTCACTCACAACAAAATGGTTTACACGTTCACATTCCTGTCTGGCGTTAACTAGGAATGCCTGTTAGCAGTCAACAGTGGCTCTCGTGTGAATTGGACCTGTTTCTCTGATGCAACACTGTGTGTTACTGTTCGGTTACCGGCCAGGCAGTGAGCGTGTTTGTTTTGATCTCACCATGTTGCCGCTCTGCACCACCTTGAGCAGGTCGACGAAGGTCTTTCTAACATCCTATCACCGTATATCCACATCGCCGTCCTCTACATATTAAGATGTTACCGGCCAGGCAGTGAGCGTGTTTGTTTTGATCTCACCTTGTTGCCGCTCTGCACCACCTTGTGCAGGTCGACGAAGGGCTCGGTGGAGAGACCGGACCGCGGCGCCAGCACGCGGACGATGCCCTCGCGCTCCAGGATGAAGAGGCGCTGGGTGCCGTCTCGGCTCGGCACGGCGCCCACGGGCTGGCGCAGCCTGTCCGCCACCAGCAGCAAGCACAGGCCTTCCCGCTGGCGCTTTCTGCGGGACGAGGTGCGGAGCTGCGTCAAGTGGCCATCTATATATACAATAGGGCGAGTGTTTCTAAGTTTGAGCTATGAAGCAATTTTTAACAGTTGTCCAGCGGGGAGGGGTAGGCAAGTTACATCTCGGGGCACCAGGGGGCAATAATATAGTCAGCAGGCCCATTAACCTTGGCAGCATATCTTTGGACTGTGGGAGGAAACCGGAGTACCCGGCAGAAACCCACGCAGACACGGGGAGAACACGCAAACTCCACGAAGACACACCCGAGCCAGGAATCGAACCCGAGGGCCTTCTTGCTGCAAGGCAGCGGTGATACTCACCGTGCCGCACCAAAGAGAAACACATGCACGCAACAACAAAGCAAACTATAATAATACATGCAATTCATAACGCGCGCATATTGAATTTCGAAGGTAATCATCTGAAGGACTCAGTGGCGCAAGTTAACCTGCCGGGGGTGATTCAAGCCAGGCGGTTAGCCGGCGCCAACCCGCCAGACACCGCAACACACACGGGGGTGTGGGAAGGGGGTAAACCCACACAGCTCTCCTTACTTGCTCGGGTGGTGGGTGTCGCCACCGTCCACAGGCAGGCCCTCCAGGTGATTGGAGAGCGGCCCTTGCGGTCCGGACGCTCGCCTTCCGAAATCCGGAAAGCAGATGTCAGCGCCCGTCGACGTTCCGGCTCCGTCTCTTGACCGGGACGAATAGACCGTGCAGAACTCCTCCGCGCTGCCCGGCACCGCCCCAGCCAGGTACGCTGCTCGCCCGACCAATCGGCAATCGGAACCGGCGCAGGTGAGATACAGGCGCGTCGCAGCCGCGGGTGTTACGGGTGTTGCGACACCCGCACTTTCACAGAAACATGATTCGATCCCCCCCCAACACACACTTTTTCCTGAGGTAGTCTCATATCTATGGGTAAGTCTGATGAAACGAAACCGAGTTCGCAACACGCGAAAACCTATTGGTCGAGTTAGATTGATTGAACGGCCATCCAGCCAATTACAGCCATTCGACCAACCCCACTAGGCCAGGGCGGGAAGAGTAAACAGTTGAAGCACCTGGATTCTAGCACTCCTGTTTGGGCATGCGCTCCACCCCTGCAGGTGAGAAGCTACTCGCGTCCATTCGGTTCTGAGATTTGACGTGAGCGATCTCAGGGGCCACGAGGATCTGGCCGGTGGACTCCCGCCGTCCGGGAGGGCGCCGAGGCGAGCAGACAGTTTAGCGTGATTGCCCGGCTCCGTTCGCCGGCGAGGGAAAGTAATTGGATGTTCGGTGGGCAAAGTATTTGCTCGAGGGCACTTCAGACTTAAACACTGGGGGTCCTCGAGGCTGAGCAACGGGAGGGAGGGCAGCTTTGTGCTTTACAGGGGGCCCCTTAGTTTTCAACCTTTGGAGGGCTCTAATGTTGAGAAAGGAAGACCGTAGGGGTGAGGCCGAGGAGGGGGGGGTGGTCCTAAGACTTAGCAGGATCAGCTTTTGTGACTTGGTAGGGGGTGAAGTGCTTAAGTTTAAGGGGGTAGGCGAAGGAGGAGAGGAGCTCGAACTAAAAACAAAACAAAAAAGCAAAAAGGCAATGAAAGAAGACGTTATAACAGAGGATGGTGTTCATTCAGCAAAACCAGTGGATTATCTGGGGCTCAGCCCGAGGAGGTCTCTCTCCGACTCAGCTCCCGGCAGACCTGCGCCGCGAAGGGGAGCCATCATTTCTGGTGCCAGACTCGGGTCGCCAGCCCAGCCCCCCAGCCCCCCTACCCGACGCCCCTCAAAGCAATGTTTTTCACGCATACCACAAACTGACCCAGGATCACATCTAAGGTGCGAGCGAGGTGAGCGATGAGGTGAGGTCCGCTCGAGAAGAAAACCCAGGCTTCCCCTCCCACCGTTACCTTCGCACCACCCACCGATAAAAAAACAAATCCCACCCCGTGAGCTACTTGACGCTGTGTGTTCCCTGGAGCCAATTATGAGCGCGTGCCGGGCCTCTGAAGGCTTGCTGGGCGGGGGTGTACAGGTGTAAGCGTTGATTTAGAAGCCTGATTTTTTTACTTTTTGGTTTCTGTACAGGGGCGGCACGGTGGCGTAATGGATAGTGCTGCTGCCTCACAGCAAGAAGTTCCCGGGTTCGAATCTCGGCTCGGGGGCCTTTCTGTGTGGAGTTTGCATGTTCTCCCCGTGTCCGCGTGGGTTTTCACCGGGCTCTCCGGTTTCCTCCCAATGTCCAAAGACATGCTGCCAGGTTAATTGGGGTACTGACTAAATTTCCCCAGGCGCCCTGCGATGGACTGGCATCCCATCCTCGGTGTTCCCCTGCCTTGCGCCCTGTGTCTGCCGGGATAGGCTCCGGCTCACCCCGACCCTGTACGAGATTAAAAATGGATGGATTTTTGTACCTATGTCCGTTTTTACGGCTCGATGTAGGAGAAGTTGCTCTCCGTAGCTGTTCTCTCGCAATAGCCGCGTCGAGTGTTCCTTCTCCGTCTGTGAGTTTGTTATATTACGTTATGATTTCATGCGTTGTGGTACGTCAGTAAGTCTGAGCGTTTGGAATAGTAAACGTCTATCTGTCCTTAGTGACGTTTTGCCTTCCACGTTGGAGGCATCGTGAGGCGTGTTTTGAGATCTGAAGAATGCAACATCTCTCTCCCCCACCGTAGATTACGATGCCGTGACGCCTACAAGCAAGGCACGAGGCAGCGCGTGGTCGCGGTACAATTCTTACCGAGCACCGGCATGAGAGCATTGGTGGCGCGGTGAGTAGCGCTGCTGCCTTGCAGAAATAATAACCCGGGTTCGATTCCATGCTCGGGTGCATTCCTGTGTAGAGTTTGCATGTTCTCCAGCGTGTTCGCGTGGGTTTTCGCCGTGTACTCCGGTTTTCTCTCACAGTCCAAAGACATGCTGCTGCATAGGCTAATTGGCCTGCTGACTAAATTGCCCCCGGTGCCTTGTAATGGCCTGGCGTCAAATCCTGGGTATAGTCCCAAGTGATCGAATAACATACTTACATCTCCCCGCTGGACAACTGTTAACGAGAGCTACATAGCTCAACGGTTCCATCCAACTTACATACAAAAAAAAAACGACTGACTGGCATTGATCTTTGCTGGTTAGTTCATGAGAAATTACGTGCTCGTGTTTGGCTTGGCTACTTTTGTTTGCAAATGACGTTGATAAACCGGCGATGAATTTTAATCACTTTCCCGAGAGACAATTTGTTATGACAAAAATAAATTGCCCACTAAGGGCACGCGAGGTTTATTTGAGCGGAAGTGTTTCTGGGTGTTGTTGTTGTCTGGGTGCACATCTGATGTAGTGCAATGCTGAAAGCTTTCTTTATGAGAATAGCGATTTAACGTTTTAATACATACAATTTATGGGCGGCACGGTGACGTAGTGGGTAGCGCTGCCGCCTCACAGCAAGAAGGTCCCGGGTTCGAATCTCGGCTCGGGGTGCCTTTCTGTGTGGAGTTTGCATGTTCTCCCCGTGTCCGCGTGGGTTTTTCCCGGGCACTCCGGTTTTCCTCTCACCGTCCAAAGACATGCTACCAGGTTAATTGGCGTACTGACTAAATTTCCCCAGGCGCCCTGCGATGGACTGGCGTCCCATCCTCGGTGTTCCCCTGCCTTGCGCCCTGTGTCTGCCGGGATAGGCTCCGGCTCACCGCGACCCTGTACAGAATTAAGCGGTTTCTGAAAATGGATGGATGGATACATACAATGTGTAACGCCCGCATGCATTCAGTTTCGAAGGTATTCATTTGAAGAGAAAACGACTCAGAGGCGTGAGGTAACTGCAGAGACGGGCGGAGTCAACTAAGCGGTTAGCCAGCGCCAACCCACCACACACTGTGCCCCTATATATTATGATTCTGTCAGCCAATTGATTAACGAGTGTTATTTTTAGTTTTGGGGGGAACCTGGAGAACGCGGAGGAAACCCGCGCAGAACAGGGGGAGAACGCAAAAAGGCGCTCGGGGTGGGAATCGAACCGCCTCGGGCAGGACCTTCTTGCCGTGAGGAGGCGCAGATGTTATCACCGCACCACCCATGAACGTTCGCCGTTCTCTTTCCACAAAAACGCGGAATTTTACTGACCGTGTAAAACCTGCCGCCCGCTAGTCATTGTGAACGCAATAAACAATACGGCGTGAAATATTATAAATCCACATCGTTGCAAACCGTAGACTTGTGTCCACTCAATCAACACCATCGTTCTGTGCCAGTGCCCGCACGTGGGTGTCTGCGCACGACAACACTCTGTGTGTTCATAGCAATGCGTTAACGCAATCTTGACATACCATTTTTTTTTTGTAAATGTTCCTGCTGAAAACATGAATTACTACTGTATGTGACAGGGGCTTGGATTAGAGATTCTGCCGGGGTCACAGGGGTAAGGTTTTGAATGGCTTCTGTTTTCAATTGTCTCTCCGCACGTTAACGGCCCGCTAGCCTGCTCCACGTTATTATTAACAGATTTCAAGCTTGCTACATATTTTTGTTCATATTTTCACCGCTCGGCGGTTAACGCCCATCCCTTTGCTTGGTTTAATTTTTTTTTTTTAAACACAACAGCACCCGTGTCTCCCATAAATCTCCCCTTTCCACCACTCCAATCTACTAAAAGTCTAGGCGGCACGGTGGCGCGCTGAGTAGCCCTGCCGCCTCACAGCAAGATGGGTTTGATTCCTGGCCCGGGTGCCTTTTGGTGTGGAATTTACACGCCCTCCCTGCGTCCGCGTGGATTTTTTTGCCGGGTTCTCCGGTTTCTTCCCCCACACTCCAAAGCCACGCTGCCTGGATTAATTATCCTTAACAAAAATTGTTCCCTGCGCCGTGCCGCAACTCGCATTCCCATCCCCAGCCGGACAACTATTAAAAAGAGCTACACAGCTCAACGGTTCCCTTCCACTGGGCCACTGTGCGTCCACAAAGAAAGTGGTGCCGCCGCCGCGGGGTGAAAGACCTGCCCTTTGTCCCGTGTGCGGCCGCGGTGTGAGTTCCACCCGGTGATGTGGCCCGGGGGAGCGCGAGCAGGCGCCATCAATATCTGCATTCATCCCTCACGGTAAGGCGCGCCCCGCGCCTATCATTATCCCACCATTCACCAACCTTTCCGCCGCACGAAGGGCTCTGTAAACGAATTATTGATGAATCGCTCCGACAGCAGTTCCGAGAGATGCCTATAATACAATCAAGTCGGACCTAATAGACGGCCGCGTACCTGGGCAAGCAGATGTAAAAGTACGGGGCCAGGTCTCTAACTGGCTCGCTGCAGTATTCCTTAGCACATGATGTCCCCGTGCTCCCCGCGGCTCTGCCCTCCCAGAGCGGCCGGCACGCTCCCAAAAACAGAATCCCCACCTCCCCGTGCCTTCCCTCCCTCCCTGCTTCACCCTTCGTGCG